>OZ007575.1:54878314-55145814 GCA_963931925.1 Onchidella celtica | reverse complement strand
ACTATTTCGCTTCTGAAAACAACAAATCAATATTATCATCCATGCTATAACTGAGCTAGAGGGTGAACATGTATCAACAACTTCATGACTGCGAGACCATAAATATTGTAACTGTGTACACTGCCACAACTTTTGGTCATAAGTTATGTGAACTCTCTCTCTCTCTTCCTCTCTCCTTCTGGACAAAATTCAGTCTGTAATGTTATTTATTTACGATACGATAAAAAACTCTATTAGCAAATTTACACTGCTCCAGTCCAACTGCTTTAGGGTTACATTTGGATAATTTTGGAATAATTATTTATAAATCCTTAAATAAGATTATAAAATATATTTTCCTCTATTTGACAGGGAGAGGACAGTCCACCCGGTCCCTCCTGTGTACCTGACAGTGCACCCGGTCCATCCTGTATGTCCAACAGTGCACCTGGTCCGTGCTCGGTGTCGGACAGAAAAAGACAAAGGGTAAGAGACTGAAAATTTCCCTTACATTCTGAAATTTTTTTTTCAGTCATTTCCAATACTTGATTAATTAATGCGTTCAGTTTCTGCCACTTTATGTCTTCCATTTATGCTTTTTACCCCCTGACCTTTCCTTCTGTCACTGTCATTCTGTTGGCCGACACAAACTTTAGTGTCACCGGCCATTTTCTCCTCTTCCTGCACAGGCATTCCCGCGCACATACCAAGACAGAGAGAGAGAGAAAGAAAGAAAGAGAGAGAGAGACGGGAGAGAGAGAGAGAGAGAGAGAGAGAGATGGGGATGATGAGTGATGAGAAATGAATGAATTAATGAATAAATTATTGTACAGTCGATTTTTGGCAGGTGTCTAGTAGAATGGTTTTCACTGTGCCACAAAATAATGTTTATGGCAGTTTGTTCACTCGTTTTCCTCCATTTTCATTACAGCCATCATCAGAGGCCAGTGAAATATGTCCAGATGACACCGCCTCCGACAGCGTAAGTCTGTCTGTGTGTCCCGTCTGGTTGTCTGTCTGTGTGTGTCCACCTCCACAGGCCTTACCAATCTATTCAACCCTCCGGCTCACTGGCATAATATTAGTTTCACCAAAAACTTTTGAAATATGTAAAGCTGAAGAAGTAAAATGGTTAAACGAATGCAAAATTAGTTAGAAACAATAGAAAACTTAACCCACAAAATGAAGAAAACAAAAAACCCGGAAATTCTCAGAATAAAAATATGTGTCATAAATTAGACCGTTTTTAAAGAAGTAGATTTGATATCAAACATTGTTGTGATAAACCTCTCATGCCCCTGCCCCCTCTCTCTATCTTTCTCTCTTTCTCGCTCTCTCTTTCTCTCTCTCTCTCTCCGTTGTTCACTCTCTCTCTGTCTTCCTCTCTCCTTCTTTCTCTCTTTCTTTCTCTCTCTCTTTCTCACTTTTTTTTCTCTCTCTCTCTTTCTCACCCTCTCTTTCTTTCTCTCTATCTTTCTCATTCTCTCTTTCTCTCTCTCTCTCTTTCTCTCTTTCTCACTCTCTCTTTCTCTCTCTCTCTTTCTCACCCTCTCTTTCTTTCTCTCTATCTTTCTCACTCTCTCTTTCTCTCTCTCTCTCTCTTTCTCTCTCACTCTCTCTTTCTCTCTCTTTCTTTCTCACTCTCTCTTTCTTTCTCTCTCTCTCTCTTTCTCACTCTCTCTTTCTCACTCTCTTTCTTTCTCTCTCTCTCTCTTTCACACTCTCTCTCTCTCTTCCTCTTTCTCTTTCTCTCTTGCTTTCTCTCTCTCTCTCTCTTTCTCACTCTCTCTTTCTCTCTCTTTCTCACTCTCTCTTTTTTGCTATCTCTCTCTCTCTCTCTTTCTCTCTCTCTCTTTCTCACTCTCTCTCTCTCTCTCTTCCTCTATTTCTTTCTCTCTTTCTTTCTCTCTCTCTTTCTCACTCTCTCTTCTCTCTCTCTCTCTCTCTCTCTCTCTCTCTCTCTCTCTCTCTCTCTCTCTCTCTCTCTCTCTCTCTCTCTCTCTCTCTCTCTCTTGCTCACTCGCTCTCTCGTCTCTCAGATCTAGAAATTTCCCCATAATAATTTAAAGTTATTGATAGACATCTCATTTCCACCTGGGCGCTGTGCACTCAAGGAAATAGCACCAGAGTGAATGCATGTCAAATACAGTCTCCCATACACAGAGGTCATGGAAGAAAACCCCTCAAAATAGATCATTTTATTTCTCGTCATTACTACATGTTTTACGAGATGCCCTGAAACTTAAACAATAATTCAATGTTACATAATAATGATATAAAAAAAAAACTTGAAGGATTTTTTACAAGTCCTATCGCTTCTGTTACTGTTCGGATTGTGGAATTTTACAGGTGTCTTCATTTTTGGCCTGTCGAAGTTTCTTTTATAGATTGGATATAGACTTAAACAATGGAGAACTATTTTTTTTTTGAGTTTGCATGTGTCGCCAATTCTCTTCCCCCCCAACCTACCCACCCACCCATCATTGCTTTTCAACGAGCTCACGACGCCACCACTTCCAGCCACGTGTTCACTATTTCTAAACAAACTGACCAGAGCGCAGATTGTGGCCATTTCATGACTGCTGACAGGGCGCCTAGGCCGTTAAGGCTCTTAGCCTTATCTAGAAACAAACAAGAACAAGGCAAGATGAAGCAAATCCATTAGAATCTTCCAGAACTGAAACTAATAAAAAGATTTATACCGGGCAGGGCCGGGCACCTCAGCTAGTATTGCACAACTACTGACAGTTGTCTGTACCGAAGCACTTCAATTATGTAATGAATTATAACATTCTATTTTTAGACCGCAGTCTCATTCTGAATTTCAAAGAATGCACAATGTCTATCATGGTCATAATGAATTTACTGCCGATGATGAAACTTCGTAAAAGTCTTTAGTCTAATGAACGGATTTTCCTTAAAAGCCTTTCTGCTTTCTGATTGGATATAATGTGTTTGGTTAAGGTCCTGTTCTCCTGTGGCCCTGGTATTTTGATTGGTTCCTCCTCTCGGCCCAATCCATTCTATACGGCGATCCTGTACAGTTTTGTCAGTGTTTCATTTCACTTTTCCACTGCAAAAATGAATCATGTAACAAACACTAGGATAGCTGTGTGTTAATGTGTTGGCTTTTCCTGAGCAGCATGTTGATATATTAATGTTATATTGGAATATTTAAATGCACATAATTATGTTGTGAATTTTCCTTCATTACACAGGGTGCTGAAACCCCGGACACTGACGAGGGTCTAGAGGTGGAGGAGACATCGACACCCACAAAAAGAAAAAGAGTATGTCAGAAATTCTCCCTTACATTGTGCATTTTGTTTGTGTGTGGTCATTTCCAGTACTTGGGTAGTTATTGCAGTCAGTTTAGGCCACTTTATGTCTCCCATTTATACTTTTGTCTTCTTACCTTTCTTTTTGTCACTGTCCATCTGTTGGCAGACACAAACTAATTTTTTATCTAATTACCAATGTAAAAAAATAGAAGTGGGAGTATGTTATTGCCGTGCAATTTGAACCCTCCCCCCCCCCCCCCAACCCAACCCAACGAAGCACCTCACTTTACTGCCAAGATAAATACTATTTGGTGTCTGAAAACAATACATCAATCTTATATAATAAAAATTATATTAGTAAATGTACACTCCTCCAGTCCAATTGCTTTAGGGTTACATTCTGATGACTTTCAACAATTAAACTATTTCGCTTCTGAAAACAACAAACCAATATTATCATCCATGCTATAACTGAGCTAGAGGGTGAACATGTATCAACAACTTCATGACTGCGAGACCATAAATATTGTAACTGTGTACACTGCCACAACTTTTGGTCATAAGTTATGTGAACTCTCTCTCTCTCTTCCTCTCTCCTTCTGGACAAAATTCAGTCTGTAATGTTATTTATTTACGATACGATAAAAACTCTATTAGCAAATTTACACTGCTCCAGTCCAACTGCTTTAGGGTTACATTTGGATAATTTTGGAATAATTATTTATAAATCCTTAAATAAGATTATAAAATATATTTTCCTCTATTTGACAGGGAGAGGACAGTCCACCCGGTCCCTCCTGTGTACCTGACAGTGCACCCGGTCCATCCTGTATGTCCAACAGTGCACCCGGTCCGTCCTCGGTGTCGGACAGAAAAAGACAAAGGGTAAGAGACTGAAAATTTCCCTTTACATTCTGAAATTTTTTTTTCAGTCATTTCCAATACTTGGTTAATTAATGCGTTCAGTTTCTTCCACTTTATGTCTTCCATTTATGCTTTTGCCCCCTGACCTTTCCTTCTGTCACTGTCATTCTGTTGGCCGACACAAACTTTAGTGTCACCGGCCATTTTCTCCTCTTCCTGCACAGACATTCCCGCGCACATACCAAGACAGAGAGAGAGAGAAAGAAAGAAAGAGAGAGAGAGACGGGGGAGAGAGGAGAGAGAGAGAGGGAGAGAGAGAGAGAGAGATGGGGATGATGAGTGATGAGAAATGAATGAATTAATGAATAAATTATTGTACAGTCGATTTTTGGCAGGTGTCTAGTAGAATCGTTTTCACTGTGCCACAAAATAATGTTTATGGCAGTTTGTTCACTCGTTTTCCTCCATTTTCATTACAGCCATCATCAGAGGCCAGTGAAATATGTCCAGATGACACCACCTCCGACAGCGTAAGTCTGTCTGTGTGTCCCGTCTGGTTGTCTTTCTGTGTGTGTCCACCTCCACAGGCCTTACCAATCTATTCAACCCTCCGGCTCACTGGCATAATATTAGTTTTACCAAAAACTTTTGAAATATGTAAAGCTGAAGAAGTAAAATGGTTAAACGAATGCAAAATTAGTTAGAAACAATAGAAAACTTAACCCACAAAATGAAGAAAACAAAAAACCCGGAAATTCTCAGAATAAAAATATGTGTCATAAATTAGACCGTTTTTAAAGAAGTAGATTTGATATCAAACATTGTTGAGATAAACCTTTGCTCCTCTCATGCCCCTGCCCCCTCTCTCTATCTTTCTCTCTTTCTTGCTCTCTCTTTATCTCTCTCTCTCTCCGTTGTTCACTCTCTCTCTCTCTTCCTCTCTCCTTCTTTCTCTCTTTCTTTCTCTCTCTCTTTCTCTCTCTCTCTCTCTCTCTCTTTCTCACCCTCTCTTTCTTTCTCTCTATCTTTCTCATTCTCTCTCTCTCTTTCTCTCTTTCTCACTCTCTCTTTCTCTCTCTCTCTTTCTCACCCTCTCTTTCTTTCTCTCTATCTTTCTCACTCTCTCTTTCTCTCTCTTTCTCTCTCACTCTCTCTTTCTCTCTCTTTCTTTCTCACTCTCTCTTTCTTTCTCTCTCTCTCTCTTTCTCACTCTCTCTTTCTCACTCTCTTTCTTTCTCTCTCTCTCTCTTTCACACTCTCTCTCTCTCTTCCTCTTTCTCTTTCTCTCTTGCTTTCTCTCTCTCTCTCTCTTTCTCACTCTCTCTTTCTCTCTCTCTCTTTCTCACTCTCTCTTTTTTGCTATCTCTCTCTCTCTCTTTCTCTCTCTCTCTTTCTCACTCTCTCTCTCTCTCTCTTCCTCTATTTCTTTCTCTCTTTCTTTCTCTCTCTCTTTCTCACTCTCTCTTCTCTCTCTCTCTCTCTCTCTCTCTCTCTCTCTCTCTCTCTCTCTCTCTCTCTCTCTCTCTCTCTCTCTCTCTCTCTCTCTCTCTCTCTCGCTCACTCGCTCTCTCGTCTCTCAGATCTAGAAATTTCCCCATAATAATTTAAAGTTATTGATAGACATCTCATTTCCACCTGGGCGCTGTGCACTCAAGGAAATAGCACCAGAGTGAATGCATGTCAAATACAGTCTCCCATACACAGAGGTCATGGAAGAAAACCCCTCAAAATAGATCATTTTATTTCTCGTCATTACTACATGTTTTACGAGATGCCCTGAAACTTAAACAATAATTCAATGTTACATAATAATGATATAAAAAAAAAACTTGAAGGATTTTTTACAAGTCCTATCGCTTCTGTTACTGTTCGGATTGTGGAATTTTACAGGTGTCTTCATTTTTGGCCTGTCGAAGTTTCTTTTATAGATTGGATATAGACTTAAACAATGGAGAACTTTTTTTTTTTTGAGTTTGCATGTGTCGCCAATTCTCTTCCCCCCCCCAACCTACCCACCCACCCATCATTGCTTTTCAACGAGCTCACGACGCCACCACTTCCAGCCACGTGTTCACTATTTCTAAACAAACTGACCAGAGCGCAGATTGTGGCCATTTCATGACTGCTGACAGGGCGCCTAGGCCGTTAAGGCTCTTAGCCTTATCTAGAAACAAACAAGAACAAGGCAAGATGAAGCAAATCCATTAGAATCTTCCAGAACTGAAACTAATAAAAAGATTTATACCGGGCAGGGCCGGGCACCTCAGCTAGTATTGCACAACTACTGACAGTTGTCTGTACCGAAGCACTTCAATTATGTAATGAATTATAACATTCTATTTTTAGACCGCAGTCTCATTCTGAATTTCAAAGAATGCACAATGTCTATCATGGTCATAATGAATTTACTGCCGATGATGAAACTTCGTAAAAGTCTTTAGTCTAATGAATGGATTTTCCTTAAAAGCCTTTCTGCTTTCTGATTGGATATAATGTGTTTGGTTAAGGTCCTGTTCTCCTGTGGCCCTGGTATTTTGATTGGTTCCTCCTCTCAGCCCAATCCATTCTATACGGCGATCCTGTACAGTTTTGTCAGTGTTTCATTTCACTTTTCCACTGCAAAAATGAATCATGTAACAAACACTAGGATAGCTGTGTGTTAATGTGTTGACTTTTCCTGAGCAGCATGTTGATATATTAATATTATATTGGAATATTTAAATGCACATAATTATGTTGTGAATTTTCCTTCATTACACAGGGTGCTGAAACCCCGGACACTGACGAGGGTCTAGAGGTGGAGGAGACATCGACACCCACAAAAAGAAAAAGAGTATGTCAGAAATTCTCCCTTACATTGTGCATTTTGTTTGTGTGTGGTCATTTCCAGTACTTGGGTAGTTACTGCAGTCAGTTTAGGCCACTTTATGTCTCCCATTTATACTTTTGTCTTCTTACCTTTCTTTGTATCACTGTCCATCTGTTGGCAGACACAAACTAATTTTTTATCTAATTACCAATGTAAAAAAATAGAAGTGGGAGTATGTTATTGCCGTGCAATTTGAACCCTCCCCCCCCCCCCACCCCTCAACCCAACCCAACGAAGCACCTCACTTTACTGCCAAGATAAATACTATTTGGTGTCTGAAAACAATACATCAATCTTATATAATAAAAATTATATTAGTAAATGTAAACTCCTCCAGTCCAATTGCTTTAGGGTTACATTCTGATGACTTTCAACAATTAAACTATTTCGCTTCTGAAAACAACAAACCAATATTATCATCCATGCTATAACTGAGCTAGAGGGTGAACATGTATCAACAACTTCATGACTGCGAGACCATAAATATTGTAACTGTGTACACTGCCACAACTTTTGGTCATAAGTTATGTGAACTCTCTCTCTCTCTTCCTCTCTCCTTCTGGACAAAATTCAGTCTGTAATGTTATTTATTTACGATACGATAAAAACTCTATTAGCAAATTTACACTGCTCCAGTCCAACTGCTTTAGGGTTACATTTGGATAATTTTGGAATAATTATTTATAAATCCTTAAATAAGATTATAAAATATATTTTCCTCTATTTGACAGGGAGAGGACAGTCCACCCGGTCCCTCCTGTGTACCTGACAGTGCACCCGGTCCATCCTGTGTGTCCAACAGTGCACCTGGTCCGTGCTCGGTGTCGGACAGAAAAAGACAAAGGGTAAGAGACTGAAAATTTCCCTTACATTCTGAAAAATTTTTTTCAGTCATTTCCAATACTTGGTTAATTAATGCGTTCAGTTTCTGCCACTTTATGTCTTCCATTTATGCTTTTGCCCCCTGACCTTTCCTTCTGTCACTGTCATTCTGTTGGCCGACACAAACTTTAGTGTCACCGGCCATTTTCTCCTCTTCCTGCAGAGACATTCCCGCGCACATACCAAGAGAGAGAGAGAGAGAAAGAAAGAAAGAGAGAGAGAGAGGGGGGGGGGGAAAGAGGAGAGAGGGAGAGAGAGAGAGATGGGGATGATGAGTGATGAGAAATGAATGAATTAATGAATAAATTATTGTACAGTCGATTTTTGGTAGGTGTCTAGTAGAATGGTTTTCACTGTGCCACAAAATAATGTTTATGGCAGTTTGTTCACTCGTTTTCCTCCATTTTCATTACAGCCATCATCAGAGGCCAGTGAAATATGTCCAGATGACACCACCTCCGACAGCGTAAGTCTGTCTGTGTGTCCCGTCTGGTTGTCTGTCTGTGTGTGTCCACCTCCACAGGCCTTACCAATCTATTCAACCCTCCGGCTCACTGGCATAATATTAGTTTCACCAAAAACTTTTGAAATATGTAAAGCTGAAGAAGTAAAATATTTAAAAGAATGCCAAATTATTTAGAAACAATAGAAAACTTAACCCACAAAATGAAGAAAACAAAAAACCCGGAAATTCTCAGAATAAAAATATGTGTCATAAATTAGACCGTTTTTAAAGAAGTAGATTTGATATCAAACATTGTTGTGATAAACCTTTGCTCCTCTCATGCCCCTGCCCCTCTCTCTATCTTTCTCTCTTTCTCGCTCTCTCTTTCTCTCTCTCTCTCTCTCCGTTGCTCACTCTCTCTCTCGCTTCCTCTCTCCTTCTTTCTCTCTTTCTTTCTCTCTCTCTTTCTCACTCTCTCTTTCTCTCTCTCTCTTTCTCACTCTCTCTTTCTCTCTCTCTCTTTCTCACCCTCTCTTTCTCTCTCTCTCTCTCTTTCTCACTCTCTCTTTCTCTCTATCTCTCTCTCTTTCTCACTCTCTCTTTTTTCTCTCTCTCTTTCTCACTCTCTCTTTCTCTCTCTCTCTTTCTCTTTCTCAAACTCTCTTTCTCTCTCTCTCTTTCTCACTCTCTCTTTCTCTCTCTCTCTCTCTCTTTCTCGCTCTCTCTTTCTCTCTCTCTCTCCGTTGTTCACTCTCTCTCTCTCTTCCTATCTCCTTCTTTCTCTCTTTCTTTCTCACTCTCTTTCTCACTCTCTCTTTCTCTCTCTCTCTTTCTCACCCTCTCTTTCTTTCTCTCTCTCTCTCTTTCTCACTCTCTCTTTCTCTCTCTCTCTCTCTCTCTTTCTCACTCTCTTTCTTTCTCTCTCTCTCTCTTTCACACTCTCTCTCTCTCTTCCTCTTTCTCTTTCTCTCTTTCTTTCTCTGTCTCTCTCTCTTTCTCACTCTCTCTTTCTCTCTCCCTCTCTCTCTGTTTCTCTTTTTGTTGCTCTCTCTCTCTCTTTCTCTCTCTCTCTTTCTCACTCTCTCTCTCTCTCTCTTCCTCTCTTTCTTTCTCTCTTTCTTTCTCTCTCTCTTTCTCACTCTCTCTTCTCTCTCTCTCTCTCTCTCTCTCTCTCTCTCTCTCTCTCTCGCTCTCTCTCTCTCTGGCTCGCTCGCTCAATCGCTCTCTCGTCTATCAGATCTAGAAATTTCCCCATAATAATCTACAGTTATTGATAGACATCTCATTTCCATCTGGGCGCTGTGCACTCAAGGAAATAGCACCAGATTGAATGCATGTCAAATACAGTCTCCCATACACAGAGCTCATGGAAGAAAACCCCTCAAAATAGATCATTTTATTTCTCGTCATTACTACATGTTTTACGAGATGCCCTGAAACTTAAACAATAATTCAATGTTACATAATAATGATATAAAAAAAAAACTTGAAGGATTTTTTACAAGTCCTATCGCTTCTGTTACTGTTCGGATTGTGGAATTTTACAGGTGTCTTCATTTTTGGCCTGCCGAAGTTTCTTTTATAGATTGGATATAGACTTAAACAATGGAGAACTATTTTTTTTTTGAGTTTGCATGTGTCGCCAATTCTCTTCCCCCCCCCCAACCTACCCACCCACCCACCCATCATTGCTTTTCAACGAGCTCACGACGCCACCACTTCCAGCCACGTGTTCACTATTTCTAAACAAACTGACCAGAGCGCAGATTGTGGCCATTTCATGACTGCTGACAGGGCGCCTAGGCCGTTAAGGCTCTTAGCCTTATCTAGAAACAAACAAGAACAAGGCAAGATGAAGCAAATCCATTAGAATCTTCCAGAACTGAAACTAATAAAAAGATTTATACCGGGCAGGGCCGGGCACCTCAGCTAGTATTGCACAACTACTGACAGTTGTCTGTACCGAAGCACTTCAATTATGTAATGAATTATAACATTCTATTTTTAGACCGCAGTCTCATTCTGAATTTCAAAGAATGCACAATGTCTATCATGGTCATAATGAATTTACTGCCGATGATGAAACTTCGTAAAAGTCTTTAGTCTAATGAATGGATTTTCCTTAAAAGCCTTTCTGCTTTCTGATTGGATATAATGTGTTTGGTTAAGGTCCTGTTCTCCTGTGGCCCTGGTATTTTGATTGGTTCCTCCTCTCAGCCCAATCCATTCTATACGGCGATCCTGTACAGTTTTGTCAGTGTTTCATTTCACTTTTCCACTGCAAAAATGAATCATGTAACAAACACTAGGATAGCTGTGTGTTAATGTGTTGACTTTTCCTGAGCAGCATGTTGATATATTGATGTTATATTGGAATATTTAAATGCACATAATTATGTTGTGAATTTTCCTTCATTACACAGGGTGCTGAAACCCCGGACATTGACGAGGGTCCAGAGGTGGAGGAGACATCGACACCCACAAAAAGAAAAAGAGTATGTCAGAAATTCTCCCTTACATTGTGCATTTTGTTTGTGTGTGGTCATTTCCAGTACTTGGGTAGTTACTGCAGTCAGTTTACGCCACTTTATGTCTCCCATTTATACTTTTGTCTTCTTACCTTTCTTTGTGTCACTGTCCATCTGTTGGCAGACACAAACTTTAGTTTTTCTGCTCTTCTGTCTGTCTCTCTAGAAATGCAACAGGCCGTGGCCTACGCCATTTTCTCATCTTCCTCCTTGTGTATGCACAGATACACAGACATTCCAAGACACATACTATTGAGAATGCCAGAAAGAGCGAGAGAGCCAGAGAGTGTGTGAGAGAGAGAGAGAGAGAGATACCGAGACAGAGAGAGAAAGAGAAAGAGTAACAGAGAGAAATGGGGATTTTAAGTGAAGACAAATAGATGAAGTAATGACTAAAGTACTGTATGGTCAAATTTTGTGTAGGTGTCTGGCAGATTAGTTATAAGTGTTCCACAGATAATTTATGGCAGTTTGTTTACTCATTTTCATCTATTTTCATTACAGCTTCCTATTATCTATGAATTGTCCAGCTTGCTGGACATGTAATATAACTCAAACAATTTAGAACTGACTGATAAAATTAATAGGAAGTTTCATTAGTTACTAAATTACAATGTAACGGGACACATTCGTAGACCTGTCGGTGCTGACAGTGACCGTCTCAGTTTCCCGTGAACTCGATTAAATCGATATTGCGTGTCAAGTCCATTGCCACGCTCGTTCCGTCCACTTGGGTAATGGCCATCCGTTTGCTCATTCTCCGGTGGTATTTAACATAATGACAGTGAACGCACCCGAATTTGAGCAGTCGACAGTGTTGGTGGAATTAATTAAATAATCAAATTTGTAAAATATCGCACTCGCGTCTAAGGTGACACCCCCCCCCCTTTCCAAAAATTGGCCTTGTAATTGAGGTACGTGTACCAAATGTCTCGCATAATTATACCGTTATACGAATTTTACTGCTGTACGGTAGGTTGACGTAACTTACGATGCCGCTGAGGTTATCCTTTTGCTATTACCAAATCAGTGTTTTCGAATCTATACATGTTGTCAAAATAACTTCATAGACTAACTGATATTATTAACGGAAATTCTTACCTGGCATAGTAGATTGTTTGCCTTTCTATCCTGCATATGGGGCCAAACTGACTTCTTGTTGTTTTTTTTAAATTCCATTACGCTAAATCTATTATCATGATTCACTGAGACAAGTCTACTTGTTAATAGGTCATGTACTGCTCAGTGTTAAAAAAAAAATGCTTTTACTGTTTAAAACTGTAGAATACTGTATGTTTATTTAGAATACATCCATACCCCTGAACCTCACACGAGACATACTTTACTCATCATGATGTACGGAATAAATAGTGCCAGGCTTCTTTCTAATGTGTATAAAATTATTTGATTCCCAACTCAAGCTAAGTCTGTTTTAGAAGTTTAGTTTTTCTGAAAGTCCAATTCTAAATTGACATGTGAAATCAATTGTAATTTAAAGAAGCTGAGAGCAGAGTGTTTTAAAGGGAAATTCCAGCATAGTTTGTTTGTATCTCACACCACAATACAAATATTCAAATCAGCAGAAGTTTTAAGACTAGATTGAATATTTTTACAAAGACAGTAACATGAAACTGTGTGCACATAAGTATAATGAATTTGGGTATATTATACATGTATGTAATTTAGTAACTAATGAAAATTCCTGTTAATTTTATCAGTCAGTTCTAAATTGTTTGGGTTATATTCATATTTTTTTAACCTTTGTTAAGAGATTTGAAGTATGAGAAATTAGCGCCGAAATACTGAATTTAGCTCTGGAAAATCCAAATGAGCCTTTGGACAATCTATGGAAAAGCTATGGAAATTTTTGGAGTCAAAAGTGTATGAACCCTGAATGATGTCTTCTGTTGACAAGTTTGGCGTCCTATCTTTCTCTCTGTCACATTGTCATTTCTGTTGGCAGACGCAAACTTTAGTTTGTGAGCTCTGCTGACTGTCTCTCTACAAATACTACATACCATGACATACACCTTTTTTTTTTCTCCTCTTCCTTCTTGTGAATGTACTCCTGCACAGACATTGCCATACACATACTGAGAGAGAGAGAGACGGGGAGAGGGAAGGAAAGAGCAAGAGACAGAGAGAGAGAGGGAGGGAAAGGGCAAGAGACAAAGAGAGAGAGACAGAGACAGAGACAGAGAACGAGAGAGATGGGGGGAGAAAGAGCAAGAGAGAGAGAGAAAGATTCAGAGAGGGAAAGAGCAAGAGATAGAGAGAAATCGGGAAGATAAGTGAAGAGAAATAAATGAATTAATGAATAAAGTATTGTAGAGTCAATCTTTAGTGGGTGTCTTGCTGATTGGTTATAACTGTCAGGCAAATATTTATGGCAGTTTGTTTACTCTTTTTCATCCATTTTCATTACAGACATTGTCCACCATATACGAAATGTCGGACCTGTCCAGCCTGTCAGTGTCAGGCCTATCAGAACTGTCACTTACTGAGAGCGTAAGTCTGTCTGTCTGTCCGTCCTCTCTAGTTGTCTGACCGTGTGTCCACTTCCAGGCCCACCTGTCTATTCAACCCTCTACTTTAACAAAAACATTTGAAACATTCAAAGCTGGAAGGAGTGACATGGTTAAGTAAATGCAGAAGTATTAAGAAACAATTCAAAACATGACCCCCCCCCCCCCCCCAAGCTTAATAAATGACCTAACACTGGCAGCAAGATAATTTTGAATCTTCTTACGATATTCAAAGATATTAGAATTTATAAGATGAGACAAATAGTGACTTTTAGCGTGCACAGATTTCACAGCGCCACCTAGTGGCAAATCTGTGGAAGTAATCAAATTGGCCGTCTTTTACAAAGCTAAATAAGGAAAATATTGAATCTGTTCACTGTTCATCTATCGCTATAGGCCTTGATTAACGTCACTTTTTGTGGAATTATAACCTGAAAAGCTGTGGGAAAACTTTCGCAATATTTTCTTTCATTTAGACCTAGTGGTACACAGTCACAATTTTGTATCATAAATTTACTATTATATCAAGCATTCTTTTCATACTATGAGCCATGAGTCCGGCCCCCGATCAGCACACAAATTGTGTGCACATTTCTTTTTAGTGGTGCAAAGAAGACAGTGTCTCATCGTATTGTTTCTAGTACCTAGTTATATATTTCATAAATCCTCCACCTTTAATAATAATAATAATAATGAAGATCATTTTTATAGCGCCCAATCCAAACCGTTTGCTCTAGGCGCTTTACAGAAAGTCGTGTTCTCTCCATCTGCAACTCACTCTCTCTCTCTCACTCTCTCTCTCTCACCCTCTCTCTCTCTGCTACACATACATTGTATACATAGATACACACACATAACATACTATAAGACAGAAATTAAACGATAAAACAGCAAAATTAAAGTGAAATGAGAAAATAAATGGATTGGGAATGAGACTTCACAACTGAAAGTGTTTTTTAAAAAGGTGGGTTTTTGGACCAGTTTTGAATTTTGACTCGGTAGATGCTTCCCGCAATGATTTTGGCAGTGAGTTCCAGATGTGCGGGGCACAGTGTGTAAATGCTCTGCCTCCTAGTTTCTTTGACTTGCAGTTAAAAATCTTAAGAAGGCCCTGATCGCCTGATCTTAAAGAACGAGGGGGTGAGTAGGGCTCTACCATAGTAGAAAGGTAAGGTGGTGCAGTTTTGTTTATGCACTTGTAACACAGAACTGCTATTTTGTACTGGATTCGCAACTTAACTGGTAACCATGGCAGTTTAATAAGCATGGGGGTAATGTGTTCACTCTTTTTCTTCTTTAAGACAATTCTAGCAGCTTGGTTTTGAAATCGTTGCAGTCTGTTTAAAGTTTCATTGGGTAAGTTCGCAAGAAGGGAATTGCAGTAATCTAAGCGAGAAAATATAAACGATGAGATCAAGACCCTCACAGAGTCTTCGCTTAGAAAAGATGACATTTGACCTACTCTGCGCATCTCACAGTAGATGGTTCTACACAAATTATGAACATGGAAATGCATGGAAAGCTTTGAGTCAAAATATACCCCCAAATTTCTAGCCTTCTCTGAAAAAGATATGTTCTCATTCCCAATGCAGATATTCCCCACATCACTCGGATTCCAGCCTCTCTTTGTGTTACACAATATCACTTCAGTCTTATCTTCATTCATCTTTAGCTTGTTAGATTCCATCCAGTTTTTCACATCATCAGTGCAATACTTTGAACGCAAAAGGCTTTTCTATCAGGCAACTCCCAGCAACCACATTTTGCATGTACATTTCAAATACCGTGGAGGGTGCACGGGCGTTTTTATTATTTTGATTGGTATTGTTTTTGAATGTATAAATAATGCATTGTTTCATCGTGCTGTCAACAGCTCTAATTTTCATTCTCCATCTTGGCTCCATTATGCTGTAGTACCGTGCATGTGATAAAAAATAATCATATCAAGCGTTAAGTTTGGTGCCTAGTCTTCTAGCACCTGAAGCAAAACCGTAGATTATTACTTTTATCATATGAGGAGGAGGGGGGGGGGCGGCAAAGGAGAGAGAGAGAGAGAAAGAAAGAGAGACAGAGAGAGCATATATGTTATTCTTGGATTCCGGGCAATGCCCGCAACGGCATCTAGTCTTTGCTATAATGGAACTCGAGGATGAACATGTACACATCTAAATCTTTGTAAAACTTTATGACCAGGAGACCCAAACTTATGGAACTTGTACATGCTACCTGAAGTTTTTTACGGTAAATTACACATAGACACATCCATATTGGACAAAATTCAACCTTTCAGCTTTGCAGACATGTCCTTTTGTGCGTGTTTTCTGGATTAAATAGCATTTATTTCAAGGGGTAAGAGCAATATTGTACTGAAAAATATAACTTCAAAAATCATAAACATGACAACAATGTCCCATAATTATATTCAAGTCAAGAAGTACACTTGAGTCACCGCCATTCATGTTCTTCATATTCAGGATGCTATGGAGTCAGATGATCAAGAGGAGACAGAAGGAGGAGAAGAAGAAGAAGAAGAAGAAGAGTCAGAAGAAGAAGAAGAAGGAGAAGAGTCAGAAGAGTCAGAAGAAGAAGAAGAAGGAGAAGAGTCAGAAGAAGAAGAAGAAGGAGAAGAGTCAGAAGAAGGAGAAGAGTCAGAAGAGTCAGAAGAAGGAGAAGAGTCAGAAGAGTCAGAAGAAGGAGAAGAGTCAGAAGAAGGAGAAGAGTCAGAAGAAGGAGAAGAGTCAGAAGAAGGAGAAGAGTCAGAAGAAGGAGAAGAGTCAGAAGAAGGAGAAGAGTCAGAAGAAGGAGAAGAGTCAGAAGAAGGAGAAGAGTCAGAAGAGTCAGAAGAAGGAGAAGAGTCAGAAGAAGGAGAAGAGTCAGAAGAAGGAGAAGAGTCAGAAGAAGGAGAAGAGTCAGAAGAAGAAGAAGAAGGAGAAGAGGAAGAAAATAGAGAAGCAGAAGAAATGGACACTTTGCCAGTAAGTTCTAACACAAATTTTTCAGTCTATTTGTTTGAATGACTTCGTTGGTTTTGTTTTTTAATGTATTAATTATCCCATTTTGGTTCCAGTGAAATATGATTTGGAAATGTAAAATCCATTTCACTTTCAGTTCTACATTCTTTCAGAACGACTGTTAAATCAGAAAGTTGACACTGAGGGAAGGGGGAGCTATGTAGCTATAGACAAGACAAGTATTGTCAAATACAGCTTAGCCTGAGAACTTGGAGGTAACCACCAAACCCGAGAAACGTGGTTTTCACGCCAATTCCTTAAAAAAATCCTGTAGGTTTTGATGAAAGAATGAAATTGTGCAGTAATGTTCATATCATGCTCGACAAAACAATTTTTAAAATATACACAAACATGTACAACATTTCAAATGACAGTTCATTTAGTTATGTGTAATTATATCAGATATTCCATGTCTCCCCCCCCCCCCCAATCTCCAAAGATGGAGACGAAAAAAGTTTCCCCCTGGGGTGACATGGGGGAGGTGTGGTTGTGTTTTGGAATGACAGGCTACAGGTTTTGTCCCACAGTTTATTTGTATTTGTATTTGTATTTGTATAACTTTTTAATCCCATTCGGAAAATTTGCCTCTGTGCCATTGCAGCCCAGTTGTAACTGGAGCAAGCACGTCCTCGCCACAGTGCAGCGCCGGTCGGCGCGTTGTTGTTGTTTTTTTTTTGGGGGGGGGGAGTGGGGGGAGATGAGGGAGGAGGGGGGAAGTGGTAGGAATAAATTTTATTTAATTTTGCTCGGGCAGCGGCCTGTTAAGCCTGCTCTTTTCCATTTCCAACTGCCAAGCTATCTTTAACGTGCGCAATGTGCACACGGGCCCTTCAAATTTTTTCGTCCTTATCCGAGAAGACTAGGTAATCAATCCTCCCCCCCCCCCCCCCAACCCCATAGAATCAGGGACACGAAAATATGAGAAAAATCCTAAACTTCCAACATGCCTGCACCGGCCGGGTTTTGATCCCGAGACCCTTGGCATGAGAGGCGAGCATCTTGCCTCTTGACCACCTCACATGGAAGAAACAAACAAAACCCAAAAAAAAGTGTAGAAACCAGCGGTACCGGCGGTTCAAACCAAAAGGAAAACCCGGCGACCGACAAAAAACAAATGGTGGATGATGAACACCGAGAGAGTACCCGGGGTCCTAGAAGATGTCAGGAAGTTAAGAGGCGGAAACATCTAATGAAAAAATCCACTCTTTCTTTGAAGATCGTCATCTGCCCCGCTCCACCCGAAGACTTTCTTACCACAAACAAAACAAAATAAAGAAAACTATAGAATAAATTGAGAAAATGGAAACAAAAATTTAGTGAGCTAACGAATAAAAACATTTCAGAAGAAAGCACAAACATACTTAGCCTGTCCCTGCTTCCAGAACCTTGTCCTGCAAGGTATTAATGCTCGTCCCACAACGAGAGGACTTGTCCTTGTAATGGTCATCATGGTGCACGAAAGTGGCCTCACGCAGGACAAGGCTTGCAAAGAGATTGACAAAAAAAATGGCCTCAGGTGTTTTGAGGGTTGCAGGCAGGAGGCTACTTAATGGCCTGAATTGTGCAGGACTAGGGTTCACTCTTTCAGGACATCAGTCTTAGGGGCTTTGGTCAAGTCTGGGCGTAATTAATTTTGTCCCACTTTGGGGGGGGGGGGGGGGGAACAGCGTGATTCAGAAAGACACTTACAGAAAGAAAAAAGTATTGATAATAATTATAGTAAAATGTTATACATCAAATAAAAGAAAATTGAATGTAGAGTCCAATATTAATCGGGGATACGTCCAGACGCATTTTTCGCTGGAGCAGATAAATTGGGGGTATATCCTGAAAGGGTTAAATAGCATTTATTTCACAGAGTAAGCAATATTACAATGAAAAGTATAATTTCAAAATCATTAACATCATAATGTCCCATATCATCAAGTCAAGCAGCACACTTGAATCACCATCATTCATGTTCTTCATATTCAGGATGGAGATTCAGATGATGAAGAGGAAGAAGAGGAAGAAGAAGAGACAGAAGACGAGGAAGAAGAGATGGAAGAAGACGACGAGGAAGAACAAAAGAGGAATAGATGGCCAGTAAGTTTATAATACAAACTTTTCAGTCTGTTTTGTTTAAACGAATTTGTAGGTTTTCATTTATTTTTCAATGTAAGATCATTAATTATCCCGTTTTGTTTCCACTGAAATATTATTTGGAAATGTAAAACCCACTTCAGTTCTACATTCCTTTAGAATGACTAGTAAATCAGAAAGTTGACATTGGATGAATGGAAAGCTATGCAGCTTTAAACAAATATTATCAAATTTATACAACTTACCCTGAGAACTTGGAGATAAGCACCAAATCTGAGAAACATACAGTTTTCACCTAAATTCTTAAAAAATTGTGTGTGTGGGGGGGGGGGGGCTGGGGGGTGCCATATTGTTGTATGGGATATCTAGCAGATTTTGAGTTTGTCATGAAAGTTTTTCTCTCACTCCTAATGTATAGTGTCATTTCAATCAATTAAACATTTTTCGAGATATGTGCCTGTGACGTAAGTGTTGTCCTCTGATTTTACACAACTTTCCAAAGTTTCGATCCTCATTTTCTTGGAAAGACAAACGTACACATACAACAATATGGAAAAAACCCTACCAAGAAATGTTGTGTATGATGGGTGGATGAACTTGTGAGCTCAGGTTCACGTCATGCTCCCCAAATGTAGTTTTCACAATCTACACAAAAATGTACAAGATCTCAAATGGCATCTAATTTGGTTACGTATAATTAAAATCAGAATTTCCATGTCCACAAAAACAAAAAGAAAACAAATGGGGGAAAGAACAGATTTTTCCCTGCTATGAGGTGGGGGCTTTTAATGGATGAGGTGGGGGCTTTTAATGGGTGAGGTGGGGGCTTTTAATGGGTGAGGTGGGGGCTTTTAATGGATGAGGTGGGGGCTTTTAATGGATGAGGTGGGGGCTTTTAATGGATGAGGTGGGGGCTTTTAATGGATGAGGTGGGGGCTTTTAATGGATGAGGTGGGGGCTTTTAATGGGTGAGGTGGGGGCTTTTAATGGGTGAGGTGGGGGCTTTTAATGGGTGAGGTGGGGGCTTTTAATGGGTGAGGTGGGGGCTTTTAATGGGTGAGGTGGGGGCTTTTAATGGATGAGGTGGGGGCTTTTAATGGGTGAGGTGGGGGCTTTTAATGGGTGAGGTGGGGGCTTTTAATGGGTGAGGTGGGGGCTTTTAATGGGTGAGGTGGGGGCTTTTAATGGGTGAGGTGGGGGCTTTTAATGGGTGAGGTGGGGGCTTTTAATGGGTGAGGTGGGGGCTTTTAATGGGTGAGGTGGGGGCTTTTAATGGGTGAGGTGGGGGCTTTTAATGGGTGAGGTGGGGGCTTTTAATGGGTGAGGTGGGGGCTTTTAATGGGTGAGGTGGGGGCTTTTAATGGGTGAGGTGGGGGCTTTTAATGGGTGAGGTGGGGGCTTTTAATGGGTGAGGTGGGGGCTTTTAATGGGTGAGGTGGGGGCTTTTAATGGGTGAGGTGGGGGCTTTTAATGGGTGAGGTGGGGGCTTTTAATGGGTGAGGTGGGGCTTTTAATGGGTGAGGTGGGGGCTTTTAATGGGTGAGGTGGGGCTTTTAATGGGTGAGGTGGGGGCTTTTAATGGGTGAGGTGGGGGCTTTTAATGGGTGATGTGGGGGCTTTTAATGGGTGATGTGGGGGCTTTTAATGGGTGAGGTGGGGGCTTTTAATGGGTGAGGTGGGGGCTTTTAATGGGTGAGGTGGGGGCTTTTAATGGGTGAGGTGGGGGCTTTTAATGGGTGAGGTGGGGGCTTTTAATGGGTGAGGTGGGGGCTTTTAATGGGTGAGGTGGGGCTTTTAATGGGTGAGGTGGGGGCTTTTAATGGGTGAGGTGGGGCTTTTAATGGGTGAGGTGGGGGCTTTTAATGGGTGAGGTGGGGGCTTTTAATGGGTGAGGTGGGGGCTTTTAATGGGTGAGGTGGGGCTTTTAATGGGTGAGGTGGGGCTTTTAATGGGTGAGGTGGGGGCTTTTAATGGGTGAGGTGGGGGCTTTAATGGGTGAGGTGGGGGCTTTTAATGGGTGAGGTGGGGGCTTTCAATGGGTGAGGTGGGGGCTTTTAATGGGTGAGGTGGGGGCTTTTAATGGGTGAGGTGGGGGCTTTTAATGGGTGAGGTGGGGGCTTTTAATGGATGAGGTGGGGGCTTTTAATGGATGAGGTGGGGGCTTTTAATGGGTGAGGTGGGGGCTTTTAATGGGTGAGGTGGGGGCTTTTAATGGGTGAGGTGGGGGCTTTTAATGGGTGAGGTGGGGGCTTTTAATGGGTGAGGTGGGGGCTTTTAATGGGTGAGGTGGGGGCTTTTAATGGGTGATGTGGGGGCTTTTAATGGGTGATGTGGGGGCTTTTAATGGATGAGGTGGGGGCTTTTAATGGGTGAGGTGGGGGCTTTTAATGGGTGAGGTGGGGGCTTTTAATGGGTGAGGTGGGGGCTTTTAATGGGTGAGGTGGGGGCTTTTAATGGGTGAGGTGGGGGCTTTTAATGGGTGAGGTGGGGGCTTTTAATGGGTGAGGTGGGGGCTTTTAATGGGTGAGGTGGGGGCTTTTAATGGATGAGGTGGGGGCTTTTAATGGATGAGGTGGGGGCTTTTAATGGGTGAGGTGGGGGCTTTTAATGGGTGAGGTGGGGGCTTTTAATGGGTGAGGTGGGGGCTTTTAATGGATGAGGTGGGGGCTTTTAATGGATGAGGTGGGGGCTTTTAATGGATGAGGTGGGGGCTTTTAATGGGTGAGGTGGGGGCTTTTAATGGATGAGGTGGGGGCTTTTAATGGGTGAGGTGGGGGCTTTTAATGGATGAGGTGGGGGCTTTTAATGGATGAGGTGGGGGCTTTTAATGGATGAGGTGGGGGCTTTTAATGGATGAGGTGGGGGCTTTTAATGGGTGAGGTGGGGGCTTTTAATGGATGAGGTGGGGGCTTTTAATGGGTGAGGTGGGGGCTTTTAATGGGTGAGGTGGGGGCTTTTAATGGATGAGGTGGGGGCTTTTAATGGATGAGGTGGGGGCTTTTAATGGGTGAGGTGGGGGCTTTTAATGGATGAGGTGGGGGCTTTTAATGGATGAGGTGGGGGCTTTTAATGGGTGAGGTGGGGGCTTTTAATGGATGAGGTGGGGGCTTTTAATGGATGAGGTGGGGGCTTTTAATGGATGAGGTGGGGGCTTTTAATGGGTGAGGTGGGGGCTTTTAATGGATGAGGTGGGGGCTTTTAATGGGTGAGGTGGGGGCTTTTAATGGGTGAGGTGGGGGCTTTTAATGGATGAGGTGGGGGCTTTTAATGGATGAGGTGGGGGCTTTTAATGGGTGAGGTGGGGGCTTTTAATGGATGAGGTGGGGGCTTTTAATGGGTGAGGTGGGGGCTTTTAATGGGTGAGGTGGGGGCTTTTAATGGGTGAGGTGGGGGCTTTTAATGGGTGAGGTGGGGGCTTTTAATGGGTGAGGTGGGGGCTCTTAATGGGTGAGGTGGGGGCTTTTAATGGGTGAGGTGGGGGCTTTTAATGGGTGAGGTGGGGGCTTTTAATGGGTGAGGTGGGGGCTTTTAATGGGTGAGGTGGGGGCTTTTAATGGGTGAGGTGGGGGCTTTTAATGGGTGAGGTGGGGGCTTTTAATGGGTGAGGTGGGGCCTTTTAATGGGTGAGGTGGGGCCTTTTAATGGGTGAGGTGGGGGCTTTTAATGGGTGAGGTGGGGGCTTTTAATGGGTGAGGTGGGGCCTTTTAATGGGTGAGGCGGGGGCTTTTAATGGGTGAGGTGGGGGCTATGCAATGGATGAGGTGGGGCCTTTTAATGGGTGAGGTGGGGCTTTTAATGGGTGAGGTGGGGGCTTTTAATGGGTGAGGTGGGGGCTTTTAATGGGTGAGGCGGGGGCATGCAATGGATGAGGTGGGGGCTTTTAATGGGTGAGGTGGGGGTCCACTGGATGAGGGGGGGCATGTAACAGGTGAGGTGGGGGCGTGTAATGGATGATGTCACAAATCCCAGACTGGGAAATGTAATAGTTTATGACAGGACGACAATCACGAACAAACAAGTTTAACACTTAACAAAACAACCCATCAGACTCACACACATTTATTAAACATAATTATACATATAATAGCGCAACTACATATATTATTGAAATGACTGCCGTACAACGGCCTTATTCTCACACACACGCTCCCTCGGATCCACAATCCGGTAGTTACTCCTAAAGGCACTTCGGCCTCAGCCTCTCCCTTCAGGGTCTTAATAGTACATTAATGATTCACTGGCACCGCAGTCTCTCAATATCACCTTCCTATTGTCATACACCTTAGCATTCCCCTCGCACCTCGCCAGGGCAATAACACATTATTATTTCCATAGCCATCAACATGGCAACAACATAATATCAGTTCACGAGCCTATCAACATGGCAACAATATAGTATCTCATTCACTCTCATATCTACGTCCCTGTCCGTGACCTGACTGCCACGACTTTATGTGCCTCTACTGTCCTGCACTGACAGCCTCACTTCTGGCCTCTGTGCGGCCTCCGGCCCTATGCTGGCCTATCTCCTGTGCTCATCGAGGTGGCTCTGCGGCCCGTCCCCGACACCAGTCATAACTGGAAAGACTCTCACTAGTCTTCTCGACTGCTTCCTTTTATCTCTGCCCGATGGGCTATTATTCACAGATCCGCTCCCTAGGACCTTCTAACTTGCAGTGATAGTTATACAGCGCTTTCGCTTCCTTCAGACCCCGCCCCCACTACTACTCACAACAGCACGCTTAACTTGCTGTCTACTGTGAGTCCTTACTCTACACCCGCTCTGTAGCAATCCCCTTAATTGCACTCACTCCACTCGTGACATCATCCCCCACCCCAAAAAAATTAATGCAATTAATTTCAAATCGCATCAAGATGTCTGTCAACGAGTGAGCGTGAGCAATACCTACACTAAAAAAAAATGACCTAGCAGTTCCCCTAGTATATAGAATACCGAAATCAGGGGAAAATATGGGGATCAATATGGCCTGCAATATGCATATATGTGTCACATCATGAATAGCTAACTAACCACCATACTTAATACAGAATCAAAACCCATTCAACCTATCAACCATTCTTCATATCATATTTATAATGTCAATATTTTAAAGTCGACTTATTCACACAGATCCTGTCAATGTTCCTGTCCTCTGATGTATAAGCTCCTGAAATCTTGCCCTAGGCTCGACTAAGGTAGTCGGCGATATGATTGCTGGTTCCTGGAATTGGTTGAATAACGAAGGTGTACGGCTGCAAAGCCAATGCCCATCTAGACAAGCGTGGGCTGGACGAACGATTCTTCGACAAAAATGTCAGTGGCTTGTGGTCTGTCTGGATACAAAATTCTCGTCCCATGAGATAACGTCCTAGTTTCTGGACGGACCAGACAATGGCAAGACACTCACGCTCTATCACAGAATACTTTCTTTCTCTCTGCAATAACTTCCTACTGACATAACATACAGGATGGAGACATTCGTTCTTCTCCTGTAGAAGACAAGCGCCGACACCAGAGTCCGACGCATCCGTTCTGAGGATAAAATTAGATCGAAAATCGGGTAATATCAGAATGGGTGACGATGATAATGCTGTCACCAAATTATCAAATGATGTCTGACATTCAGACGTCCACTGGACCTTATCGGGTTGTCCCTTCTTAGTAAGGTCAGTAAGAGAAGATGACAAGGAGGAAAAATTTGGAATGAACTTTCTGTAATAATTTAAAATTCCCACTAAGCTTCTGACTTGTTTCTTTGTTTTAGGGATTTGCAACCCTACTAACTTGTCAATTTTTGTTTCTTCAGGTCTCTGAACACCTCTACCCACAATATGTCCTAAGAATACTATCTCTGGACATGCCAAATCCATCTTTGCGGGTTTAACAGTTAACCCAAAATGACGTAATCGTTGAAAAATTACTGTTAGTGTCTGAATATGATCAGACCATGTCGACGTATGGCATGCTATATCATCAAAGAATGACACGACATTAGGTATGTCCTTCAACACCAGTATGAGAATACAGATACTTTGGTCTCTCATGAAACCTCTGCAGCATATCAACGTGGAAAACCTTTACTGATCCATCAATGTGGATAGCGTAATCTACCTTCGAAACAATTCGCTCAATAACATAAGGACCTTTCCATGTCATCAATAACTTATTATGGTCCGTAGGTAACAACAATAGGACCTTGTCTCCTGGCTTAAAAATTCTCAGTTTGGATCCTCTATCTCTATAGGTCTTTGCTCTTGCTGAAGCGATACTAGACGCTTCTTCTGCTATAGTGCGCGCTGAAGATAATCTTTCTCTTAAATCAACAAGGTCTATCGAAACCTTTTTAAACGGTTCCGAAACCGTGGGGATCTTTTGAAGAGGAGCCTGGGGTGAACGACCCTTATGCGTCGTCTTTTGGCACGCACTGCACGTCTTACAATATAACCGCACATCTCTATGTATCGATGGCCAATAAAAATCTTTTAGAACTCTCTCCTTGGTTCTAGCACTTCCCATATGACCCGCTAATGGAACATCATGGGCCAGACGCAATACTGTAGCCATTAACGACCGTGGCACGACGACCTGCTTTTGAACGGAAGCCACTGTGACGTACATACGGAACAGAATGCCCCCCTGGACAAAAAAAGAAGATGACCCGTTTTTATATTTCCTTGTTTTCTCGGTTCGCGCTTCCCCAAAACATGGGTTTAATGACGGGTCCTCCCTTTGTAATCTCGCCAAGCGCTCTGGCGTGATATCTAGGTTGACCGCTGGCGTAGCCAAAGGTCTAATCTTATCTTTATCGGCTACCCGTCGGCGTGTTTCGACCGCGGCGCAAAAGTCAATACCTTTTGATTGCGACCATGCTTGCACGTTCTCCTCGGAAGGGGAAACTACCCGTGATACATTCCCAATGATGAGCTGGGCGCCTGGAAAACAACCAACGACTGCTTCGACTTCCCCGCTAAGGAAAGGTGTATCTATCATTATTTTTGCCATGGGTAATTTCTCAATGGCCCCCGAAAATTGGATGCACGGGACAGTCTCACCTGTAAGCTGTGAATCCCGAATGCAGTCCCTATGCACTCCCACAACGGTAGATCCTGTATCTCGTAAAACCGAGACCGGTTCGTCCCCAACAAACCCCGGATAAACCCTAAGACCACCTCCTGTATGACATGAATTTATAACGGGGATCTTTCTCCCACAAGGTAAAACACCGGAAGATAATAACTTCTCACAACTGGGACACTTAGAATACTGTCCGCCTCCGTTGTCCGATGTAACGCACGCAGCCGCATGATGAAATTTATTTGGGGAACATGGACTGGAGCTACTGTCCACGTTCGCCGCTATCCTACCTGCAGGGCAGTTCACGCTGATGTGATCTGCTCTTCCGCAGTTCCAACACTTCGCGGCCCTACACTCGCGCGAAAAGTGACCCACGCGTCCGCAAGTCCAACACTCCGCTCCCTGTGCTGCTCTAGGCCTGGGTCCCCGTGACCCTTCGCGACCGGAACTAGAGTCCCTATGCCGTCGGTCATCGGCAAAGGTCACAACTCGCCCCCGGCCATTACCGCGACCTAGCCCTCCTGCTCGGTCAAACTTACCGGATCCATATGCCGGTGATTGGTGATAGCCCCTATGCTGCCCCTGGCCTTGCCCACTATAGGCACCACGCTGACGCGACCTGTCCCTAAGTCCTGCCGGCGACCCCTCGACAACGGCGACGTACCCAGCATCTTGGACGTACGCCCTGGCGACTGGTTTGGACGGATGCGCCGTACGGTATGCCTCCGCCAACTTAGACGCCTCCTGCACCGTCGCGGGTTCGTTCTCTTTCAGGAAAGCCACCAGATCTTTGTGGCACGACGCGTACAGCTGGTCACGGATCATTAAGTCTTTCAGTTTGGCAAAATCCGTGCCCACATGCGCCAAGTCTACCCAGTTCGCGAAATACTCCGTTAGTCTCGCGACGAAGGCAGCAAAGTCCTCCCTGGTATCTGCACGTGCTCGCCTAAACTGCTCCCGGAAATATTCCTCGGTACGCGCAAATCGGCGAAGCAGCAAAGCCTTCAGCTTATCGTAATCTTGCACGTCTTCGCGCTGTAGCTCTTTAAAGTAGGTTAACGCTCGCCCCTGCAATAGCGATGCCAGGTACGTGGCCCATAATTCCTTATTTTCCCCCCATTGCAATTGTGCGTTCAGCTCGAACCTGTAAAGGAAGGCGTCTATGTCGTCCTTCCGGTCGTCGAACGTAGGGAGCTTAATCCTAACGCCACCTTTATTGTGTACCTGCCGCTCAACCGTTTCCGTTGGCGTATTCTTTTTGCTTTCTAATTCCGCAATCTTTACTTGCGCCTCTATCTCCTTTAACTTTAACTCCCTCTCCTGAGCCTGTTTCTCCTGTTGCTGATGCAACTCCTTTAACTTAAACTCTCTTTCCTGTTCCTTATCCTTAGCCTCTCTTTCCTGTTGCTTATCCTTAGCCTCTCTTTCCTCTTCCTTATCCTTTTTTTCCTGTTCTCTATCCTTAGCACGCTCATCGCGCATTTCTGCCTGCTGTTCTTTAATCCAGCCGCGTAGCTCTTCTCCCTCCAGGCCAAGTTCCTTACCCAACTTCATTAGTTGTTGGAGTTCCGCCATTTCACAGATTTATGGTTATGGTATGTATACTATGAAAACGGCTACCCTGTCGGTATGATCACTAGCAACCCGACCAGAGACCTGAGATCACACCAGATATAACAATACCCAATTCAGAATACAATTCAGAAATTTACCTTTACAGCACTACTAATTCTACATCTATAAAATGTATGCACTATTAATTATAAAAGAAAATAGAAACGACAAGAATGAAGAAATACAGTAGAAGGACCACAAGTACGTCAAGGACAACGAACCAGACTAGGACAAAGCTTCTACAAAAAAAACTATAATGGAAAAAAATGCAACCTACTACGCCGATTACACTACACGGTACAACCAAGAACAGAGTCTGAAAAAAAAGAACGTATCTACAGATAGGGAGAAGAAGGACAAGAGAAACGTCTTCCTAAAACAACGAGGAAGATAGAACGGCACAATCTAAACAAAAATACAGGTCCCTATAGAACTGTTCACTGTGATGAACGAAGTTCCTAGATTAGCCCACCTCCCGAAGAGGACAAACTACGCTCACCACAGCAAACCCGCGCCACCGCCCGTATAATCAATTACAACGAAAACAGCAAAAACAGGGAAACAGACAGATGAAAAGACAGCCCTTAATCCAGGGTACAAAATTTTAGACTTTTACTTAACTTTCAATTTTTGAAATTTTGAGTAAACTCCTCCCTTTAATCGGAGCTCTGGCTGCTCGTCTCCTCAGGCTGCACGCACACACTCTGGAAAGTTTAAATACAAATTAATACCTATTCATAGCAATACATGCATCAATATACATTCATTATTATACATAAATCATATCATGAAATGTCCATTCATCCAACGAACAAGACAGCACAATTACCTACTAACTAACTACAACTAAATATTACGAAAATGGACGAGTCACAATGGACGAGCCCCCAATGTCACAAATCCCAGACTGGGAAATGTAATAGTTTATGACAGGACGACAATCACGAACAAACAAGTTTAACACTTAACAAAACAACCCATCAGACTCACACACATTTATTAAACATAATTATACATATAATAGCGCAACTACATATATTATTGAAATGACTGCCGTACAACGGCCTTATTCTCACACACACGCTCCCTCGGATCCACAATCCGGTAGTTACTCCTAAAGGCACTTCGGCCTCAGCCTCTCCCTTCAGGGTCTTAATAGTACATTAATGATTCACTGGCACCGCAGTCTCTCAATATCACCTTCCTATTGTCATACACCTTAGCATTCCCCTCGCACCTCGCCAGGGCAATAACACATTATTATTTCCATAGCCATCAACATGGCAACAACATAATATCAGTTCACGAGCCTATCAACATGGCAACAATATAGTATCTCATTCACTCTCATATCTACGTCCCTGTCCGTGACCTGACTGCCACGACTTTATGTGCCTCTACTGTCCTGCACTGACAGCCTCACTTCTGGCCTCTGTGCGGCCTCCGGCCCTATGCTGGCCTATCTCCTGTGCTCATCGAGGTGGCTCTGCGGCCCGTCCCCGACACCAGTCATAACTGGAAAGACTCTCACTAGTCTTCTCGACTGCTTCCTTTTATCTCTGCCCGATGGGCTATTATTCACAGATCCGCTCCCTAGGACCTTCTAACTTGCAGTGATAGTTATACAGCGCTTTCGCTTCCTTCAGACCCCGCCCCCACTACTACTCACAACAGCACGCTTAACTTGCTGTCTACTGTGAGTCCTTACTCTACACCCGCTCTGTAGCAATCCCCTTAATTGCACTCACTCCACTCGTGACAGATGAGGTGGGGGCGTGTAACGGGTGAGGTGGGCGCGTGTAACAGGTGAGGTGGGGGCGTGTGACGGATGAGGTGGGGACATGTAACGGGTGAGGTGGGGGCGTGTAACAGGTGAGGTGGGGACATGTAACGGGTGAGGTGTGGGGACATGTAACGGGTGAGGTGGGGACATGTAACGGGTGAGGTGGGGACATGTAACGGGTGAGGTGTGGGGACATGTAACGGGTAAGATGGGGACATGTAACGGGTGAGGTGTGGGGACATGTAACGGGTGAGGTGGGGACATGTAACGGGTGAGGTGTGGGGACACGTAACGGGTGAGGTGGGGACATGTAACGGGTGAGGTGGGGACATGTAACGGGTGAGGTGGGGACATGTAACGGGTGAGGTGGGGGCGTGTAACGGGTGAGGTGTGGGGACATGTAACGTGTGATGTGTGGGGACGTGTAACGGGTGAGGTGGGGACGTGTAACGGGTGAGGTGGGGACATGTAACGGGTGAGGTGTGGGGACATGTAACGGGTGAGGTGTGGGGACATGTAACGGGTGAGGTGTGGACATGTAACGGATGAGGTGGGGACATGTAACGGATGAGGTGGGGACATGTAACGGGTGAGGTGGGGACATGTAACGGGTGAGGTGAGGACATGTAACGGATGAGGTGGGGACATGTAACGGGTGAGGTGTGGGGACATGTAACGGATGAGGTGGGGACATGTAACGGGTGAGGTGTGGGGACATGTAACAGATGAGGTGTGGGGACATGTAACGGGTGAGGTGTGGGGACATGTAACGGATGAGGTGTGGGGACATGTAACGGGTGAGGTGTGGGGACATGTAACGGGTGAGGTGTGGGGACATGTAACGGATGAGGTGTGGGGACATGTAACGGGTGAGGTGTGGGGACGTGTAACGGGTGAGGTGTGGGGACATGTAACGGGTGAGGTGTGGGGACATGTAACGGATGAGGTGGGGACATGTAACGGGTGAGATGTGGGGACATGTAACGGATGAGGTGGGGATATGTAACAGGTGAGGTGTGGGGACATGTAACGAATGAGGTGGGGACATGTAACGGGTGAGGTGTGGGGACATGTAACGGATGAGATGGAGACATGCAACGGGTGAGGTGGGGACATGTAACGGGTGAGGTGGGGACATGTAACGGGTGAGGTGGGGACATGTAACGGATGAGGTGGGGACATGTAACGGGTGAGGTGTGGACATGTAACGGGTGAGGTGTGGGGACATGTAACGGGTGAGGTGGGGACATGTAACGGGTGAGGTGTGGGGACATGTAACGGGTGAGGTGGGGACATGTAACGGGTGAGGTGGGGACATGTAACGGGTGAGGTGGGGACATGTAACGGGTGAGGTGGGGACGTGCAACGGGTGAGGTGGGGACATGTAACGGGTGAGGTGGGGACATGTAACGGGTGAGGTGGGGACATGTAACGGGTTAGGTGGGGACATGTAACGGGTGAGGTGTGGGGGCATGTAACGGATGAGAGGTGGGGACATGTAACGGATGAGAGGTGGGGACATGTAACGGGTGAGGTGTGGGGACATGTAACGGATGAGGTGGGGACATGTAACGGGTGAGGTGGGGACATGTAACGGGTGAGGTGGGGACATGTAACGGATGAGGTGGGGACATGTAACGGATGAGGTGTGGGGACATGTAACGGGTGAGGTGTTTGGACATGTAACGGGTGAGGTGTGGGGACATGTAACGGGTGAGGTGTGGGGACATGTAACGGGTGAGGTGTGGGGACATGTAACGGATGAGGTGTGGGGACATGCAACGGATGAGGTGTGGGGACATGCAACGGGTGAGGTGTGGGGACATGTAACGGGTGAGGTGTGGTGACATGTAACGGGTGAGGTGTGGGGACATGTAACGGGTGAGGTGTGGGGACATGTAACGGGTGAGGTGTGGGGACATGTAACGGGTGAGGTGTGGGGACATGTAACGGGTGAGGTGTGGGGACATGTAACGGGTGAGGTGTGGGGACATGTAACGGGTGAGGTGTGGGGACATGTAACGGATGAGGTGTGGGGACATGTAACGGGTGAGGTGTGGGGACATGTAACGGGTGAGGTGTGGGGACATGTAACGGGTGAGGTGTGGGGACATGTAACGGGTGAGGTGGGGACATGTAACGGATGAGGTGGGGACATGTAACGGGTGAGGTGTGGGGACATGTAACGGGTGAGGTGGGGACATGTAACGGGTGAGGTGGGGACATGTAACAGATGAGGTGGGGACATGTAACGGGTGAGGTGGGGACATGTAACGGGTGAGCTGTGGGGACATGTAACGGGTGAGGTGTGGGGACATGTAACGGGTGAGGTGTGGGGACATGTAACGGGTGAGGTGGGGACATGTAACGGGTGGTGTGGGGACATGTAACGGGTGAGGTGGGGACATGTAACGGGTGAGGTGTGGGGACATGTAACGGGTGAGGTGTGGGGGCATGTAACGGGTGAGGTGTGGGGACATGTAACGGGTGAGGTGTGGGGACATGTAACGGGTGAGGTGTGGGGACATGTAACGGGTGAGGTGTGGGGACATGTAACGGGTGAGGTGGGGGCGTGTAACGGGTGAGGTGTGGGGACATGTAACAGGTGAGGTGTGGGGACATGTAAGGGTGAGGTGTGGGGACATGTAACGGGTGAGGTGTGGGGACATGTAACGGGTGAGGTGGGGACATGTAACGGGTGAGGTGTGGGGATATGTAACGGGTGAGGTGTGGGGACATGTAACGGGTGAGGTGTGGGGACATGTAACGGGTGAGGTGTGGGGACATGTAACGGATGAGGTGTGGGGACATGTAACGGGTGAGGTGTGGGGACATGTAACGGGTGAGGTGGGGACGTGTAACGGGTGAGGTGGGGACGTGTAACGGGTGAGGTGTGGGGACATGTAACGGGTGAGGTGGGGACATGTAACGGGTGAGGTGTGGGGACATGTAACGGGTGAGGTGTGGGGACATGTAACGGGTGAGGTGTGGGGACATGTAACGGGTGTGTTGTCCGGACATGTAACGGGTGAGGTGGGGGCCTGTAACGGGTGAGGTGGGGGCGTGTAAAGGGTGAGGTGGGGCGTGTAACGGGTGAGGTGGGGGCGTGTAGCGGGTGAGGTGGGGGCGTGTAACGGGTGAGGTGGGGGCGTGTAACGGGTGAGGTGGGGGCGTGTAACGGATGAGGTGGGGACATGTAACGGGTGAGGTGGGGGCGTGTAACAGGTGAGGTGGGGGCGTGTAACAGGTGAGGTCTGGGCGTGTAATAGATGAGGGGGGGTGTAACGGTGGAAGTGGAGGTGTGTAACAAATGAGGTGGGGGCGTGTAACGGATGAGTGGGTTTGTGTAACGGATGAGGTGGAGGCGTACAATGGATAAGCTGGGGTCTGTAATGGGTGAGATGGGGGAGTGTAAGGGATGATATGGGTGTATAAATCCCAAAAGAAATTGGAAACTAATCGTAAGCGAATGTTCACACATTTTCACACATCACACCTTTTCTTTGCACACACCCCCCCCCCCCTCTGAAAAAAAAAAAAATAAAAGATCAATAAGTCCAACAGTCGCTGGAAATGAATGAAAGAATCTCAGATGATAGTACAGACAGGCTTAACTTGTTCCTGCCTCCAATTCCTTGTCCTGCAATGTATTAACCCTCACCTCACATTGAGCGAACTCATCCATGTGCAGTGCAGTGTAATACAGTGGCCCCGGCAGGGACGAGGGTTGCAAAGGGAGGGATAAAACAGTCATGGGCCCCACAATTTGCTGGTTGCAGGCATGAGAGCTCTCCTGCACGACAAGTTTTGCATCCCCATTTGCACTTTATTTTGCACGAAGCCATAGATCAGTGGTTCTCTGCCATTTTTCTGCAGTCCAAATTTTCATTCATTGTTTTTAATATAATTATACACTAGCTGAGGTCTCTGGCCATGCCTGGGATAAATCTGTTTAGTAGTTTCAGTTCTGGGTGATTAAAATGGGTCATCTTGCCCGTTCCTTTAGATTTATTATTTTGTTGCGTTTGTTACTTGTAGGTATACACTCCAAGCTTTTTGTGCTAGGTGCATGTACGAATACATGCCTATCCCTAACCCTGTACTTATCCTCAATCCTAAATCTTATCAGACCCCTACCCCTGCCCTTTACCCTTTCAGCCAAAAAAGCCGGAGGAAAATAAACAGAAAATCTCAAGAATAATTAAGGAGTATTTCAGGAGGAGCTCTCTAGTTCTGGAGTTGCAAAAGGCTTTAAAATTCGTTCCCCTAGCGCAACAAAAAAACCTTGGGGGAAATAGATACTTGTAACAATATGATGATTATTATATTTTTTTTTTAGATAGGTCTTACTGCTCTCATTTTGCGCGTTGACACCCAACGCGCCTTGTCAGGACTCGTAAAATGTTTGGGATTTGAGCACGGGTTTGGTTTGTAACGGTGAGCACATTGCAGGAAATGATAACGGCATGATTGTGTTGGTGGAAAAGAAAGGTTTCGCTAGCAAAATTAGCGGCATAATGTAAACTCAAAAAAATATCTCTCCACCATTTGGAGTCTCCAGATCTAAAAAAGAACCTTCTGCAATCCAAACGAAAGGCACATGTAAAATGTCAGGCAGATCCGAGTTTTCTTATTAAAATATATATATATATATATATATATAACTATATTCACAAATTCTCAACCTTTGAACGCAAAAGGCTTTTTCATTGGGCCACCTACAGTAACCAAATTTTGCATGTAGGTTTCGAATACCATGGAGACTGCATCGAAGTTTGGATTTTTTTATTGTTTTTGTTTTTGTTTTTTTTTTATTTAGCTTGCTTGGAGTCAGTGACTACTCACCACCTATCCCGTTTTCTTTTATGGCCACATGACCCATAATGTGAACACTTCCTGGCATAATTATGTAGGTCACGGCTGTAATTGGGGCTAAAATTAGAAGATTAGACCATAAGAATACTGTGTGGGGAGGGCAGAAAGTGACGGGCGGGGCAGTGGTTGGTGGGTCCGCGCGGTCCGAGGCTTTATATATATTATTATTATATATATAAGATTTGAATTACCCCTCACTCGGATATAAACACTATTGTAGTGGGATCCAAAAAAATGTATTTGTGGGGTCGTAAGGAAGTGAACAAGTGTGGAAAAAACTTTACTTTGCATGAAGACGATGACTTACTCAGGAAGGATTCAAGCTTTTGATCGTTGGGACCGTCAATCTCCATCTACATCTTACTATAATGGTTTTGGAGCGTGAATTTTGTGACAATGATTGAGGCCAAACTGATGAAACTTTGCTCAATTTTTGACGATAAATGGACATGCCCATTTTGAACCAAATTCAGCTTTGAATATTATTTATTTCGATTTTTTTATTTTGAATAGTTTGAGCATCCAAAAAGAGATGCATTTTCCTTGAGTAAAATCCAAATTTTGTTCGTCGCCTCTTTTTACATATTTCTGGATGGAAATCAACTTGATATGCACATGTGTGTATTCTGTGCAACAACAGGCCAACTAAAACATATAAAGAAGAGAAAAGAGCCGCCTTACTCCGGCCTAGCACCCTTCTATGTCCTTCTAACACGTCCAGGGCCAGATTAAGGCCAATTGATGCGCTAAGCACAGCCCGATCTTGGTGCCATTTTTCTCTTCCATTGGCGGGACAGTGTCAAAACTGACACGACACTAAAACTCAATAGAAATGTTGAAGAAGAAGTTTTTTGTACACACGACGGCCTAACTTAATGCAGTTATAAACATAATGGATACTGTGATATGTGAGACGAGGTCCCTGCCTGAAACAGTGATAAAACTCGAAAACAGCTGGACCGATTGGACTGGATATTGTTTTACTCTTCAAGGTAGAATATTTTAAGGCACATTGAGAAGGAAAACTGGGTCCGGATGGGCTGTTTTCTGCGTTTTTATCTGCAAGATATAAGATACAGGCATTTATTACAGGGCCGGCCTAGTTCATTAGAACCGCGGTAAATGCGGTACTCTAGAAAATGTCTGTGGTGCTCCCTTTCCCCTTTCTATGGTGCCCCCTTACCACTTGATGCCCCAACCACATGCTTAGTTTGTTGAATGGTTAATCCAGCCCTGAACACGTCATGCACTTAGATATGAACAGAAATTTGGGAGTTGGTTGTGTGTGACGGAAAACTGCATTACTCAATTTGAAACATGCAATTCATTTTCTCTTTTTGTCTTCCTTTTTATTTTGCAGAGAAAAATAAGATCACCGAGGCCGTGGAAAAAAGGCGAAGTGTGAGATAATAAAGAAAAAAAAAATATATATATATATACCAGGTGGCTCAGACAGTTGGACCATTACAGCACTTGATGTTGTGCAATGTAATGATGTATAGACCAGAAATGTACCATTCAGTGAACATGTAAATAGGTTTAGTCTTCTCCTTTAAATAATGACAAAGTGAGATATAATTCCATAGCAATTAGCACTAACTTGCCTTTTATGGAGATATACAACTAGAGTCAGGCTTGTTAGGTGGATTTTGAACCATGATCAGCCCTTTTAAAATGCTCATCTGCCCTCTATCGGTTTGTGATAATGTATCATAATAAGTGCATATAAAACATGAATTATGCATGTATGCATCTAGGTTCAGGCCTGTGAGGTGGATGGTAATGTAATATTGTATTGTAAAATTGTACCAGTGAACATTTTAATTGTTTCATTCTTGCCCTGTAAGCAACGAGAGGGGTAATTGTTGGAAAATATAATGTTGTATATAGACCAGTGAACATTTTACTTGTTTCATTCTTGCCTTGTAAAAAATGAAGGTGGTAAATTTGGGACAATGTAATGTTGTGTATTGAACAGTGAACATTTTACTTGTTTCATTCTTGCCTTGTTAACAATGAGCGGGGTAATTGTTGGAAAATATAATGTTGTATATAGACCAGTGAACATTTTACTTGTTTCATTCTTGCCTTGTAAAGAAATGAAGGTGGTAAATGTTGGACAATGTAATGTTGTGTATTGACCAGTGAACATTTTACTTGTTTCATTCTTGCCTTGTTAACAATGAGCGGGGTAATTGTTGGAAAATATAATGTTGTATATAGACCAGTGAACATTTTACTTGTTTCATTCTTGCCTTGTAAAAAATGAAAGTGTTAAATGTTGGACAATGTAATGTTGTGTATTGACCAATGAACATTTTACTTGTTTCATTCTTGCCTTGTTAACAATGAGCGGGGTAATTGTTGGAAAATATAATGTTGTATATAGACCAGTGAACATTTTACTTGTTTCATTCTTGCCTTGTAAAAAATGAAGGTGGTAAATGTTGGACAATGTAATGTTGTGTATTGACCAATGAACATTTTACTTGTTTCATTCTTGCCTTGTTAACAATGAGCGGGGTAATTGTTGGAAAATATAATGTTGTATATAGACCAGTGAACATTTTACTTGTTTCATTCTTGCCTTGTAAAAAATGAAGGTGGTAAATGTTGGACAATGTAATGTTGTGTATTGACCAGTGAACATTTTACTTGTTTCATTCTTGCCTTGTTAACAATGAGCGGGGTAATTGTTGGAAAATATAATGTTGTATATAGACCAGTGAACATTTTACTTGTTTCATTCTTGCCTTGTAAAAAATGGAGGTGGTAAATGTTGGACAATGTAATGTGTATTGACCAGTGAACATTTTACTTGTTTCATTCTTGCCTTGTTAACAATAAGCGGGGTAATTGTTGGAAAATAATGATAGTTCGTCCATCAGGTATGATGATGACCTTAACAACACCAGAGGAATAAAGAACAGAAATTGTTGAGAATTTCAACACATGGACAATAAAGAGAACTAAAGGACACAGAGGACACAGAGGACAGAATGGAAAGACTGTTCTTTCATGACTTATGGCTTCTCATGTGACTGATAAGTCCTATTTTTGTCCTGCAGACCCTTCCGCATAAATGACAAGAGTGCTCCGTTGGTTCAGTACCACTGGGCCTTTTCTTGCGCCGTTCTCTTTTTTTGATAGCCTGCTGGACTCTGTCAGCTTCCCATGCTTTGCTGCCTCTGGTAAGGGCCGCCCTCCAATTTGCACGATCAAGCGAGAGCTTTTCCCACTCACTCACATCAATGGCAAAGGCCTTCAGTGATTGCTTGAGAGTGTCTTAGTAACGTATCTTTGGGGCCCCAACATTCCTCGTTCCATTGGAGAGCTCAGAGAAGAAGATTTGCTTAGGGAGTCTGGAGTCGGGCATTCTGACAACATGTCCTGCCCAACGTAGCTGAATTTTTTTCAGGTGGCAGAAGATGCTCAATTCCTTGGCACGATTGAGGACCTCAGTGTCTGGAATTTTATCCTGCCATTTGATCCTTAGGATCTTTCTAAGGCAGGCCAGATGAAAGTGATTTAGCTTTCTGGCATGCGATTGGTACACTGTCCAGGTTTCAGCCCCATAGAGTAGGGTGGGAAGGACCACAGCATTGTACACTTTCAGCTTAGTGTCTGTGCGAATGCCGGCAACATCCCATACTCTTTCGAAGCCTGCCAAATGCAGAGCTGGCTTTGCTGATTCTTGAGAGAATTTCAGTATCAACACGAGCCGCGGAAGACAGTGTACTGCCAAGATAAGTGAAAGAAAATATAATATTGTATATAGACCAGTGAACATTTTACTTGTTTCATTCTTGCCTTGTAAAAAATGAAGGTGGTAAATGTTGGACAATGTAATGTTGTGTATTGACCAGTGAACATTTTACTTGTTTCATTCTTGCCTTGTTAACAATGAGCGGGGTAATTGTTGGAAAATATAATGTTGTATATAGACCAGTGAACATTTTACTTGTTTCATTCTTGCCTTGTAAAAAATGAAGGTGGTAAATGTTGGACAATGTAATGTTGTGTATTGGCCAGAGAACATTTTACTTGTTTCATTCTTGCCTTGTTAACAATGAGCGGGGTAATTGTTGGAAAATATAATGTTGTATATAGACCAGTAAACATTTTACTTGTTTCATTCTACCCTTGTAAAAAATGAAGGTGGTAAATGTTGGACAATGTAATGTTGTGTATTGTCCAGTGAACATTTTACTTGTTTCATTCTTGCCTTGTTAACAATGAGCGGGGTAATTGTTGGAAAATATAATGTTGTATATAGACCAGTGAACATTTTACTTGTTTCATTCTTGCCTTGTAAAAAATGAAGGTGGTAAATGTTGGACAATGTAATGTTGTGTATTGACCAGTGAACATTTTACTTGTTTCATTCTTGCCTTGTTAACAATGAGCGGGGTAATTGTTGGAAAATATAATATTGTATATAGACCAGTGAACATTTTACTTGTTTCATTCTTGCCTTGTAAAAACTGAAGGTGGTAAATATTGGACAATGTAATGTTGTGTATTGACCAGTGAACATTTTACTTGTTTCATTCTTGCCTTGTTAACAATGAGCGGGGTAATTGTTGGAAAATATAATGTTGTATATAGACCAGTGAACATTTTACTTGTTTCATTCTTGCCTTGTAAAAAATGGAGGTGGTAAATGTTGGACAATGTAATGTTGTGTATTGACCAGTGAACATTTTATTTGTTTCATTCTTGCCTTGTTAACAATGAGCGGGATAATTGTTGGAAAATATAATGTTGTATATAGACCAGTGAACATTTTACTTGTATCATTCTTGCCTTGTAAAAAATGATAGTGGTAAATGTTGGACAATGTAATGTTGTATATAGACCAGTGAACTTTTTTACTAATTTCATTCTTGCCTTGTAAGCCAGGAGAGAGGTAATTGTTGGATAAGGTACTGTTGTGTATAGACCAGTGAACATTATTTTACTAGTCTTACTCTTGTCTTTTAAGCAATGAGAAAAGGTGATGTTTTTTTGGTAATGTTAGCTTGCCTTTTCTGAGATGAGAGAGGGAGATATTTTTTGATGGAACGTTAAGAAATGAGAGAGGGAGATATTTTTTGATATTATTAAATTGCCCTTTCTTAACTGAGGGGGCGGTGTATGTTTTAATATCATTAACTTGCCCTTTATGAAGTGAAAGAAGGAGATGTTATTTTACGTTATTGACTGGCCCTATATGAAATGAGAGAGGGAGATGTTTTTTTTATAGAATTTACTTACCCCCTTTAAAATGAAAGAGGGAGATATTTTTTGATAGCATTTACCTGCCCTTTATGAAATGAGAGAGGGAGATAATTGTTGACAGTGCTGAATGTATGGACCAGTGAACATTTGAATAGTTTGATTCTTGATCTTTGAGTGGGTGTTGCAAAATGTAATGTATAGACCAGTGAACATTTGAATAGTTTGATTTTCGCCCTTTTAGTGGGTTTGCAAAATGTAATGTATAGACCAGTGAACATTTGAATAGTTTGATTTTCGCCCTTTTAGTGGGTTTTGCAAAATGTAATGTATAGACCAGTGAACATTTGAATAGTTTGATTTTCGCCCTTTTAGTGGGTTTTACAAAATGTAATGTATAGACCAGTGAACATTTGAATAGTTTGATTTTCGCCCTTTCAGTGGGTTTTGCAAAATATAATGTAAAGACCAGTGAACATTTGAATAGTTTGAGTCTTGCACTTTCAGTGGGTGTTACAAAATGTAATGTATAGACCAGTAAACATTTGAATAGTTTGATTCTTGCACGTTCAGTGGGTGTTACAAAATGTAGTGGATAGACCAGTGAACTTTTTGAATAGTTTGATTCTTGCACTTTAAGTAATGAGAGATGGATATGTTTTTTTGGTAACATTAACTTGCCTTTTATTTAATGACAAGAGGGAGATCTTTTATATTGATAGCATTTCCAGGCCGTTTATGAAATGATAGAAGGAGATGTCTTTTGATAACGCGAAATTGCCTTTTATATATTAACTAGCCAACCCGCGCAAGATAAATCTTGCAAATTTCCCATGTACCAAGCCCAACCGTAGGCTATATCTAGATCTAAGCTACATTAAAACGATATTTGGATTCGATGCATTGACTAATAGAACTTCAATCACACCATAATTTCACATTGAATGTACCCGTCCGATGAACAGGTTTGTGTAGGTTCGGTGTTTTTTTTGGTAAAACTTAAGGCGCCTGTGAACTAAGAAAGGCATTAATGCTGCATAGATAGCTTATAAGAAGAGATGCAACAACAAAGGACACCACTTCAGACAGAAAGGAATAAGAACAAAGGCCGAGATGCGTAGGATTATCCCCAAAACCCAGCGATAGGACAGTACACAGTGTGCAGTGGTGCGCACCGAAAATTTTCAGGAAGTGATGATGTCATGGGCCCATAATGTGTATGGGCAGCTTCAATGACGCCTTAAAATGGTGAGCCATGACTCGAAATAGATCTAAATGATGCCGAAACAATGAAATATGAAACGTAGAAGCCTGAACATTTCATAATTTCTAATATAGCCCATGTTAATTTCTCACTGATAATATGCTGTTGTGCAAAGTTCGAAGCCTGAGTGTGATGCGGTTCCTGAGCCTTAGGTGACCAAAGTTTCGAGTTACCAAAATATATATATTGATGAAAGAGGGAGATTTTTTTTTTAAAATATTAACTTGCCATTTATTTTATAAAAGAGGAGATGTTTTTTCTTAGCATTAACTTGCCCTTTCATAAAATGAGGTGGTAGGTCTCGTATAATTTAATTTTCTATACTTTTGTCTGATTGCACTAATTTGTTATTACTCAGAGAAAAGCATAAATACCCAAAACTGCTCCTGAACATGACACCCCCACCGTAAATTAGTTATTTTTGCATTTACATGCTGCCGTAACGAGGACAATATTTCATGCAGCTATGATTCATCATTTGATTTGTCTTTACTATTTGATCACTTCTGGGGAAAAATTTCGGGGATTCCCAAAGACCTACTGGCACTACTAGTTGTTCTATTTTAGCTTTCATTGAGCTGCCATTTTCATTGCATTTCTTGACAATCTTTCTAGAGCATAAAGTTAGGCGCTGTTTGTTTTTTTTTCCCAACTCAGTGTCAACTTTTAAACAAAATGTGTTGACCATTTATTCGAAGACATAATGTTCGGTGGTTTTTTACTCAATTTAATGGTAACATCAGTCGAAGGGCACAAGCCCAGAAAACTGCTGGATCGGAAAAGTAAAGTAAGTAAAGTAGTGGTAACATCTGAACAAAATGTGTTGACCATTTATTCTTGGACATAAGGTTATGGGATTTTTTACTCTTTTTGATGTCAACTGCTGAAAAAACTGTGTTAACCGCTTATTCTTGGACAAAAGGTGACGTGGTTTTTCACTCAACTCACTGTCAACTTCTGAAGGAGACCGAACTCTACAAGTTGATTTAACAGATTTTTTATCATATTTACAAGAATCATAGACAGCCACTTTACAGTACGGGCCTTTTTCCTGTTGGATTTTTAACTTCACTTTTATTTGATCTTAGTTGTAGGCATCCGAGTGCTGAAGGCTAGAACAGAGTCATTTCTTAACCTCCTGCCCTCCCTCTTCCTTTCACTGACAATTTCAGGAGTTTGATCCCATGACTACACCAAATTATACGGTCAAGCAAGTCAACAATATCTGGGGGGGGGGGGAGTAAATTCACGCTCTTCCTTTCACTGTCCATTTCAGGAGTTTGATCCCCAGCTGGGCCAAAAATGTGTCTCCAACATTCGTGTTTGTAGCAGTTATATGTCAGTATTACCACTTGGATCTTTCCCTGTCTGTGTAATAATATGGGATTATTGCATTTTATCGGCAACTATTTTCCATCTGTTCTTTCTGAGGCAAGTTCCCTCCCACAGTTTGATAATAAGTGTCTTAGAATTGAACACGAATTAATCATAAACATTTTTTTGAAAGAATAAATTGACACAGCTTTGGTTTTGCTGACATAATCACAGGACATACAACTTCCACTGAGCAATAACTTTATTTTGTAATGTTTATTCCAGTCAATCCACTAGGTCCTGCCTGTTTCTGCTTGTGGGAAAATTCTGATTTCGTGAGAATTAATTTTTAAGGGCTTTTCATAATGTATACTGTAGAAATTAGTAAAGTAAAATACAACTTTTCTGGCCATAAATTTTTCTGGGAACTGCAGCCAAGTGATAAAATTTCTGTGTCACTGGTGATATATGGAGTCCAGAGGGTTAACCTAGCTTTGCCCCCCGCGCGCGCCCCCACAAGCGTGCAAATTTGAAACTTTTGCTCTATCATACATAACTAAAGAAAGTATAGAGAACTCTGATCTAGGGATATAATAAATAAATATGGAGGTTCTGATTGTCCACTACTGATGTAAGATTTTCTGATTCGGTACAAATTTCTATAAGATATCTCTGTCATAATCATGTGGTTGATGCAATAGGAGATATGCATGATACAGCATACATTCCAGTGGACATCTATACAAAACATACTTCATGTAAGGCTTAAGGGGGACAGTATCGGTCAGTCAGTAGGTATTTCCAGTACATTGTTCTAGATTGTACACAGTATCATTGTTGGTGTTTCATTTTCACTGAAGATGCAGAAGCAATAGCATGGTCAGTGGTTCTCAACATGGGTGATATCACCATTCAGGGGGCGAGTTTGATTTCCTGAGGGCACTGAGGGGGTGGGGGGTTGTTGGAGCGGGGGGTGAAAACATGATGAAGGAGGATTTGGGGGCAAATACAGAACAGTCACTGATTCGTTCAACAGTAAGCAAAGATGGGTTTCATGAACAGAGAAGGCTTGGGTTCTTTAGTATAAGTGATGAACAATACTTTCTGTTTTGTAATGAATAAATAACCTGTCTACTGTCATTGATAAGGCTTGAAAAACTTTACATCATAATTTATGTGTAATGTATCTTCTTGTGAAATGTATCCATTGGTTTGAGTGGGGAATTTTTTTGCGAAGGGGGATGGGATGGGGTAAAACAGAAAATTGGACCTTAAAGGAGCGATTGCCTGAAAAATGTTGAGAACCACTGCATTAGGTCATCCATGTAACCCTGGACTGGATTTAAGTTATTCCTGATCAACTCTCATGTCTGTATGGATGATTGCTATTTATATCTCCATCTCAGCCATTTGTCAATGTCCTGCTGGGAGACTATGACTGACCAGAGTTGTCCCTGGATTATTCCTCTTGATTTTGGTATTATATTGTCGTTTTGTTGGTTTGGTTTTCTTTTCTTTAATCTTCTTTGAATTGTTATCTACTGTGTCCTTTCTAAAGATATTTTTTATGCAATTAACATGGAAGGAGATGGTATCTTTTTACTTTCTTCAAGCTGATATCCCAGATTTTTGCATTCTAGAATCTTCTTGACTGTGTTAGATCAAAGGAGATTATTATTTTTTTTTACTTTCTTTAAGCTGATGTCTCATTATGTACTGCAGAACCTTCTTGACTACGTTAACTCAAAGTAAACTTTCTTTTTTAACTTTCTCTAAAGTGTTATCTCAGATTTATATTCCAGAACCTTCTTGACTGCAATAGTTAAAGTAGTTGATATCTTTTAGTTTCTTTGAGCCGTCCTGTCATTTTCTTGTATCTGGGAATCTGAGTCCGCTTTTCTGTTTCCCAATATATGATTTAGGAATCTGGCCCCATGTTTCTATGTCCTAATGCATGAGGTAGGAATTTGACCCCGCTTTTCTGTTTCCTAATGTTTCTTGCAGCAATCTCATCCCACTTTTCTGTTTCCTAGTGTATCATGTGGGACTCTGACCCTACTTTACTTTTCCCTAATGCTTCTTGTAGGAATCTGACCCCACTTTTCTGTTTCTTGATGTTTCTTGTAGGAATCTGACCCCATTTTTCTGTTTCCTAATGTTTCTTGTAGGAATCTGACCCCACTTTTCTGTTTCCTAATGTTTCTTGTAGGAATCTGAGCCCACGTTTCTGTCTCCTAATTTATGATACAAGAATCTGACCCCATTTTTCTGTTTCCTAATGTATGATGTGAGAATCTGATTCCACTTCTCTTCTTCCTACTGTATGATTTAGGAATCTGACCCCACTTTTCTGTTTCCTACTGTATGATGTAGGAATCTGACCCCACTTTTCTATTTCCTACTGTATGATTTAGGAATCTGACCCCACTTTTCTGTTTCCTACTGTATGATGTAGGAATCTGACCCCACTTTTCTGTTTCCTACTGTATGATGTAGGAATCTGACCCCACTTTTCTGTTTCCTACTGTATGATGGAGGAATCTGATCCCACTTTTCTGTTTCCTACTGGATGATGTAGGGATCTGACCCCACTTTTCTGTTTCCTAATGAAGGAATCTGACCTCACTTTTCTGTTTCCTAATGTTTCATGTAGGAATCTGGCCCAATTTTCTTTTTCTTTATATATGATGTAGGAATCTGACCATACTTTTCTGTTTCCTACTGCATTATGTAGGAATCTGATCCCACTTTTGTTTCCTAATGTAGGAATCTGGCCTCACTTTTTCTGTTTCCTACTTTATGATGTAAGAATCTGACCCCACTTTTCTATTTCCTAATGCATAGTGTGGGAATCTGAGCCCACTTTTCTGTTTCCTAATGTATCATGTAGGAATCTGAACCCAATTGTCTTTTTCCTAGTGTATCAGGTAGGAATCTGGTCTCACTTTTTCCATGTCCTAATATGTGATGTAGGAATCTGACCCCGCTTTACTGTTTCGTAATGTAGGAATCCAACCTCACTTTTCTGTTTCTTACTATATGATGTAGAAGTCAGACCCCACTTTTCTGTTTCATATTGTTTGCTGTAGGAATCTGACCCGACTTTTCTGTTCCATAATGTATCAAGTAGGAATGAGACCCCACTTTTCTGTTTCCTAATGTATGGTGTAGGGATCAGAACCCACTTTTCTTTTTTCTGGGTTATGATGTAAGAATCTGACCCTACTTTTCTGTTTCCTTTTTGTATCATGCAGGAATCGAACCTCAGTTTTCTGTTTCTTGATGTATCATTTAGGATTTTCACCAAAGATTTGGGACATCTCTCTTCTTTATAACAATTTTCTGTATTTCTTACTGTGTCATAATTATAGGATTCTGCCAACAAAAATTGGGACATCAGACTTTTCTTTAAAATACTTTATTGGCTTGGGTTTTGTTGTTGTTGTTGTTGTGTTTTTTTATGAGGGGGGGGGGGGGGGCTTTTGTATCGCATTATGTAAGATTCTGACCAAAAAACTGGGACATCAGACTTTTCTTTATAACGCTTTACTGGGTTGATTTTTTTCATTTTTTTTTTTTTGTATCGCATTATGTAGGATTCTGAACAAAGGATTGGGATATAGGTCTGGTTTACCAGTTTTCTTCTTCAAATTGGATCGTGCAGAATTCTGACCTCAAAATTGGGACATCAGTCTTCTTTATTAACTCTTGACCTCTTTCCTAATGCATCATGTAGATTCTGACCAACGATTTGGAACTTCAATCTTCTTTACAACCAAACTTTTCTGGTTTGTATTGTATTCAGTAGGATTCTGAGTAAAATTTTGAGATATTGTTATTCACTTTAACATATTTCAGTTTCATAGTGTATCATGGAGGATTCCTCTTTGAATATAACCTGTGACTGCAGGAGGAAACCACCAGTCTGGTTGTTTGATCCACAGACTTTACAACTAGGTCACACGTCACACAGTTTCTTCATGTATTACTTATCACCAATTCTGTCACCGTATTTCCAAGGGAAGCTATAAAGACTTGCCTCTTCCAACGTGGGCCTATTCCATGGTTCTTTCCCTTTATTTCAAAATAGATGAATATGGGTCTGATTACATTTTTTAACTTGGGCTCATGTGTGTTTAGATTTCATTTTTTTCTGTTCCTAGATTGTGTAGTGTCCACTAAGTGGCCAGTCCAGGTACACAGGAATCGGAGAAAAAGACCCCCAGGTTGAGAATTTAAATGAAACAACAACAATGAACTCTAGATTTTTTTTTTTTAATATTTTTTTTGTACATCCCAGCTGGTTATCAAAAATTTACTCTGATGTCTGTTTTAACTGCTATAAGCTAAATGTGCCTTCACTGTATGATGTCAGCCAACCAAATTACTTGCTGTGGAAATTTTTGCAGTCTAGAACACTTTAGCAGACATTTTTTGTCTTTAAACATTACCCATTTTTTAAACTTCACGTTTATTCGATCTTTCTTGTAAGCATCTGAGGGCTGAACGCTTGCCTTAAGTGAGATAACGGAAAAATCATGGAAGGCGCAAAGTGGCAATTATCATGTCGATGTGACTTTATACCCAAACTCATGGAAATCTGGTTGTAGATGAGAAAACTAGGTCTTATTCAGCTGTATCTGTTCAGGGTCAGACATCGTTGTTTCCATACTTTAAATGGGTCAATCGTGGCGCACACAGTGAAGTTTTTGGCCAAAAATAAAAGTTCTGAATTATTTATGTTAATTTTTCAATCCTTTAGTAAATTTCTTATGAAGTAGATGTTTTGTTTCTCTAGAGCCTTAGCCTAAAGCTATTCACGTTAATATTCTCGATTTCTTGACTGTGGTTTATTTTAATCTGTCCAGTCAGCCCTGATCGTCTTGTTGTGCGGTATTTTATCATGGTGGAGGGCATGAGAGATCAATGTTCAGTGGAAGTTGAACAAGATGAGAAGAATAAAGTGGCTTTTGAATTTCAGGGGCAGCAAGCGTTTCCCCTCCCCAGTATCCTGACCGCTTTTCGGGGCTTAGTTCCCTTGAAACATTTACTCCGCCAGCCCCTCCTCTCCCTTTGTGTAGATAAAATTAATGAAGTGAAAGACAGTTCAAAGGACACAGAGATATGAGAAAAAATAATTGAAAACATGTGTGACTCTCTGTTATCTGTTGGAGGGAACTTCTAGTGTTGTTGACAGGAGATCACTGAGGAATTGCCAGTATGTGTTTTTTGTTGTTTTTTTTTGTTTCAAGAAGTTAATTTTTTTTTTCTTCAGTTTTTCACCTTCCATAAGTTGGTCTCCCTGGCCATTGAAAATGTAAAATCTTTCCTGAGACTGTCATGAATATTTTTTGTCCAATGAAAACGTCTCTTTCATCACCTTGTTGGATACAAATTGGTATCTCAGTATTTCTCTGTGTACTTGCTATATATTTGTAATGTTCGGAACTCATTTGGGGTGGGGGGTGGGGGATGGGGGAACTCAGCAATGCGATTTGGACTGCATCTAATGTGTGCATACCTCAGTGATTTTGCCGAGGAAAGTAAGGAATGAGTGAAGGAAGAAATACGGAAAGAGAGAAAGAAATTAATAGATCAGTGAATGAGTACGTAGATAAATGCGTACATAAAATAGATAATCCATTTTAACTGCTAACTGTGGACTGGCTGTCTGTTACAAGTATCCAGAGTATCGTACTCAAAATTCATCAACATACTTTTCAGCACGAGCCTTTTCTCGTTAGATTTTTAGTATGGGCCATTTCCCGTTAGATTTTTAACTTCACTTTAATCAGATCTTACCTATAGGCACCTGAGGGCTGAAAGCTAATCCAAAGTGAGAGAGCGAAGAAACCATGAGAGGCCCAAAGTGGCCGTTTTAGCGCCGACACTCCGTTAAACTCAAACTCAAGCTCAAATCCTACTCATAATGTTCAGAGTATTTAATTAATATGAACATTTCTGATATTGCCCGCAGTTTGTCGAATATCTTACTGAAAGACTTGCTGAAATAGTAGATGCCGGTTATAGTTGTTTCTGAAGGTAAAATTAAATTGTTATAAATTGTAAAGTGATGATGGCGATAAATTTGACACAAAATCCGTTTAAGCTAAAAACTCTGAACAGTGACATTAAAATGATTATGAATTTGATGATGGTAATTGTAAGGATTGTATGAGACAAACAACATGTGCAGACGCTAAATCTTTTTCGTAACTTTAATTAATGGACTTGCAAGGCATTCTCCGCAAACTTCCACATTGCTGCAGATCTTAGAGATCCAAAATGTTTAGATTGATTGAGTTTATTAAAAGCAGTGTTTGGTAAAGAAAAATGTTGAACTCATGCTTGCTTTGAACTCATGCCTCTCAACAAAATCGGAGAGATGAAATTGTCCTTAATAGTAGACTCCGTCTGGGTCATACCCACCTCAAACACTGTTGTTTTTTTTTTTGCTGGTGGGGGAAGATCCCCCTCAACGTGTGCCATGCAATTACCAATTTTCAGTAAAACACAGTTTAACTGAATGTGTAGACTTCGAGCATATCCGAAGAAAACACTATGCCTGCGGTTCCATGAAAGAATTATTTTCTGACGTGGACCCACAGCGCATCTTGTCATTTCTGAGAGAGGTCGAACTCTACAAGCTAATTTTTTGTTTAACAATCTCGGCGAACTTGTGATTAATTTTTAACCAAAATGTGGCAAAAAGAAAAAGTTGTGGGTAGCAAATCCTCCTGTAAGAAATTATACCAAAACCAGGCAGTAAAACACAAAGGAAACGGGAAGACGACAAATCAAGCGTTCGGTGTTTGCTTCAAGCGTTCTTGCTACCCCACAGATTTTCTGTGGGTTTTATAATATTTTTTATCTACTTCAAGCTTTCAGTGATGTGTTGGAGATGATATCGCAAGAAATAATAAGGAAAAAATAAATGGAGATGAAATTGTGCAGTCAGTATTTCTGTGTCATGTAAAAACTAATGCTAAATCGTAAGAGTAAGAAAATGGCAGCTGATGGTGATGATCCTGAGGGGTGGAAAACCCACATGGAAGGTAGATCATTGTCTTGTTTAGGCCTGCAGTAATGCCAGTAGGGCGAGGTTATGGGGTGGGGGTGGGGTGGGGGTATCCAAATATTGTTCCAAGTCAAGTTCGCTCATTGAATTTTTTTGTTGTTTTATTTATTTATTTATTATTTATTTATTAATTTACATATTTATTTATTTTATTATCTACTTATCATTTCTGAAGGAGGTGGCATGTTGATTTAACAGGTGTTTTTAATCATATTTACAAGATTCATATGTAGATACTTTACAGTACGCGCTTTTTCTCCGTTAGATTCTTAACTTCACATTTATTTGATTTTACTTCTAGGCATCTGAAGGCAGACAGTTAGCCCAAAGGACGATAACGCCAAAACCGTGGAAGGCGCAATGTGGCTATTATCGTGATGACCCGCCGTTAAACTCAAACTCAGACTCAAATGAACATGGCTTAAATGATTTAGCAATATGAATAATAAAAGTTCACGAAGCACAGAAGAATACAAAGACAATAATTTCACAGCTACTTAACAAGATTCAGTGCACACCGAGAATTCACTGTGTTCACTGACTGCACCTGTCGTGGTGTAACGCGATATAGTAACATGTCGCCTTACCCCTCTTGTGAGTTCAGAGTTCAATCATTAATTCAGGCATGTCTAGGGCTTTTCCTCCGTTATATAACGTATTTGGTCAGCGGTCAATTTTCATTTCTTCCTGCCCATGTCAGAAAATTTTGTTCAACGGGTTTTCAGCCTATTGGTAATGAAGTTTTTTTTTCAAGTTGTCTATAAATCCATTTCTCTCTCTTGATTTATTTACAAGGTTCATATAAGCAGACTTTACGGTACGGGCCTTTTCCCGTTAGATTTTTTAATTCCCTTTTATTTGAACATGTTTACAGGAATCTGAGGGCGAGAGCTAGCCCAGAATAAGATAATGAAAAAAACAGTGAAATGCACAATGTGGCAGTTACTGTGCTGACATGCTCAGACTCAAAACTATCCATCTCTCTATTTATTCATTCATTCATTTATGTATGAAGCATTTGTTTCTCTCAAAGATAGACTTTGCCCGATGATAATAATTATATAGGCCTACATGGCTTGAAAATTTTGAAAATTAAGGAGTATAGTTCACATAAGATAACAATGATTGCCGAAATAAAGAGATAATGTTTGCTCTTTGATATGTACATCGTTTGAAGTTTTTGAAAATGAAGTTAAAGTCATGTAATTGTCATATTGTTACGATGCAGGCAAATATGTATTGGTGTATTATAGTAGGAATGTATTTCTCAGTTTTGTCTCATATAGACAGGCATATATTGCTGTGTCAGAGAATGAATTTGCCCATTGGTTTAGACTGCAGACCTGTCAACTGTCAACTGATGACAATTTCTATATTGTTCACTTTGTTGCAGAATTTTTGTCCGTCAGTCATTTCTATTATTCAGACTGGCCATTTTTTTTTTCAACCAAATTCTTATTGTTGGGGAGTGGAGGTAATGTATGTATAGACACTTGACTGCCTGCCAGCTACCCTTGTTGCCACAAGTACGTAGTAATAAATAAGATAAGATAAGATAAATTGTATTCGTCCTTGTACAAGGAAATTTGTTTTGTTCATTGAATAAAAAACTATACAGTTACAGAAATTATGATATATAGCACAAACACGCACACATACATGCACACATACACACACACACACGCACACATGCACACACACATATGTGTATATACACACACACTAATAAATAAACAAAATAACTAGCTCATTCCTATTTTGGGTGGGGGGGGGGGAGAGGGACAAGAAAAGGAGATGGAGAGAGAGAGAGAAAGAGCGAGAGAGAGAGGGAGAGAGAGATAATGGAAGAGTGACAGAATGAGAGATAAAGAGAAAGAGGGATAGAGATAGAGATAGAGAAAAAAAGAGAGAGAGAGATAGAAAGATAGAGAGAGAGAAAGAGAGAGAGATAGAGAGAGAGAAAGAAAGAGATAGAGAGAGAGAAAGAAAGAGAGAGGCAAAGAGATAGATAGATAGAGAGAGAGAAGAGAGATAGAGAGAGAGAACGAAAGATAGAGATCGAGAGAAAGAGAGAGAGAGAGAGAGAGAGAGGGAGAGAAAGAGAGATGTAAGTACAAAGAGGTACATAGATAACATAAAATTATGAATGCTATCAAAACTGTCATTATACAACAATTAATGCAATTCAGAGGAATAAAAACAAGAACACACAGAACTGCAATAGCTCAAACTGCCTGGCAACTGAGACTAAATCTGAATGTACTAAAAGACTGCACCAAGGAATTAGCCAGTGGAATTCTCCCCCCGCCCCCCCCCTCCCTCAAAATCGCCCCTCAAAAAAGAAAAAAGAAAACTGCCTCGATTGCAAAAACAATACTGAAATAACAAGATAACTAATTGATAATTTAAACAACAAAAAAAATGCTCCCTCTGTCTCTCTTCAGCTCTCTCTTTCTCTCCCCCTCTCTGTTTCTCTCTCCCCCCCCCCTCCCCCTCCCCCACCTGTTCTTTCTCTCTCTCTCTCTCCTCCCTTTCTCCTTTCGCCCCTTCTATGGCTCTCTCCCTCACTCTTTTCCTCCCTCTTTCTCTCTCTCACAGACACGCGCACACACACACATAAACTTTGGACTTATTAAAAAATTAACTTTGTTGTATGAAGACAGAGGAAAATAAAGAGAATCTATAACTTTTTTTCGGCATGAAAGAGGTTTTCAGGTTGTTGTTTTTTTATTTGGAGGGAGGGGTTAGGAGGGCTGGAGGGGGAGGGGGGCACCTGGAGCTGGATTTTGAGCAAATTTTTGGAATTATTTTGATCTTTTGCATTAGAGTACATAGAGATGCTTTTCTCATATTCTCATAGTTAAAAAAAAAGTCTTCAAAGAGATTTACCCCCTACATTTGATATTTCGACACCTCACAAATATTTAGAACTTGCTGAAGTCCCCGGCCCTGCCCGGGATAAATCGGTTTGAATATTGGTTTCAGTTCTGGGTGGTTATTATGGACCTGCTTCATCTGGCCTGTTCCTATTTGTTTATTTTATTTTTGTTTGTTTGTTTTTAAATAAGTCGTACTGCTCTGCCTTTGTGAGTTGACACACTGCGCATCCCGTACAACTACTACAGCAGTATGACTTGCGCACGGGTTAGTATGTTTGATAGTGAACACGTCGCAGGAAGTGATAACGAAACCTTAAAATGGCGAACCATGACTCAAAATAGATCTAAATGATGGCGAAACAATAAATTTCCAATAAAAAAAAAACTACACCGATTTGAGACTTCTATTAAAAACTGTGCACCCTTACATCCATTCTGATGCACCATATAAAATTTGAAGTCTGAGTGTTGAGTGGTTCAGAAGCCTTTTGCAACGAAAAATCTCAAGTCCACAAATATATATAGTATAGATGAAGTTGCAGTTTATAGAGCTATAGGGATTTTTTCTCAGATAAAAATGTCTCCAACGTTTGATATTTCGACATTTCACAAATATTTAGAATTAAATGGCAGTTTGTAGAGCTGTAAGTATTTTCTGACAAATAAAAATGTCACCAAAGAAGATTTACCCCCTACATTTGATATTTCGACACCTCACAAATATTTAGAATCAAGCTGCAGTCTGTAGAGCTGTAAGTATTTTTTGTACAGATATAAAAGTCTCCAAAGAAGTTTTAACCTCCCGACCCCACCCTCCATCCCTCACAAAACCCCAAGTATGATTTTCCTGAATTGTCACAATATTTTGGTGTATTGTAAAACTGTTAACGATTTCAGAACATTTGATTGCCTACGTCACTTTCAGTTAGGTCTTCTTGCTATCAGTCTAACTGCGTTCCATTATTACCGCAAGACTGTTACACAGTAACTGCATAATTATTTTTGTGTGATAGGTACATACCGGTAATTTCGTTTTTTTTAAATACTATTTATGAAGGAAACAAAAATGTCTGTGGATGAAATTTTATGAAAAGTATATATTAGTAACAACATGAGGTGGAAAACATATTTGCAAAACTCGGTTGAGATCTGTGGATGCGTTCCCAGTAAATTTGGGAAAAACTGATTCCATTTATTTTGGAGTCAACTACGTGTTATTTTTTCTTGTTATCTCCCTTGCTTCATTTCTAGATCATCTGGGAGCCATAGATTAACACACATCAAAGCAAACAGAGAAAGATACGGAAGATCGTTTTAATCATCTACAATTCGCCTTAACAACCCAGCCAGCAGCAATCCAACGTCAATCAGACGTCGATTTTCGTTGAATTGGTAGAATTACCGTATGGGCGGTTTCCATACATCAAACCAAAGTCACTGCAATGTCGTCACCAGCTGATCTATACAGGAACGACACAATTCCCATGTGCAAACATGACGTCAGTACTACGTGTCAGATTTCTGTACAGCTGCTGACTAGGAACGCAGTCTAGCCATTGGTTATTAAGGTTAAATGCCATATATTACTTCATGTGTTGTGTATGGCATGTTCATATAATAACACGTGAGATATGTGTGCCATGTCTGTACTCCTAAACTTTCTGTAAAGATAGATTTCTCTCTTAGGATAATGAAGTGAATTTTAACTTATCCTTCTTTTTCTTTTAACCGTTTCAGTCACGAAAAAAAGTAAAAAGAAAGTAGAATATTTGTTTCGGTGTTTGTATCTCATCTTACTTTTTTCTTTATATGTTTCTTTCTCACTTTCATCCACAGTTTAAAAACATAAAAACAGAGAAAAGAATATTTGTACCAATGTCAGTGTTGATAATCAGCTTTCATGCATTGAACCCACGTGGGATATGGTAATAAAAAAAAACTGCCAAATCTGAGCGTAATGTATTTGTGGGTGGCTCTTATGATAAAAATATTGAAGAGCCAAAACACACTTATATGATTGACAAACTGGCATAATGTCTAGTAACTCAGAGCATTTCCGCAAACATCTGCCCACAGTTGGCCAAATTTAAAATAGAATAGATGGAAAAAAATAAAATAATAACTACTTGGAGATTTTTTTATAGCAGGAATTTTATTATTGCTTCTTTTTTTAGATTTTTTTTTTATTTGGGTGCATTGATATAATAATATAATATAGACTGATCTTATGCAATATGAAAAAGATTTGGCTTGAAAATGTTGCTGGGAATTTGTAAACACAAAACACGTTGTTAGATCTGCAAAGGAACCATTCATAAATTAGGTATGCTTGATTTTGGCGATTCATCCCCTTCCCCCCTTCAAATACCCATCATAGCTTATTGCCAGAATCAACTATCTACCGTCGGCCAAATTTAAAATAGCAGGAGAAAATTAAAACAACTAGCCAAAAGCACCCGTTCTACTGACACCAATACAGACATGACATGACATCGCCAAACTGGGTAGATCTGGATGAGGTACTCAACATTGCCATGGGATAAACTTTCTCCTTACCTCCCCCCCCCCCCCCCATCTTCTTCCCCCTTACTCCCTTATCACTTTCCCCTCTCTTCCCCCCTTTTCTCTGCCTCTTTGTCTCCCTCTCTCTTAGAACCTGTGGAGCCAGATGTACTTATATTTTCCTCTTATTTGTATTGGCCCCCCCCCCCATAATCCTCTTCTCGTGAGTTTTCGCCCCTGGCACCCCCCCCCCCCACCTACCCAAAATTATCGCCCCCTTAGCGTTTTCGTCTCCTTATCGCCCTTTATTTCGTTTTGCCCCCCCCCCCCCCGTACCGTAATCAAAATCACCCCTCGGTGGGTGATAACCATGTTATTAACCACTGATCATCTCAGTAAGAGAAATGGCTTAAGGAATTCCCAACTAATTGAGACTTGGAATGTCTGTGGAGTTCTCAGCTCCCCAATCAGCAAGTCTAAGGAAATCGTCAAGTTTGCACAGGATTGACATCCTTCCTACGTAGATCTACTGATTACGACATCGTTCTGACATTGGTTTGATATAGGGAATCCGTCCTACGGTAATACTACTAACCCTACATAATTCCTATACAAATCTACATCGGATTGACATGAGGATACTGACTGGATAATTATCATGATAACCTCAATTTTATGACAAACCAAATTATTGTACTTTATTTTATCTTTTTTTTATTTTATTTTAACTTAATTAAATATAATTTGATTCAGTTGTCACAGCACAATTATAAATGACTAAGTAAAACTCATTGACGTTTAATCCAACAACATCCTTATGTCAATCCAACGTAGATTTGTACAGGAAATCTATAGGGTTGGCAGTATTACCTGTCACGAGTGGAGTGAGTGCAATTAAGGGGATTGCTACAGAGCGGGTGTAGAATAAGAAGAGCTCACGACAGACGGATAGGAAAAGACGTGAAAGGGGAAGAGTAAAAATAACTCATGCAGACAAGTGGGAAAAGCGTGCGTGTATGAGTGGTGTGGAAGTCTGAAGGAGGCGAAAGCGCTGTATAACTATCACTGCAAGTTAGAAGGTCCTAGGGATCGGACCTGTGAATAAGAGCCTATCGGGCGGACATAAAAGGAAGCAGTCGAGGAGACTAGTGGAAGAGTCTTTCCAGTAATGACTGGTGTCGGGGACGGGCCGAAGAGCCACCTCGATGAGCACAGGGGATAGGCCAGCATAGGGCCGGAGGCCACACATAGGCCAGAAGTGAGGCTGTCAGTGCAGGACAGTAGAGGCACATAAAGTCGTGGCAGTCAGGCCACGGACAGGGACGTAGATATGAGAGTGAATGAGATACTATATTGTTGCCATGTTGATAGGCTAGTGAACTGATACTATGTTGTTGCCATGTTGATGGCTATGGAAATAATAATGTGTTATTGCCCTGCTGAGGTGCTAGGGGAGTGTTAAGGTGTATGACAATAGGAAGGGGATATTGAGAGACTGCGGTGCCAGTAAATTATTAATGTACTATTAAGACCCTGAGGGGAGAGGCTGAGGCCGAAGTGCCTTTAGGAGTAACTACCGGATTGTGGATCCGAGGGAGAGTGTGTGTGAGAATAAGGCCGTTGTACGGCAGTCATTTCAATAATATAATGTATGTAATTGCGCTATTATATGTATAATTATGGTTAATAAATGTGTGAGTCTGATGGGTTGTTTTGTTAAGTGTTAAACTTGTTTGTTCGTGATTGTCGTCCTGTCATAAACTATTACATCTCCCAGTCTGGGATTTGTGACACTGGGGGCTCGTCCGTTGTGACACTGGGGGCTCGTCCTGTTTACCTGTGGTCATTTTGACATTGTGTATTCGTTATATCTAGTTGTTTTTCTGTTGTGCTAGGAATTCGTGCTGTTGTCTTTGTTCGTGGGATGAATGGAAATTTCATGATGATATGATTTATGTATGTTTATGAATAATAATATGTATTGATGCATGTATTGCTATGAATAGGTATTAATGTGTATTTAAACTTTCCAGAGTGTGTGCGTGCCAGCCTGTAGAGGTCAAGCAGCCAGAGCTCCGAGAAAACGGGAGAAATTTGGATCAAGGGTGAAAGTTAAGTGAAATTCTGAAATTTTGTACCCTGGATTGAGGGCTGTCTTTTCTTCTGTCTTTTTCCGCTGTTTTTCTGTTTTCGTTGTAATTGATTATACGGGCGGTGGCGCGGGTTTGCTGTGGTGAGCGTAGTTTATCCTCTTCGGGAGGTGGGCTAAATTTGGAACTTCGTTCATCACAGTGAACAGTTCTATAGGGACCTGTATTTTTGTTTAGATTGTAGCGTTCTATCTTCCTCGTTGTTTTAGGAAGACGTTTCTCTTGTCCTTCTCCTCCCTATCTGTAGATACGTTCTTTTTTTTCAGACTCTGTTCTTGTTCGTACCTTGTAGTGTAATCGGCGTAGTTAGGTTGCATTTTTTTTCCATTATATTTTCCTTTTTAGGTCTTTGTCCTAGTCGGGTTCGTTGTCCTTGACGTACTTGTGGTCCTTCTACTATATTTCTTCATTCTTGTCGTTTCTATTTTCTTTTATAATTAATAGTGCTATACATTTTATAGATATAGAATTAGTTGTGCTGTAAAGGTAAATTTCTGAATTGTATTTGAGACAATTGGGTATTGTTATATCTGGTGTGATCTCAGGTCTCTGGTCGTGTCGTTAGTATCATACCGACAGGTTAGCCGTTTTTTTTAAATATATACCATAACCATAAATCTGTGAAATGGCGGAACTCCAACAACTAATGAAGTTGGGTAAGGAACTTGGCCTAGAGGGAGAAGAGCTACGCGGCTGGATTAAAGAACAGCAGGCAGAAATGCGCGATGAGCGTGCTAAGGATAGAGAACAGGAAAAAAAGGATAAGGAAGAGGAAAGAGAGGCTAAGGCTCAGCAGCAGGAAAGGGAGTTTAAGCAACAGGAAAGAGAGGCTAAGGCTCAGGAGCAGGAGAGGGAGTTTAAGTTAAAGGAGTTAGAAGATAAGCAGCAGGAGAGAGAGGCGCGAATAAGAATCGCCGAGTTAGAACTCAAGAAGAATACGCCAACGGAAACGGTTGAGCGGCAGGTACACAATAAAGGTGGCGTTAGGATTAAGCTCCCTACGTTCGACGACCGGAAGGACGACATAGACGCCTTCCTTTACAGGTTCGAACTGAACGCACAATTGCAATGGGGGGAAAATAAGGAATTATGGGCCACGTACCTGGCGTCGCTATTGCAGGGGCGAGCGTTAACCTACTTTAAAGAGCTACAGCGCGAAGACGTGCAAGATTACGATAAGCTGAAGGCTTTGCTGCTTCGCCGATTTGCGCGTACCGAGGAATATTTCCGGGAGCAGTTTAGGCGAGCACGTGCAGATACCAGGGAGGACTTTGCTGCCTTCGTCGCGAGACTGACGGAGTATTTCGCGAACTGGGTAGACTTGGCGCATGTGGGCACGGATTTTGCTAAACTGAAAGACTTAATGATCCGTGACCAGCTGTACGCGTCGTGCCACAAAGATCTGGTGGCTTTCCTGAAAGAGAACGAACCCGCGACGGTGCAGGAGGCGTCTAAGTTGGCGGAGGCATACCGTACGGCACATCCGTCCAAACCAGTCGCCAGGGCGTACGTCCAAGATGCTGGGTACGTCGCCGTTGTCGAAGGGTCGCCGGCAGGACTTGGGGACAGGTCGCGTCAGCGTGGTGCCTATAGCGGGCAAGCCCAGGGGCAGCGTAGGGGCTATCACCAATCACCGGCATATGGATCCGGTAAGTTTGACCGAGCAGGAGGGCTAGGTCGCGGTAATGGCCGGGGGCGAGTTGTAACCTTTGCCGATAACCGACGGCATAGGGACTCTAGTTCCGGTCGCGAGGGGTCACGGGGACCCAGGCCTAGAGCAGCACAGGGAGCGGAGTGTTGGACTTGCGGACGCGTGGGTCACTTTTCGCGCGAGTGTAGGGCCGCGAAGTGTTGGAACTGCGGAAGAGCAGATCACATCAGCGTGAACTGCCCTGCAGGTAGGATAGCGGCGAACGTGGACAGTAGCTCCAGTCCATGTTCCCCAAATAAATTTCATCATGCGGCTGCGTGTGCTACATCGGACAACGGAGGCGGACAGTATTCTAAGTGTCCCAGTTGTGAGAAGTTATTATCTTCCGGTGTTTTACCTTGTGGGAGAAAGATCCCCGTTATAAATTCATGTCATACAGGAGGTGGTCTTAGGGTTTATCCGGGGTTTGTTGGGGACGAACCGGTCTCGGTTTTACGAGATACAGGATCTACCGTTGTGGGAGTGCATAGGGACTGCATTCGGGATTCACAGCTTACAGGTGAGACTGTCCCGTGCATCCAATTTTCGGGGGCCATTGAGAAATTACCCATGGCAAGAATAATGATAGATACACCTTTCCTTAGCGGGGAAGTCGAAGCAGTCGTTGGTTGTTTTCCGGGCGCCCAGCTCATCATTGGGAATGTGTCACGGGTAGTTTCCCCTTCCGATGAGAACGTGCAAGCATGGTCGCAATCAAAAGGTATTGACTTTTGCGCCGCGGTCGAAACACGTCGACGGGTAGCGGATAAAGATAAGATTAAACCTTTGGCGACGCCAGCGGTCAACCTAGATATCACGCCAGAGCGCTTGGCGAAATTACAAAGGGAGGATCCATCATTAAACCCATGTTTTGGGGAAGCGCGAACCGAGAAAACGAGGAGATATAAGAACGGGTCGTCCTCCTTTATTGTTCAGGCGGGCATTCTGTTCCGTAAGTATGTAACGGTGTCCTCCATTTTAAAGCAGGTCGTTGTGCCAGCGTTGCTGATCGCAACAGTATTGCATTTGGCACATGATGTCCCATTAGCGGGTCATATGGGGATAGCTAGAACCAAAGAAAGGGTTCTTAAAAATTTTTACTGGCCATCGATCCACAGAGATGTACAGGTCTATTGTAAGACGTGCAGTGCGTGCCAAAAGACGACGCATAAGGGTCGTACACCCCAGGCTCCTCTTCAGAAGATCCCCACGGTCTCGGAACCGTTTAAAAAGGTCTCGATAGACCTTGTTGGCCCCATTCACCCAGCGACCGATAGGGGGAATCGATTTTTCTTAACGGTCATATGTAATGCTACGAGATGGCCAGAGGCGGTTCCTCTGCGGACCATAACGTCTGAGGCAGTCGCGGAAGCGTTGTTTGCAATTTTCGCTAGGGTAGGAATACCAGAGCAAATTCTGTCTGATAGGGGCGCGCAATTTACGTCGCAGATGATGAAGGAATTGTTCCGCTTATTCAGCATACAACCCATCACTACCACCCCTTATCATCCGCAGGCTAATGGCATGTGCGAGAGATTGAACTCGACGTTAAAGTCGATGCTGCGTAAGGTAGCTGCTGATCGCCCTAAAGATTGGGATAGATATATCCCTGCAGTGTTATTCGCGTACAGAGAGGTACGGCAGGAGTCAACGGGATTCTCGCCGTTCGAAATGATGTACGGTCGTAGTCCTAGGGGCCCAACTGATGTTCTTCGGGACATGATGACGTCGCCATCATCGGGAGACGATGAGCAGATTTCGGTGTTTCAGTACCTTGTTGATTTAAGAGAAAGACTATCTTCAGCGCGCACTATAGCAGAAGAAGCTTCTGGTATCGCTTCGAAAAGAGCAAAAGACTATAAAGATAGAGGTTCCAAACTGAGAATTTTTAAGCCAGGAGACAAGGTTCTGCTGTTGTTACCTACGGACCATAATAAGTTATTGATGACATGGAAAGGCCCTTATGTTATTGAGCGAGTTGTTTCAAAGGTAGATTACGCTATCCACATTGATGGAGCGAGTAAGGTTTTCCATGTTAATATGCTACAGAGATTTTATGAGAGACCACAGTATCTGTGTGCACAGACAAGACCAAAGGAGACTGTCTTCTCTACCGCTTGTACGGGGGTCGTAGACCAGTTGGACTGTGACGTAAGCGACACCGAGGCGCAGGAGGAGTTACAAATTCAATTGCCGGAGTTAACTCCGACACAAGGTTACAGGGACGTTAACATTAACCCTGACCTTGCCAGTTCAAGGAGTAGGGAACTTGAGACCCTGTTAGCGTCATTCCCGGATGTTGTTACGGATTTGCCGGGTCGCACTACGGTGATCCAGCACCAAATAAAGTTGACTTCGGATAAGCCAGTATTTCTTAGACCGTATCCGTTGCCTTTTTCTTCGAGAGATAGAGTCATAAAGGAAGTTGAGTCAATGTTGAAGTTAGACGTGATAGAACCATCAACATCGCCGTATTCATCACCCATCGTCCTCGTGAAAAAACTTGATGGATCGGTGCGGTTCTGTATTGATTTTCGAAGATTGAACACTATTACGGTAGGCGATAGGGAGCCTATTCCGTTTCAGGAGGAATTAATAGCTTCATTGGCCGGGTCCACGTGGTTTTCCAAGATAGATTTGACGAAAGGGTATTGGGAAATCCCGCTTACTGAGGAATCTAAACAATACACGGCGTTCCAAACGCCCATTGGATTATTCCAATTTAAGGTCTTGCCATTTGGGTTGGTAAACGCGCCAGCGACGTTTGCACGATTAATGAGACTAGTGTTGAAGGACATACCTAATGTCGTGTCATTCTTTGACGATATAGCATGTCATACGTCGACATGGTCTGATCATATTCAGACACTAACAGTAATTTTTCAACGATTACGTCATTTTGGGTTAACTGCTAAACCCGCAAAGATGGATTTGGCATGTCCAGAGATAGTATTCTTAGGACATATTGTGGGTAGAGGTGTTCAGAGACCTGAAGAAACAAAAATTGACAAGTTAGTAGGGTTGCAAATCCCAAAAACAAAGAAACAAGTCAGAAGCTTAGTGGGAATTTTAAATTATTACAGAAAGTTCATTCCAAATTTTTCCTCCTTGTCATCTTCTCTTACTGACCTTACTAAGAAGGGACAACCCGATAAGGTCCAGTGGACGTCTGAATGTCAGACAGCATTTGATAATTTGGTGACAGCATTATCATCGTCACCCATTCTGATATTATCCGATTTTCGATCAAATTTTATCCTCAGAACGGATGCGTCGGACTCTGGTGTCGGCGCTTGTCTTCTACAGGAGGAGAACGAATGTCTCCATCCTGTATGTTATGTCAGTAGGAAGTTATTGCAGAGAGAAAGAAAGTATTCTGTGATAGAGCGTGAGTGTCTGGCCATTGTCTGGTCCGTCCAGAAACTAGGACGTTATCTCATGGGACGAGAATTTTGTATCCAGACGGACCACAAGCCACTGACATTTTTGTCGAAGAATCGTTCGTCCAGCCCACGCTTGTCTAGATGGGCATTGGCTTTACAGCCGTACACCTTCGTTATTCAACCAATTCCAGGAACCAGCAATCATATCGCCGACTACCTTAGTCGAGCCTAGGGGAAGATTTCAGGAGCTTATACATCGGAGGACAGGAACATTGACAGGATCTGTGTGAATGAGTCGACTTTAAAATATTGACATTATAAATATGATATGAAGAACGGTTGATAGGTTGAATGGTTTTTGATTCTGTATTAAGTATTGTGATTAGTTAGCTATTCATGATGTGACACATATATGCATATTTCAGACCATATTGATCCCCATATTTTCCCCTGATTTCGGTATTTTATATACTAGGGGAACTGCTAGGTCAGTTTTTTTTAGTGTAGGTATTGCTCACGCTCACTCGTTGACAGTCGTCTTGATGCGATTTGAAATTAATTGCATTAATTTTTTTGGGGTGGGGGATGATGTCACGAGTGGAGTGAGTGCAATTAAGGGGATTGCTACAGAGCGGGTGTAGAATAAGAAGAGCTCACGACAGACGGATAGGAAAAGACGTGAAAGGGGAAGAGTAAAAATAACTCATGCAGACAAGTGGGAAAAGCGTGCGTGTATGAGTGGTGTGGAAGTCTGAAGGAGGCGAAAGCGCTGTATAACTATCACTGCAAGTTAGAAGGTCCTAGGGATCGGACCTGTGAATAAGAGCCTATCGGGCGGACATAAAAGGAAGCAGTCGAGGAGACTAGTGGAAGAGTCTTTCCAGTAATGACTGGTGTCGGGGACGGGCCGAAGAGCCACCTCGATGAGCACAGGGGATAGGCCAGCATAGGGCCGGAGGCCACACATAGGCCAGAAGTGAGGCTGTCAGTGCAGGACAGTAGAGGCACATAAAGTCGTGGCAGTCAGGCCACGGACAGGGACGTAGATATGAGAGTGAATGAGATACTATATTGTTGCCATGTTGATAGGCTAGTGAACTGATACTATGTTGTTGCCATGTTGATGGCTATGGAAATAATAATGTGTTATTGCCCTGCTGAGGTGCTAGGGGAGTGTTAAGGTGTATGACAATAGGAAGGGGATATTGAGAGACTGCGGTGCCAGTAAATTATTAATGTACTATTAAGACCCTGAGGGGAGAGGCTGAGGCCGAAGTGCCTTTAGGAGTAACTACCGGATTGTGGATCCGAGGGAGAGTGTGTGTGAGAATAAGGCCGTTGTACGGCAGTCATTTCAATAATATAATGTATGTAATTGCGCTATTATATGTATAATTATGGTTAATAAATGTGTGAGTCTGATGGGTTGTTTTGTTAAGTGTTAAACTTGTTTGTTCGTGATTGTCGTCCTGTCATAAACTATTACATCTCCCAGTCTGGGATTTGTGACATTACCGACAGATCAGGTTCCTCGCATCAAATCGACATATCGGCACGATGTTGTGACTAGCGGATCTACGTTGGAACGATGGCATTCCTATGTGCAGCCCCAGACGTCAATCCTAAGTGTGGTATCTCTGAAGGATTAAATTGCTGGCTAGGAACTTCGTTGTTAACTGCACTGACATAACAAACTATTGAAATGCCACGGACGGTAGGACTTGCATTATATTGCTTGTCTTGGAAAATGTTCCCTCCCATGTTTTGTCCAGCAGGCCTGGAATGCTGGTCTACTCTGAAAAGAAAAAATAAATATTATATCGGGTGATCAAAAAAAAAACTGCCCCAAATTTGAAGCTTTATAATTCATGAACCGTTTACTCGATCTCAATGATATTTCACATGTGTATGGGTAAATACGTAATGTGTATGCATACTAAAATTGAATGAAATAGCTTTATTGAAAAAAAGTTATGAAGTAAAGCGTTAAGGTAGGTCAAAATGCGAAAAAACATGATGTACAATAAAAAATCTGTTCTTACAATTTAGTGATTCAAATTGTCGATGGGACCGCCACCTTCCTGCATTACCCATCATTATTTTTTCCTCCAAGCAGATGTTGCTTTCCTGATTTCATCAAGAGAAATCTGCCCCCAACATTCCAAACTTCTCTCCCGTAGAAATTTCTCTGTAAACGATTGGCGCTGACCTGCGTAGACCTTTTCTTTCAGCGCATTCCATACAAAGTACAAGTAATCCATTGGATTAAGGTCTGGAGACTGTGGTGGCCAGTCATTTTTTTTTTATGAATCTGATGCTCAATGATTGAATGTAATTTTGAGTTGTATGACTAGTGTGTGCTGTTGCTCCATCCTGTTGGAGAATGAAATTCCTGTTTGGATATAAGCGTTCACACCCTGGAAGCAGGTTTTCTCACAAAAAACGAATGTACTCCTCCGTATTTACTTTGGTGTCTATGAAATGAATATCAGTTTTACCATTCCATGACACTACGGCAAGGACCATAATCTTCCTGGACAAACGGCTTTCTTCATGATAAAGGCGCTCTGGAGGAATGGAGGACTTATCAGTGCCGTACACTACATCATTGTGTCTGTCTGTGCGTACCTCCAGCGTGAAATCCTTCTCATCGGTAAAGACGATACGGCTAATATCATCCTTCTTAATTTTTTGTAGAAGCAATCTAGACTGTGATTTTCGTTTTTCTCTCACACTGACATCCTTCCTCGAGGTAACTATTCATTTATAGGCTCTAAGTTTTAAGTCATTCTTAGCAATCTAATATCATTTGACATCCGAAATAACGAAGACTGCAGCATTCGTTTGCCTCACTCGAGGCTGGAAAACGGTGTTGTTCTTAAGAAATTTTGATTTTTATTTCGCTCTTTGTCGGCATTCCAAGGGCCATAATTATGCTTCCTTCTACCAAGAGTTTCCGTTCTTGTTTTTTTGGCTCACCTTACCAAACGCGCATGCTCAGCCATCATGTACTGTTGTTGTTGTTTTTTTTAGGAGAGGTGGGGGAGATATGCTGACTAGAAATCTTAGCAACTGACGCTGCAACAGATGCTCGAAGCATTTAATTTTTACTATCATTTTAAATCCCCAACTTGATTTAAAAACGTTTACACGTATTTACGAAATTCTTTTCAGATCTATACAAAAGAACTTTAGAGAACCTATCAATGTGTTAAATTCATAGGGAACTATTCAATTCTATGTGTGAAATTTAAATTGATGAAACTCTGAATGCCAAACAAGATGGTCTAAAGGCAAGGTGCTCGCCTCTCATGCCAAGGGTCCCGGGTTCAAAACCCGGCCGGTGCAGGCATGTTGGAAGTTTGGGATTTTTCTCATTCGTGTCCCTGATCCTATTGGGGGGGGGGGGTAGGATCGAGTAGTCTACTCGGATAAGGACGAAAAAATTTGCGCACGTTAAAAGATACCTTGGCAGTCGGCCGCTGCCCGGGCAAAATTAAATAAAAATTCATCCCTACCATTCCCTCCCCTCCTCCCTCATTCCCCCCCCCCCCACACACACACAAAAGAAAAACCCGCCGACCGGCGCTGCACTGTGGCGACTACGTGCCTGCTCCAGTTGTAGCTGGGTGCAATGGCACAAAGGCAAATTTCCCAAATGGGATGAAAGAGTTATACAAATACAAAAATACAAATAAATAAAGTATTCAAAAATAACTTGAAAGGCACAACCTGGCCGTTATCCTGCTGTCGCACCAAAAGCCTAAACGCACGCTCAGGACTGAAATCCCATCATCCGCGCACTGGCCTAGTCTGATGTTTAAACAGAAACTAAGCTGTAGGGTTCAGGAAGCCAAAGGTGAGGACACACCACACCGTCATCAATATCTGACTTGCCATCCTGGAGTCTGGAACGTTAAAATTGTATCCAACAGAAAGTCCCAACAGTCAACTGCTTCCAGCTCAGCTGCCGGCCTACGTCGACTCTATGCTCTAGTGTGTTGAGTTGTTTTGTGAGGGTCTCTGCCCTGGGTACGAGCTGTCTGGTTCTCTTTTCTCAATGTAATTTATACTATCACAAATTATAATGCAGAGCCGTTGCTGATAAGGTAATGTTTTATCGTGTCCACAATCTTTATGCAATGTTGAAATAATGATTAAACCGAGATAAGACAACATTGCATGCGTCAGTATGTTGTTTTTTAACATGTTCTCAAGCATGTTACAACATCGTTTTTCCCTTCCTGAGAAAACATTGTGGTATCTTGCAATTCTGACACTCTCTGCGTCAGTCGTAGAGCAACAGGTCAGGGGCTGCCCATAAAGTATATACGCTCAGTTTTACCTTCGTTTTTAAACCCCGTTCCGCTCCTTCCCCTTCCCACTTTCCACTATACTAGCTTTTTATAAGTTTGGCCTTAACACTCAGCCCCCCCCCCCCTCCTTTGTACGACCTTTAAGGCCATGAGAACGGATGTTCTAAAACTTGGAGACTGCGTAATTTATGTGGAGTATTTTGTGTTTGTTTTATCAGAGACATGAATTTTTTTTCAACGAGAACAGCCAATAAAGGCAAACTTTATCATCCATCACCGTACACAACCCCACCCCTCCACCCCTCCCCACCCACTTTTTTCATATGCTGGGAACAAGCGCCCTCACTCCTTTGCCTCGCCTGTTTGCATTATCCTTTATGTACGACCCCTTATCAGCTTTTATGCAGCACAAATGTTTTGCCCTCCTGGGAAATGGCATCTTGCACCTTTGACCCTCTCTACGAAAATTGTAATGTACCAGATCAGATAAACCGTACAGACACAAATTCCTGCGTGTTTACTGTTAGCGTCAAGAGCCAGCCATAAACTACGTATTTTTTCTTTTTAAAGTAATTTAACATTTCGGAATGCTGAATGTTGCTCCATATGGCTTGAATTATGAGCACATTGCAGGAATTTAAGAAGAGGGCTGACTACGTTGTTCCAGATAAGCCCGTCACTTCAGTGCCCCTCGGAAGAGGGAAGAGGAGTGTACTCCAACTCCCGTCCCCCCCCACCCCCACCCCCCACAACCCACCAGCGTATGGAAAGTGTACGTTTGATGGGTAGGGCGGGGGCGGAATGTTAGAGGATCGGGAGTATGCGAACGCGCTTCAGTAAGCCAATGAAAACAAAATATTTTTGAAAAACAAATGTCGCTATTATATAAGTTTATGACTGAGAGCGTCTATGTGTGTGAAACTGAGAGTGTGTATGGATGAGAGTGCGTGTTTAAGTATAATATTTGGAAAGTGTATGCATGAATCATTGGTGCAATGTACAGCGCATTGGGTTATAATTTTATTAGAAATGTGCTATAGAAATTCTATTTATCATTATTATTATTAAATGGTAGAGGACTGAAAAAAAAAAAAACAGAAGAATATAAAACAGACTTACAGTGAACTGAGAGAAAGACGGCAAATCAAACAGTAATCTTTCTGATGAAATAGTCAAATACTCCATGCAATAGACCAATTTATGAATATCAAAGGTTTACCAGAAACATTCAACATCCTAAAGGACTGACAAATTAAGTTTCTTGTCAACTGTCCTTCGTCAGGAAAAACAATATGTAACAGGACAGAAAATTCAGCAAATTAATAAAGAACTTGTCGTCGCTATGCTGCAAGACTCCTGTAACTAACATTTTTGGCCAAAATCACTTTTTTCGTTCTTTGGATCTGAAAATGAATGGCACACCTTGTGTCAAAAGCTCGTGGCTCAATTCTTATAAATAATGATATTGCCATAATCAAGTCCATTGTCTTTAGAATTTGCTGGCCACAATAAGCCAAAGAAAATCAGTTTTTTGGCTCTCCTGTAAAATTTTTTAAATGTTAGTTACAGGAGTCTTGCAGCACAGTGACGTTCCACTGTTTCACAAACGTGGATACTTTTCTTCTGCGCTATTGGCCTGTGCTATTTTGCCACATTTTGTCTACTTCGGGTTGCTAGATGTTAACATCACAACACACACCATACACATGGCACTGACCTGTGTCTGACAAGCTCAAATTTGACCTCGCCACAAATATCTTTACACGGCACTTGAAAAATAGGAAATGTTAACTCCCGTTTGAAGTGACGGGCTTGCTTGTGTCAATCAATGTAGTTAGCCCATTGTAAAGTTTCAAGTGGTGCTTATAATTCAAGTCTTATTGACAAGAACGCTCAGAAATCTTCATCATCGCCCTTTCACCCTACTTTACAGGGTGTAGACCACGAACGACAGCCTTCCATTTGTCTCTATCCTGGGCAATCATTGACAACTCATTCCATGTGTAGCCACCTCTCTTCATATCCTCCTCCATACCTCTCCTCCATGTTGTTCGTGGCCTGCCCCTCTTCCTGTTTCCCTGCGGGTTCCAGAGCAGTGACTTTCTTACCGTGCTATCCTGGGACTTCCGTAGTGTGTTTATAATGAGAGCTGTGTGAGGCTTGTCTCCGCTCTTTTCATGGTTATTTATTATTGTTATGTTTTTATTTTAATATTTTTCCATGAATGACAAGCTGATCTTTATCATGGATACTTCCCCTAGTATCTTAAGAAAAAAATAACAACCCAGAAAACCTGTGAGGTCACAGCGACCTCGTCAGCTACCTTAAGGATATCCAACGCGCAGGACTCATGTCCAATTTGCACAAAGAAATGACTCTGGTTCTAAGTAGATCCGATGGTTATGACATCGCACCGACGTCATTTGGATTTAAGATATCCGCCCTTACGGTTATCCTATCAACCGGATTCAAATCTTACACAAATCTACTTCTGATTGGCCTAGGGATGTTGGTTGCTAAAGAATATTTAAAATTCCTTTCTGGAATTTACAGAATATCTGACAAAGAAAAATACTGGTTGTTACATTCAGTATGGAAGTTTATACTGTTGTACTTTTACGGTAAGATCAGCAGTGATTCTGTTGTTGTCTTGTTTGTGATGTTGTCACTGTTCTTTGTTGCTGCTGGTCACTATCATGGTGACCTGTTTGTTGTGATAGATAGATAGATAGATAGATAGATAGATAGATAGATAGATAGATAGATAGATAGATAGATAGATAGATAGATAGATAGATAGATAGATAGATAGATAGATAGATAGATAGATAGATAGATAGATAGATAGATAGATAGATAGATAGACAGATAGATAGTCGAAAGGAATAGAGATAAAGACACAGACAGATAGATAGATAGACAGAAAGACCAGAAAAAAAACAGACAGACAGATAGACAGACAGTCAGACAGACAGGTCTAGATAGATAGGTAGATAGAAAGATATATATCTAGATACATACATACACAGATAGCCTACATAGATAGATCAAGACAGAAAAACAGAAACAGAAAGAGAGACGGACAGACAGAAAATAGACTCTCATAAATGCAATGCTATGCACTATTTTATTATCGTTATAATCATCATTATTATCATTATCATTATTATTAAGCGAAGAACTAATTTCATTTAATAAAACAAAAGTGACAATCACAAAATAAAACCAAAAAATATATATATATATATATTAGAACCATGCAATATTCGGTGGGGTAATTTTTATAATTTTAATTTTTTTGGGGGGTGGGGGGTGGGGGGGGGGGTTAAACTTTGTTTTTTCTTCTCTTAGATCAAATGATTGATTCAGTAGTTCTAAGTTTCTGATTTGTGGGCATTATCATCTCAGGGCCAATTCTGTTCAGCCAAGTTCATTGTAGGCCCTTGCCAAAACATACACAGGAAAGATAATACTAATATTCATAAAGAAAAATTGATTTCGAAACAAACCAAATTCATCTAAAATCTTTCGCTTCTCGTGGTCTATAACAATTTATAGATTTGAATCCAATAAGCAAAAAAACGTGACTGGTCAAATCTCACGGAGTAACCATCATTCAGTACTAAAACTACTATCCCTGCGGAAATCCGACGTATTGAAGTCTAGTTTGCTCATTGTCGAAGGGATAACATCGTTCCTACGTAGATTAGGTAGTTTCGACATCGCACCGACGTCGATTTGATATGGGGGAATCAGACCCTATGGTAATCCTACCAACCGTTTGGAAGTCCAATGCAAATCTATGTCTGACCTACGTAGGGCCGCTGGTTGGAATTCTTCTCTTTTTTTTTTTAACCCTCAAACTATCGGTATCTCACACAGAAAAGACATATGCTGTATTACCTACAATAGGAACATTCGTAATCATACATGGACCACCGTCATTCCTGCCTAACATCATGCATGCAAAGTTATCGTCACGGGTTCATACTCAGCCCAGTCGGTGTAATTCACCACCTGGTGACTGTGACTAAATACCCATGTAATAATAATAATAATAATAATAATAATGAAGATCATTTATATAGCGCCTAATCCAAACGAGTTTGCTCTAGGCGCTTTACAGAAAGTTTTGTTCTCTCGATTTGCATCTCTGTCACTCTTTCTTTCTTTCTCTCACCCACTCTCTCTCTCTCTCTCTCTCACTCTCTCTGTCTCTCTCTATCTCAGAGCAAATTGTAACGCAGCCTGTTAGGCGCAGTTCACAACTCACAACAGTTCACAACTCACAACTTCTATTCTAAAGTATTACAATAATATTTGAATATATATTAATATTTATTTAATAATGAATTATAAATTTTCGTTGGTGATATGGGGGTTATAGGAATAAATTTTAATCTATTAATTTTAATTTCAATTTTGCCCGGGCAGCGGCCTGTTCGGCCTGTCCTTTATAATTACCAACTGCCAAGGTATCTTTAACGTGCGCAACGTGCACACAGGCCCTCCGAATTTTTTCGTCCTTGTCCGAGAAGACTAGGTACTCGATCCTACCCCCCCCCCCCCAATAGGATCAGGGACACGAAAATATGAGAAAAATCCCAATTTCCAACATGCCTGCACAGCCCCGGTTTTGACCCGGGACCCTTGGCACGATAGGCGAGCATCTTGCCTCTAGACCACATTATCCCCTTTCCCCGGATGTTCTATCTCTGTTGCTCCAACTATCACGTAGGTTGTCCTGCTAGGAGCTGACGCGTTGAGAAAAGTCTTGACAAAAGTGTGTCCACTGACGCCACTAATCTCATCCAAGTAGCCGCCCTGAAGGAGACATGAAGCTTGAGCCTCGCGGTTCGTTTCAAACTCTTCCTTGGAAAGCACTATTAATACTATTATTTAATGGAAGTGTATATCCGAACAACATGTTGTATGGATATAATCAGTGCATATCCCTACAACATGTTTAGCAAAAGCGCGACTGGTGAAGGTTTGCTGAAACAAAACGTGCTATGGTGTTCACGAATTTAAAGTGACAACACATGGAATAGTCAGATGGACCTGGGGGCGAGAGGGTCTAGTCAGTTTGTATCAATGGGCGATAGTCAGATTGACTAATCAGACGAAAAGGGGTTGGGGTAGCCATTGGTGATCGACGTACACTCAAGTAATTCTTTTAGCGCAGATCACGCAATCTCCGAGCAGAAGTCGGATTGTTTTGCTACTACTGAGCCGATTCATATTTTTCAAAACTATGCAAATTAACAAGGTCAGTAATTTCGTATTCCGGTGTATGTTCTACGTCATCGAATTGTGTGCGTTGTACGGATATGCACTGTCCATATCCGTACAACATGTACGGATATGCGGTTCCATTATTAATTAGATCTAATTTGCTGAGTTTTGTGGATGACTCGACGCATCTCAGCATCAATGAAAACCTGTTTTCGTGATCATTCCTTTCAGTCTCAAGTGATGGTTGGTTTTTTGGGGATTTTTTTTTTTTTCCCATTCGAAGGATGGGGCAGTTACCAGTAAATAACAAATAATTATGTTGTTTCGCCTACACACAATTTTCGTTTTGTCTCAACCAAAATTTGCATTTCATTTATGGAAAAAACATTTTATACACGGATGGAAGAAATAGTCAATACTGAGGAATTGTAATCAACAAAAAACCCAATTTGGATGAATACCACAAGTGCTATTTTCACCTTCTTGGTCCATGAGACTTTGACCTAGTTAAATATCTGACAAACTGGGTCAAACACTGTCTCAATGATTTCAGCTTTTTCAAAAAACTTAATGAAGGTCAAGTGGACACTAAAATCACTCTTAATCCTTTTTTTTTTTCCCCTTCCTTTCAGTCAGAAATTATTGTATGGTTTTCTTATTGGATCTTTCTAGGGTAAAGTTTTGTGAAAACAATTTTTGTTTTTTATGTTTTTTTTTTTTTTTCCTTTTTGCTACATTGTTACATGGCACCATGATAATGGCAATTGGCATATGTCAGACTCATGCCAAAAGGCAACTGAAGGTTCATAACATTCCTGAGCTTGAGGGTTGTCACAAAGTACAATCATGTATTATAGAAAAAGAAATGTGCCAGCTGGAAAATATAATAATCCAACAGACCAAAGGACATGCAAAAAATAAACTTTTGTTTTTTCTTAATCTCTCAAAGTGTTAAAAACGACTAATGCCATTAGTGTAGAGCAGCGACGACCACTGAATTACCCAGCTAGAATTCTTACATCAATCAGACATAGATTATTATTGGATTTCCATAGTGTTGGCAGGATTGCCATAGGGGCGGTTCCCTACGCCAAATTGACATCGTCAGCGGGATGTCGCTTAGCAGCTGATCAATGTAGTAACAATGTCATTCCTATGTACAAACATGACCCCAGTTGTAGGCCTACTAGTTGGATTTTCTTAGGGTTGCTCGGCGCGTATATTTGACCTATGGCTACCCAACACATTTTTTTATTATTTTTTTTTAATTTTGTTGTTGTTTTTCGTCATTTTTTCTCTTTCCACCAAACATGCTGTAATGTGTAGTTTGTAAATTAACCAGCGTCTATCACCTGCATCAACAGATAATGGCACAAAAAAATGCCTGCTTGTGACCTCAAAAATTGGCAAACAGAGAAAGTTGTATGTCGTAAAGCCTCGCGTAAGAAATAATACCCAAATTTTCCATTTTTTTATGTTGTTGTTTTTCCTGATGAATGTGTTTAACTGAAATATTAAATTTTTTTTTGTCTTCTCATTTTCTTTGTGTTTTAATGCATCGTTTGTGTATTATTTCTAGGCTTTGCTTCATACAGCTTTTTCTTTTTGCCAATTTTTGCTGCGACCCCAGTTTTTCTGTGGTTATTATAATATTTCGTCAACTTTCGCCACCCTATTGAAGTCCGATTGGTAGGACTGAAGTCGAGTTTGCGTACCGGTAGTAATGACACGGTTCCTACAAAGATTCGCTGGTTAGGACATCATTCCGACATCGGTTTAATGTCGGGATTCCGCCTCTGTGGTAATGCTACCAGCGCTGAGGAAATCCTATACAAATCTATGTGGGAATGACTTTAAGTTTGCACAAACGAATGACATCATTCCTGCGTAGATCTGCTGGTTTTAACATCATTCCAACGTTGGTTTGATATAAGAAATCCGACCTTACGGTGATACTACTAATTCTACAAAAATCCTATACAAATCTTTGACGGGTTGACTTAAGGGTACTGGCTGGGAGATTTCCTACCCCCCCCCCCGTTCAAAGTGTTCTCTATCTCTCCTGACTCCGCTTACTTTGAGATATTTGTCTTCAAAGTTTGAGCACTGTATAAACAAGACATTAGGAATATAATTATTATAAAGAAATGTTGAGTCTTATCATCAAGTTCTGGGCAACATAATTATAGACTAGGAATTAACAGGAGATTATAATAAGCTCATGGTATCAGAATATGAGTCTGATATCAACTGGAATCCACTGATGACATCAATTTTTGCAAAAAGTGGAACAAAATACTTGTGAATTGGGAATTGGGGGGGGGGAATTGATTTGATTTCAATTTGAGTTGGGTTTTAAGGCATGTCGGCATGATTACAGCCGCGTCTATTTGAGCATTCTATTCGTGTTTGGTATTCAGAGTTTCTAGATTACACAAACAGAATTAAACAGTTCGGTATTCATTATATCATTATTACAGTGATGAAATTCCCAAAACTTGCGCAGGCCCTATGGCTATATTATATTTGCAAAGACTTTTGTAAATGAGTATAGAAGTTTCCAAATCAAGTTGTAGATCGTAGCCTCTTTCAGAAGGGACAAGACACACTGTGGGTCCATGTTAGAAAATAATTCTTTCATGGATCCGCAGCATAGTGAGTGCCTTCCGGGGGAGGGAGTAGTGTAAATGACGGTACTTACGGGCAGACAAGCCAAGGCCAGTAACCAAGCAAATTGTTTAGAGCTTAGATGATTTTAAATGGATTATTTCCCTTGGACCAAGGGAAACATCACAGAAGTGATTAATGACTGATTATTTCATCTGCTGTGCCAGTACTGGTTTATTTGTGGATATCAATTCGCTTGGCACGTTAACCCTTTGAATGCCGACAACGTATTATCATGAATAATATTTGGTATGTCATCTACAAATTTGTTTATAAATTAGCATTTTTTTTTTTTTTTTTTGACATTATAAATTGTTTCAAAGTTCCCATTTACCTTTTGGAGTAACCAAAATTCAAAAGTAACAAGAACTATCAAAGTTATAACAGTACTACTTTAGCACTAAAAGGGTTAAACAAAGCAAAGATTGAAACTATTCATCATAGAGCCAAGTTTCGTGCATGACCACATTAATGAGTCAAATTAATTACTTCTGGGTAACTGAGCATGTGCCTACATGAAAACGAAAGGTGACAATTTCGCAACACTATATTGAGGGCTGAGGTGTAAATGCCAAGAGCAACGAACCTCCTAAAATAAACAGCTAACCACAGGACTGCATGAACATATCGCAACTCGACTTTTTTTGTTTTAACTGACATATTTGGCAATCTTGTGGCCCATGACAGCCGGCAGGTGGCGTTATGAGCTGAGCGGTTAAATTCTGAAAACTAGTAGTTAAATAATACTTTTTCAGTATATCGCAAAAAAGTTAAGTCTGACATCAGAAAGTTGGCTTTTTTTTGTTTTTGTGCCTCTGAAAAATTCATATATATACAAAGCAAGTTGTGACTGTTTACCAGGCAGCTACCTGAGATTTTCATTGATTACAATTCCTCAATATTTCTTCAATGTGTATACAGCATGTTTTCTATGGATAAAATGCCTATTAATAAAATTTTATTTGATATTCAGAAGGACCTGATTGCAGTTGAAGTCAAAAGAATATAAATTCATTTTATGTTCAGAATTCTGTACTCCAAACTGATCTTCATTTCGTCCTTCTAGATTAACAAGGTTCGAATTCCATTCCATCAACATTTGAGAAATTGATGATTGAGGTCTCATATGCTCATAGCTTACTTATAGGGGTACGACTTTTTTTTTCTTTTTAGATTACACATCAAATCTTCATGATACTTTGACACACAATGGAGAAGGCCTGTAGAAGTAGTGGCTAGTGCATAACTCAGTTCAGCCGAAAAGTGGAAACAGAACCTTGTCATTCTGAGGGGACGATGTATGGATGTGAGATTTGATTGTACAAAATCTTTTTCATCACACTAACACACTGACGTCAAACCAGACTGCCACTGATACAGAAAGAAAAACAAACAATGGCTATGGGAGTGAAAACACTTTATTTACACCATGTAATTTTATGCAGACATGAAAGAAGTTACTGTCATAGACAATGTGAAAAATCCACAAATTTCAAGTCAGAAAAGACAATGATTTCATCAGAAATTTGCAACAAATACATTTTGTTTGTAGTTAGGGGACTGCAGCCAAATTACAAAGCCGAATAGAGAAAACTAATAGAGTTGTTTGCTGCTCAGTTATAGATTACTACATGTATGTAAAATGCTACTGACCCCTAACACCAGCAATAAGTTTTACACTAATAGATCCTTCCATGCAATAGTTCTCTCTCATTCCTATAGATTTCATTGAAACTCTAAAATTGGTACAGCAAAAATGTGCCACAGAATACAAAGATTTTATGTCCCTGAAATCATAAATTATATTATACCCCCCCCCCCCCCCCACTAAAGGATGACACAGTGAACTTACCACATAGTCTGAAGGTTAAATCCATTCATATATGGAAATCACTATCTCATTTACCCACCTGTTTCATGTGAACCCCAAAGTTTCTGTTCCTGACAGTGTTGGAAAGAAACAATTCTAAATTTCACTGCTCAGTACAGATTTGGGTTTCATACTGACAGGTTTGTACATACATAGAGATATAATACAACATAACCAAAAATACATATTGAATAATATTCATAAAGAATACAGCACAGGTAAACATACACAACGTATGGAGCAAATCGTCACTGCTCCATGCTAATAGCATAGGTCATTTTTGACACTTATGAGCTGTTAAGAAAAAACTGTTTCTTTTCCTGTCATTTGGTGACTTATGCCATTACGAGTCTATCAGATTACTGACATTTTCTGATTGGCACATTTCTTTTTTTATAAAATATCTGATAACCCTCATGCCCAGGAATGCATTCAGTTGCCTTTTGGCATAAGTCTGACATATACCATTATCATAGAGCAATGACGATATATTCCAAGTAAACATTACAAATTTTCATCATGTATCTATAACAAAAAAGTTTGACAACAATAGAACCTTCACAGAACAGTTGTCTCTCAGTCCTACAAATCTGAGCACTAAATAAGGTTTCACCAATCTCTTTTGATAACATGCGGTTCCACTTCATAGAAATAACTTTCCTTAAAAGTCACCCATAGAAAAACCAACGAATACACAGCAACTAAATTAATAAACTAAAATGAAAAAAAAAATAGCCTAGCAAGTGACTGAAACATGTTCTCAAGCATAATACATTAAATATAAAATGAATTAAACTTTCAGATTTTACTGACTATGAACGAAATGTACTCTGAAATGGAAACTGATGAAATCATTTCAGTATTATTTGTTATGCAAGACTTTGCTACATACAACTTCTGTTGTTTTTCGTTTTTTTGCCATATCATGACTTTGAAATGGGAAACCCTTTTTACCATTTAATTTTACATCATTATCTTATTGTGAGATTTTACTGTAGAATTACAATGGTATCTTAAGTTTTTGGGATTTGAATTCAAGGAATTTGAATTCAGTTGGAATACCAAGGTTTTGATTGTAAAATAAGAGAGAAAAAAAAAAATTATAAATTGAAACTTGCAATTTCCAAGCCCGCTGTCAAAGTTCAGCATTACCAAAATAAAGAATGCTTTCTGGGGATTTGACATTTGAGCTCTATGTATCAATTTTTTTAGGATTTGTGGTCTATGTTTATGACAGACCTGTAAGTGGCCGGTGACAAAATAGTCTGAAATTTTTTCGGTACCGTAGTAGCGCAGCAAGAATACATCGCCATGTGAGTACTTATATTTCCGATATTCGCCTGTTTATTATTAAAGCATATCAAAACACGGCCATCGTAGTCAATAGCATTCGTACATTTTCGTCACCTTACCTTTACGGCATTCGCCGGTTTATTATTAAGTATCGCATCGGAAAAACGACATCGTCTAAAATCGGGTCCAATTTTTATTATTTTTTTTGGAATTTTTTGCTCAAACAAAAATTGTCGGAAATCCGAGGCGACTTTTTTTTGGTCGTGATAAAATAGTTGGAAATCCGACTATAGTCGGAAATTTTACAGGTCTGCTATGAGTATCAATTTTTACAGAGGATCAGGCAATATGAACCCTTGAGACTCTCCTGTTCAATACAATCTCACCCTCCCCCCCCAACTTCCAAACACCATAATTCCATAATCATCCCAATGAAAATAAAAAATGAAAGGCCGAAAGAATTATCAGGTTTGGATAATGAGTTTGGGTTTACCAGTGCGGCGGACACAATGACAGCCCCCTTGCGCCTCTCACGCTTTGTCCATGATCTCACTATGGGCTAGCGTAGCTTTCAGCCCTCAGATGGCAAGAATTATCAAAGTAAAGTGGATATCTTCATACTGCAAAAATCCCTGTGTAATTGACATAGCCTTGAAACTATATACATGTACTCTAGTATAACTTTGTTTTCTTGTTGATTTTTTTCTTTTTGGTAAAGGAAATGGCCCTGAAGTTTTACCTTTACTGAAAACAAAAACAAATGTTGATCAGATTTCATCTATTTCATTCATCTATCCTATCCTATCCATCCATCTTTTCATTCTTCTCCTTCTCTGTCTATTTATTCATTAACAAGCTGCGGTCCCCGGCCCTGCCCGGGATAGGTTTGAATATAAGTTTCAGTTCTGGGTGGTTATTATGGACCTGCTTCATCTTGTCTGTTCATATTTGTTTATTTTATTTTGATTTGTTTGTTTTTAATTAGAATCTAAGTCTTACGTACTGCTCTGCCTTTGTGAGTTGACACCCTGCGCATCCCGTACAATAGCTTGATTTGCGCACGGGTTTGATTTAGGGCTATTGATTGCACAAAATGCCAAAAACACAGTAGATAGATCTAGGCCAAGACTCCAGATCTAAACACATCTAGATCTATACGGAAGAAGATTCTTTCTATGCACTGCTTAGTTGATTTTTAAGTAGATCGAGGTAGATTTCTACATCTAGGGCTATTGATTGCACAAAATGCTAGATCTAGATCTAGTGTGTTTCCGAGTTTCCGGTCCATTCAATTTGAAGAGAATAGAGATCTATGTAAAAAAGATAGATGTGAGAGTGAAACGAAGGAAAGCGCTTAAAAAGGCTACTGGAGTTTTTTTCCGGCCGATTTTTTGTTTGATTTTTCTAAAATCAGGAGAGCATCAAATTTCAAGAAGTATTCCTTAAAAACCTCGTACGTTTTGCTCTGCATCAGCACAAAAAAATTCAGAACTCTGTGTGCTGTGGTCATGGAATGCATAGAGGACAAAGTTTTCAAGTCCTCAAATATATATATAGATGTGTTTGCATTATGTATTTATTTCTTCCCCTCTGAGAACACTAGGAGCTCGATCCTACCTACCATGGGATCAGGGACAAGAATTTTTCCCCCAAAACATTCCAATGTGCCTGCACTCACCAGGGCCTAGGGATCAAACCCGGTACCTTCGGCATGAGAGGTGAGCACCTTACCTCTAGACCAATGTGTCCCCCCTGTAAATTTAAATGTATAATGCAACTGTAAATTATTTTTATTTTTTTTCAACTTTATAATGATCATTATCTAGTATTACAATTTTACTGTAAACCTGAAAGCCTGAACGATTCAATTTTGACATTGGGCAAAAATGAAGTTAACCCTTTGTGAGGCCATACAATCTCATTGCTTGAGAACCATTTTCTGATTGCAACATTTCTGTGATTACCTCTTATTGGATTCCCAGATTTTTTAGTTTAAGTTTAAGTACCGATTTAACGGGCGCGTCGGCACAATAACGGCTACTTTGTGCCTCTCACATTTTTTTTCGTTATCTCACTTTGATCTAGCTTTCAGCTCTCAGATGCCAATAGGTAAAATCACTTAAAATTGAAAGTAAAAAATATAACAGGAAAAGGCCCGCACTGTTAAGCATGTCTATATAATTCTTGTAAATATGATCAAAGTCTGTTAAATCAACTTGTACATTTCGATCTCTTTCAGAAATGACAAGATGCGCTGTGGGTTCATGTCAGAAAATAATTCTTTCATGCATTCGCAAGCAAAATGCCTTCTTTGGATGTGTGCGAAATCCATACATTGTGTTGAAATGTGACTGATGGTTAGCAGGACTGGTAGCCATGCTGTACACCGGGGGGTGGGGAGGGGGGGGAGACCTCTTAGATATCTCAATGAATTTGAACTACCTGACTAAAAGGTTAATATTACTTGCATCATTTTCAGTGGATCCCCCAGTAAAAGTGAAGAAACTGTCTTGTTACATGAAAACTTGAAGTACATACAGGCAGTAAGAGAAGATTAAAGATCACCCTTCCACCTTGGGCGTTAACTAGACATTTTTTCAACAGTTTGTGAAAATTTTCTCCAAAATGAATTTCCTTTTGTATTGATGAATCCCATCACAAGGGATGTTATCCATATTTTCCCCCAAAATATGAATAGCCACTCTTACCACAAAGCAAGCCTACCACAGTAACACTGATGGACTTTCACCCCTTTTTACTTCCATTCCTCATTATCCTTACGTATTGATTCTCTACTCTATTGCAGCTATTTACATATTGCATCCTAAAACTAATTACACATTCCATCCTAAAACTATTTACAACATTACTGATTCATTTCCTAATTACAGGCTGCTGATCTGCCATTAAACAAAAGAAAACCGTAAATGCCCATCTAGGTCAAATTCACATTTTAACATGAGTCTATAGAATTAGAATGAAATTTCCTCTGTCTTTCCATTTGGGTTGTAATTTTGCACAACTTGTCATTTATTTTTACCATCACAAAACAGATATTAAATGAAGAATCAAGTAGAGAGCAATGCCAGATGCTTTTTTTTTTTTTTTTTGCTTCTGTAAAACTTTGTTTTGGCATATAGCAGTGTTTTTTTCATAGCACAGTAGTGATCTAAAGTTTAAATTAAATAACCTCTACCAAATTGTAAAACTTTACAGTATTTTCTCATTTACTCACTGCAGATTGTTGGTTGAAATTTACATTTTGTTACTACACTCTTTAAATTTTACATCATCTCCTCATTTACATAGTCTGAGCCATTCACTGAAATGTTCATTGTAATCATACTTGAAACAAAATTTCATCTTCATTACTTATTCTGACGATATTGGTATTGCTGATTCACGTACATACTTCATTCACTGCTGGTCCCAATGTTAAGCATTGATTCTCCGTTTAGTTGTACACTTACAGTTTCACATTCTAATTTAGTTTTACAGTATTAACGCATATAAATTCCTCATTCACTGCTGGTCCCAATGTTAAGCATTAAATCTCCCCTGATGTTGCTTCCCTAACAGTTTAGTCATACACTTACAGTTTTACATTCTAATTTGGTTTTACAGTATTAATGCATATAAATTCCTCATTCACTGCTGGTCCCAATGTTAAGCATTAATTCTCCCCTGATATTTCTTCCCTAATAGTTTAGTCGTTCACTTACAGTTTTACATTCTAATTTAGTTTTACACCATCAACGCATATAAATTCCTCATTCACTGCTGATCCCCATGTTAATCATCATCAAGCATTAATTTTCATCCCGATGTTTCTCCTTCAATAGTTTAGTTTCACAATTTTAAAAAAAATTTACATTCTAATTTAGTTTAACAGTATTAACGCATATAAATTCCACATTCACTGTTGTTCTTAATGTCAAACATAAAAACTTTCTCAATCAGATTCTCTTTTAACAGTTTAGTTTCATATTTTGTTTCCCACATATTCTTTTGCATGTCAGTTCTCTTAAATATGGTCAGAGTTTTTTCAGATATGAATGAAATATTTCAGTCCACCATACTTTTAAAAAAAAAAAAAAAACACCTATATTGTGTCCTTGACCTTCATAAATTTACCCATTTCTTTCATTTCTTTATTTCTGCACACTGCCCCTATCTCAATTTTTACTCTCTCCTTTTGTATCCTAGATTTTTTTTTTTTTTTTCCTCCAACCAAAGGTGACACTGTGCACAGGCTCAAACTCCTTCCAACCAAAATGACATTTTACACACCAAAAATATGCAGGTATCTTAAATGTCTTTTTTTCTTCTTCTCCCCAATCAGAATGACACTGTGTATAGACTGAAGACATGCTTATATTTGTTTCTGTCCACCCCAACCAAAAATGACACTGCACACAGACTGGAAACATGCTTATGATATTTGTTTCTGTCTACCCCACCAAATGACACCATGAACAGACTGAAAACATGTTTATGATATTTTTTTCCATCCACCCCAACCAAAATGACACCATGCACAGACTGCCCAAGTGTTCAGGGCAAGCTTATGTCCTCATGTCCATGTTACAATATGTACCACCCTCTTGCAGAGCTTGGACTCTCTTATGATTATGGACATTTTGCTCAAATTCACTTTGAAAACAAAAATGCTGCTGTATGGAACCAATATTCCCTATAGTTACTGACCATTAGCTTAAATTCACTTCTCTATACAAAAATGCTGCTGTATGGAACCAATATTCCCTATAGTTACTGATCATTAGCTTAAATTCACTTGTCTATACAAAAATGCTGCTGTATGGAACCAATATTCTCTATAGTTATTGACCATTAGCTTAAATTCACTTGTCTATACAAAAATGCTGCTGTATGGAACCAATATTCCCTATAGTTATTGACCATTAGTTTAAATTCACTTGTCTATACAAAAATGCTGCTGTATGGAACCAATATTCCCTATAGTTATTGACCATTAGTTTAAATTCACTTGTCTATACAAAAATGCTGCTGTCTGGAACCAATACTCCCTATAGTTACAGACCATTAGCTTAAATTCACTTCTCTTTACAAAAATGCTGCTGTATTTTTGTATAGAGGGAACCAATATTCCTTGTAGTTACTGACCATTAGCTCAAATTCACTTCTCTATACAAAAATGTTGCTGTTTGGAACCAATACTCCCTACAGTTACTGACCATTAGCTCAAATTCACTTCTCTATACAAAAATGTTGCTGTCTGGAACCAATACTCCCTATAGTTACAGACCATTAGCTTAAATTCACTTCTCTATACAAAAATGCTGCTGTATGGAACCAATATTCCCTATAGTTACTGATCATTAGCTTAAATTCACTTGTCTATACAAAAATGCTGCTGTATGGAACCAATATTCTCTATAGTTATTGACCATTAGCTTAAATTCACTTGTCTATACAAAAATGCTGCTGTATGGAACCAATATTCCCTATAGTTATTGACCATTAGTTTAAATTCACTTGTCTATACAAAAATGCTGCTGTCTGGAACCAATACTCCCTATAGTTACAGACCATTAGCTTAAATTCACTTGTCTATACAAAAATGCTGCTGTTTGGAACCAATATTCTCTATAGTTACTGACCATTAGCTTAAATTCACTTCTCTTTACAAAAATGCTGCTGTATTTTTGTATAGAGGGAACCAATATTCCTTGTAGTTACTGACCATTAGCTCAAATTCACTTCTCTATACAAAAATGTTGCTGTTTGGAACCAATACTCCCTATAGTTACTGACCATTAGCTCAAATTCACTTCTCTATACAAAAATGTTGCTGTCTGGAACCAATACTCCCTATAGTTACAGACCATTAGCTTAAATTCACTTCTCTATACAAAAATGTTGCTGTGTGAAACAGATCTCATTGTGCTGCTGACTATCACTTCAAGTTCACTTTTCAAAACAAAAATTTTGTTGTTGGAACCAATGCTCCCTGTGTTAATGACCATCAATTCAAATCCACTATTAACAGAAAACAAAACAAATAAAAATGCTGCTGTTTGGAAACAATACTTCTTGCGGATACATGTAAACACCATTAGTTCAAATCATGTTTCAAAATAAAAATGCCACTGTTTAAAACCAATACTCCCTGTGGTTAATCACCATCACAAATTCATATTCCAAGACAAAAATGCTGCAATTTTAGATAAATCTTTACAGCCCAATACATCAGTATTTCGAATTCCACTTAAACCAGCTGAAAGGGGGGGGGGGGGGGTAATTTTATACCAAAACAATGCCCTGCAAGCAATGGGAAAAACATGAATACAGCCTTAAATCCATTTTTTTCACTCAAAAGGAATGCTGTGCCCTTTTGTTATCAGAAGGCACTTAACTTTTAGCTACCCCCCCCCCCCCCCCCAAATAGTGGTGGCCTACAATAAAATTAAAACATGAACTAAACAATGCCAACTGTTTGTCACCCCAAAGAGTTTCAATTTTCTGCCATTGAAAAAAAAATGCTGACTGAACTTCACAGAGAAGTAATACCTGACCTTAAACCTGAAACTGTACAGTAGAATATTCTTCCCAAATAAACTTGTTTCAAATTATGTCCTGCCATTCCACATTTTCTAAACCAGATCCTACAATAGAAAGCAGTGCTGTGATCTCTCCCTGATTTGGGTTCCTCACTCTCTATCATTCTTTGGTGTTTCTGTGTAATTGTTCTGTTATCTATAGAGTAATCTTGACTTGTTTTTAATAGAGGCTCTGAAATGTGTGTTTACACTCACAGAACAGCCAATTTCTTGTCTTTCTTCACTTTGTACACACATTTTCATTTGAATGGGAATCTCTCTAATGTAGGTTATTTTGTACCTTTCATGACCTCATTACACTTCAGCAGATCAATTGATTAATATGAAAGTCATTTATCAGTGAATTTTGTGATGCTTTCCCTTAGCCCAAGGGAAATAATCCATTTAAAATCATCTAAACTGAAAAATTTACTTGGTTACTGGCCTTGGCATGTTTCAATGGCAGAAATGAGAGGGGTTGGGAAGGGCAGGAGAGGGGAGGGAAATAAGGGGAGAGGTGAAGGGAAACGAACAGGGAGGGGATGGGAGGGAGAGGGGGAAAGGGAAACAAGGGAAGGGGAGCTGAGGAGGATGGAATGGGAGGGGAAAAAGAGGTGAATGGGAGCTGGGGGAGGGGAAGGAGAGGTGAATGGGAGCTGGGGGAGGGGAAGGAGAGGTGAATGGGAGCTGGGGGAGGGGAAGGGAGTATAGGGGGAGGGGAAAAAGAGGTGAATGGGAGCTGGGGGAGGGGAAGGGAATGGAGCACAGGGGAAGGGTGTAGAGGGGGAGGGAAAGGGGAGCAGAGGCGGAGGGAAGGGGAAATGAAGGAGAGGAAACGAGCAGGAGAAAACAAAGTAACTCTGCCAGTAGATATATAAAACAAATGCTGTGAAAAGAAAAGAAACTAAATGTATGCACATACATTCCATACACACTTCACTTCACTTCTCCTTACACCTTAGAAAGAACGTGCCAAGTGCTTACTCTTATTTCCTACCTGAAGCCCAGATCTCCATTACCCATTAGAAGTTAAACATTTCCATAATATTTATGTAGCAAATTACAAACAAAATTATTGTTTGTTTACTTGGAAAATCCATAGCAGAAAATCTTTCCTTTCCATGTTTTCATAGCCTTAACCACTGATCACTTGAGGTATCATGTCTCTAGAAATGGGTTTTACTTTTACCTAAACCAGAGTGAAAACCAAATGTGTCAAAAGCCAAGCAATTCAATTTTTACCAGAGAGTTTTATAGAAGCCTATATCTGTTATGTTCTAATATAGCACCAACAGAATTTCCAATGTCTAATAGTCTGAATCACTGACCACTCAGGGTATCATATCTAAAAGAAAATGAGCTCTACATTTACCTAAACCAGAATGAAAGCTAAATTTATTAAAACCCAAGCAATTCTATTTTTACAGGATGGTTTTATGGAAGAGAAAAACTGTCATGTCTTGTATTACCTCCAAAAATTTTGACATTCAAGTGGTCTCAACCATTCATCCCTCGGGGTGACATATCTCTAAAAATGAATTCCACAGCTTATGAAAAAAAAAAAAGGTGAAAACTAAATTTATCAAAAGCCAAGGAAGTTCATTTTGACCACAGTTTTATGGAAGCCTATAACTGTCACGTTTCAGTATTACACCAAAAAAAAAGTCCATGTTCAAATAGTCTCACCCATTAATCACTTGGGGCATGTCTAAAAATGGGTACAAAGTGAATGCCAAATTGATCAAAACGCAAGCAATTCAAATTTTACAGGATGGTTTTATGGAGGCCTTACTGGCATGTTCTAGTCAACACCAATAGAATTTTCATGCTCTAACAGTCTGAATCATTGACCACTCAGTGTCTCAGATCTATAAAAATAAGTTCCACATTTCCCAAAAACTAAAAAAAAGGAAAGCCAAATTTATCAAAAGATAAACCAAGTTCATTTTTACCAGGGAGTTTTATGGAAGCCTGTAACTGTCATGTTCTAGTATTACACTAACAATATGTCCATGTTCAAAATAGTCTCAACTATTAATCACTTGGGCTATTACATCTCTAAAAATGAGTTCCACGTCTTCGTGTCGCAAAAAAGAGAAAACCAAATTTATCAAAAGTCAAACAATTTCATTTTTTCAGGATGGTTTTATGGAAGGTTATAACTGTCATGTTCTTGTATTACATCAAAAACATTTCCATGTTCAAACAACATTTATACATTTGGGGTAACCTGTCTTTATGATAAAAAAAAAAAGTGAAAACCAAATTTATCAAAAGCCAAACAAGTTCATTTTTTCAGGATTGTTTTATGAAAGGTTATAACTATTATGTTCTAGTATTACACTGAAAATATGTCCATGTTCAAACAACCATTAATCACTTGAGGTAATCTGACTTTATGAAAAAAAAAAAAAGTGAAAACCAAATTTATCAAAAGCCAAGCAAGTTCATTTTTAACACAGAGCTTTATGGAAGCCTGTAACTGTCATGTTCTAGAATAACACCAATCAAATTTTCATATTTCAAATAGTCCCGACCATTAATCACTTGCAGTAATATGTCTCGAAAAATGAGTTCCACGACTTCTTATGAAAAAGGGTGAAAACCAAATTGATCAAAAGCCAAGCAATTTAATTTTTACTGGATGGTTTTATGGAGGGCTAACTGGCATGTTCTCTAGTATTGTACCAAAAAAATGTCCATGCTCTAACAGTCTGAATCATTGACTACTCAGGGTCTCAGATCTATAAAAATGAGTTCCAGATTTACCAAAATCAAAAAAAAAAAGTCAGATTTGTCAAAAGCCAAGCAAATTCAGTTTTTACCAGAGAGTTTTATGGAAGCCTGTCATGTTCTATTATTACACCAACAAAATTTCCATGTTCAAATAGCCGCAACCATTAATCACTTGTGGTATCTTGTCTGAGTTTCACATCTTCTTATGACCCAAAAAATAAAGTGAAAACCAAATTTATCAAAAGCCAAACAATTTCATTTTTACAGGACAGTTTTATGGAAGGCTACAATTGCCATGTTTTAACATAATACCAATAAAATTTCTCTGTCCTAATAGTCTAATATAATATAACAAGTGGACATATTACTAATGGGGCGACATCACATAGTAAAATATATAACAAAAGCATTTAATGAGATTCTACATTGCAATATATATATATTATATAAAGAAGGCTATGCCAGAATGCACATCGATAATCATGTGTCAGAAAAGTTTGCCATAGAAAGGTGAGTGAGACAGGGAGATCATATATCTCCAAATTATTTACAGCAACAATCAAAGAAATATTTAAACAGTTACATCTAGAAAATGACATAAATATTGATGGTGAAGATCTGCAAGACCTGAGATTTGTAGACAATATCGTACTCTGCACACATGAAGTACACCAAATGGAAACCAATCTCAACATACAAAACGAAGAAAGCAAGAAGGTCGGCCTGAGGATGCACATGGACAAAACTAAATACATGACAAACTACGAGACAGGAGAAAAGGTTATAATTGAAAACAAAGCCATCGAAGAGTCATGGAGTATAAATACTTAGGCCAGATAATGAATATGGAAAACAACAAAATAACTGAATTAAACACCAGAATAAGAGCAGCATGGAGTTGCTTTGGAAAAAAACAGAGATATTCCTGGATTCCAAACTGCCAATGTCCCTCAAGAAGCAAGTATTCAATCAATGCATTCTTCCAACGATTAAACATGATTGTCAAACATGGCCGATCACAATACAGCTTACAAATAAACTAAGAACTACCCAGTGGGCAATGGAAAGAAAAATGCTTAACATCAGACTGCCAGATAGAATCCCCCACACTGACATTCGCAAACAAACAAAACTAGAAGACGTAGTGGAATTCATGCTACAACAAAAGTGGAATTGGGCCGGACAAGTGGGGAGGATAAATGACAATGGGTGGACAAAACACTGCACTGAATGGTAGCCAAAGGCAGGAAAAAGAACAAGAGAACAACCGGGAAGAAGATGGAAGGAAGAGATTACACAGAGAGGAGGAACAACATGGATGAGAAAAACAAAAGACAGAAGAGAATGGAAAGCATTATGAGAGGACTACATCCTACAGTGCTTGGACAACGCCTAGAAGAAGAAGAAGAAAAACAGTCTCAAACACTGATCACTCGGGGCATTATGACTCTAAAAAAATGAGTTCTACCTTTAATACAGAATAAGTGCCAAATTTATCAAAAACCCAAAACAATTTCATTTTCTTTTTAAATTTATTTTTTTAGAATGGTTTTATGGAGAACTATAATTATTATGTTCCAGTATTATACCACTAAACTTTCCATGTTCAAATAGTCTAAATAATAGATCAGATCACTTGGGGTATCATGTCTCTAGAAATAAATTCCAAAAAAAGTGAAAGCCAAATTTATCAAAAACCCAGACAATTTCATTTTTAACTTTTGATTTAAATGGTTTTATGGAGAGCTGTAACAGTCATGTTTCAGTCTCACGCCATAAACTTTCCATGTTCAAATAGTCTAAACCATAGATCACTTGGGGTATCATGTCTCTAGAAATAAATTCCATAAAAAGTAAAAGCCTAATTTATCAAATTCACACAATTCCATTTTTACAGAACGGTTTTGTGGAAGGCTATGACTGTCATATTCCAGTAGCACACCAATCAGAAAATGTGAATGTTCCTTGATGGCATAATGCAAACCAAAGTGGTCATGCAAATCTAAGTAATAACACAGGGAGGGCAGCATGCAAGTTAGTAAGTGCTTGATAAAGAGCTTGGATTTTCTTCTCAGTTACACTTTCTGCCTCTCTGTTGACACCAGGTCTGACTCCCTTGAATGCGCTCAGTATAGTGAAATCTCTCCAAGCCCTTTACTGGAACATTCAAACCTTGTGACTGGTCAATACTGACTTCAATTTCACTATCAATACAATGTTCTGGATGACAATTATAATTATACAAGGTTTGTCGTTTAGAAAATCATGGCAGGATACCCATTTACTGACCTTCTTTATAAGAACTTCAAAGTTTACAAAATCAAGACAAGATACCCATTTACTTACTTCCTGTATACAAAATTTAAAGTTTGTGAAAACCACGACAAGAAACCCATTAATTTATTCTGTATATAAGGTTTAAAGTTTACAAAATCATGACAAGATACCCATTTACTGACTTCCTCTATACAAAGCTTAAAGTTTTCGAAAACCATGACAAGAAGCCCATTTATTTACATCCTGTAATGTTTAAAGTTACAAAATCATGACAAGATAGCCGGCATTTATCTCCTTTACATGAAGTTCAAAGTTTTCGCAAGCCATGACAAGAAGCCCATTAATTTACATCCTGTATATGAGGTTTAAAGTTTACAAAATTATGGCAAGATACCCAGCATTTATCTCCTTTATTTGAAGTGTAAAGTTTTCACAAACCATGACAAGAAACCCTTCTATTTACATCCTGTATATAAGGTTTGGCAATGACCTAAGGGTTATCTGAAATCTTTACTGGGATCAAAGTGTAGCAGTAAGAATCGAAGGAGAACACAGTGAATTCAAAAAAATTAAAAGAGGAGTGAGACAGGGATGCATGATGTCACCTGATCTTTTTAATCTACACAGGAAGATGATCCTTAGGAACTTAGAAGGCATCCCCAGCCTTAAAGTAAATGGAGAAAATCTTAACAACCTTAGATAAGCAGATGACACAGTTTTAATGACAGAATCGGAACAACAGCTTCAGAGACTTTTGGTTACAGCAGTTCTAGAAAGTGAAAAATTGGGACTGTCTCTCAACGTGAAAAAGACAGGAATGTATGGTAGTCTCCAAAAAAACAACCAACCCAAAATGCAATCTGGTCAGCAAAGGCGACCATATCAAACAAGTTATAAAATTCAAATATCTAGGCTATTTGATATCAGATGGTAGGAGCATAAGTGAAATAAAGAAAAAAATAATAATGGTCAAAGATTCATTCCAAGAAATGAGACCAATATTAATGAACAGAAATCTATCAATGGCCACTAAAATCAGAGTCTTGAAAACACATGTACGGTTAGAGCTTTTATATGGATGTGAATGCTGGACAGTGAACAAAGAAATAGAGAGGAAACTAGAAGCAGCAGAGATGAGGTTTATTAGAAGAATATTGAGAATATCATGGACGGAGAAAAAAATCAAGTGAGTCCGTATTGAGAGACTCTGATCTGAAAAGATCATTAATTAAAACAATAAGACAGAGGCAACTGAAATTTCTAGGATACATTTGTCACCTCAGGAGCCTCGAACATCTAGCAGTCACAGGGAAGCTCGAAGGCAGGAAAAGCAGGGTAGACAGAGAAAAACCTTCACTGAAAGTCTTAATTCATGGACAACAAATAAAAGTCACAAGAAGAACAACTTTTTGAGGTTGGCTGATGACAGATCCAAGAGGAGAGCCATGATCACCAATGTCTGTTCTAGACAGGGCAACTGATGATGATGATGTAAGGTTTAAAGTTTACAAAATCAAGACAAGATACCCATTTACTTAATTCCAGTACACAAAATTTAAAGTTTTCGAAAACCATGACAAGAAAACCATTCAATTTATTTACATCCTGTTTAAAGTTTACAAAATCAAGACAAGATACCCATTTACTTACATCCTGCACACAAAGCTCAAAGTTTTTGAAAACCATGACAAGAAACCCATTTATTTACGTCCTGTATGCAAGGTTTAAAGTTTACAAAATCATGACAAGATACCAATTGTCTCCTTGAACACTACTGCACCTTCTGAATAAAAAAACTAAATGACAATTTATCCAATTCAGATTTTTAATTTAAGAATTTATTGGGCTTTTTTATTGCTATATTTTGAAAAGGAAAAAATAAAACTGCCATATTAGCAACCAGATCTTAGTGCAGTACAAGTAATGGTTTCACGAAATGCCCATATTCAATTTTTTTTAAAAAGATTATTCATTACTTTTTCAATTGAAAGAGTTTAAGTTTTTATTGGCATGTTTTTAAAAGAAGAAAAAATGCAAAGTTCACAGCGAGAACAAATTCACTACCAGTCATATTTTAATGAAGTGCCATTGTCCATAACATTACAAAGACGATGTTTACACATTATCTGACTGTGTCTTACATATTGAGATGCTATTTTCCACATTGTTTATGTACATATCATCCCACTATCTAGATCACATGCTGAATATAGGTTGGTTTATGAAACTTGAGCTACTCCAAAATCGTAACGCCAATATCTAACACTAACCAAATATAACCATTGTGCACAACCATTCCAGATATTTTTCTGACTCGCGCCCACAAATGGTTCCCTTCTACTGTGCCCCAAAGATGCTGAGACCTATTTGTCTGAACAATGTCATCAGTGGTACTATTCAGTCAACCCTGCAAGAACAAAGACCCTGTCCTCTCACAAAACTTAGATCCTGATTTTTGTTTTTATTGCTGGTAAAAGAACTTACCAATGTAATATAACTCCACATGGACAAATGGAACCTAGACTTGTCAAAAATATGAAGAAAAAAAAAAGTTTTGCAAATGATGGTATTAAAAAAGCTACACTTTACTGTTCTGAACCACAAGGTAACTTTTGACTCGGACAACAATCTCCCCATCATCTTAACTTTCAAACCCAATTGTCAAATATTGCACTGTGATAGATTAGAAAAACCCAGGATCTTTGATGTCATCTTTTCTATATCACTCATGGCACTATTGTACACCGTCACAGTTTTGCATTCCATGGCTTTTTACTCGGATTCTTTAGCCTGAAGACTTCCCTGAATGCTCTATGACATGCACTATGCTCAACATCATTCCAGATTATATTTCACACCACTGGGGTTTGCAAATGCATCTCTATCTCTCCCAATTTTTTCACCCATATGAGCCAAAATACAATCTAAATTTTTTTGCTGTCACCACTGGATAATGTCCTCCATCTTAATCAACAAAGAGCTGAGGCGCCAAAACAGCTTTTTGTCAAGAAGATGGTAGAACATTCCAGGTCCATTATCTTTGAAGTTCCGGGTCTGGGTCCCACTGATAGACACAAGATCAGGGTACCAGTGTCGACAACCTTTACTTCCTTAATAGCTCCCCATTCTTTGGTCAGTCGAGGTCTCGTTTCCTATGCTACATACAGACAGGACGTAACAAAAGTAATGCAACATCCCTATGCCCATCTACTGAACAAAAATAACAGTGATTATAATAATAACAATAATCATAATGAGAAAGTGAAAAGAAAGAAAGAAATCAGAAAGAAAAAAAAAAGACGAAGAATTACAAAAACAAAAGAGAAGAAAGAAAATAAATGACAGGAAAGAAAGAAAGAAGGGATAAAGAGAAAGAAAAAAGGTGAAGAGAGAGAGAAGAGAGAGAAAGACACAGAGAGAGAGAGAAAGATGGAAAAAAACAAAAACAAAATAAATCTCCAGCCATAAAAATAAAAACAGTAGAAAAATACAATGCCAGGATATCACAGGTGTCAATCAGCTGGTTCTCCCCTCCTTGTCTCCCAAATACAACTGTACAACAGATCTATATCGTGTAACTTTTGTTACGCCCTGCAATAGAACAGGGCAGGACAGAAACAACAGTCACACACAACAACATACATGACCACAATCACAAACAAGGATACCTCGGCTGGACAACGGGTCACTACAAATAATCAGACCTTTTTGGTGTAAATTCCCCTTACCCCCAAAAATAATTAAATTTTGAATGTGAACTTCTTTAAAATGACCACTTCAAAAACAAACACTGGATGGCCAAAAAAATTAAGTCCAGGTGGAGAAGAATTGTTATCATGCAGAACCCTGGCCCAATTTATATAAACTAGATGAGGTGCCGGGCATTACCCAGAGTATACATGTGTTTCCCACCCTTCTCTCTCCCTCCCTCTCTCTCTCTGACCTAGACAATTTCCCATAATCCACAGTCTTGTTTCAGAACTTGCACGCGGCAGGGCACTGTGCACCAACTGGACCTTGTCAAATACAGTCTCTCTGTGGGGTGGGCTTATTAAAGGGAACACAAAAACAGCTCAATGCATTTTAAATTTTTATAGCTTTAAAAAAAAAATTGCCTGAAACTTGGATAAAGCAAAACACAATGGTCGATGCAAAGGTGATTTGGTTAGCTTATTTAACATTTAAGCAAATTAATTTTATTATTTTTGAAACTGTCACTCAAGCTACTCAGTGTTACACTGAGCCAAAAAAACAAAAAAAAAAGGGGGAGAAGGGGGAGGGGGGGGGGGGGGTCAAAATTGCACTGCAATGAATTACTACCACTTTTTTTTTCACAATAAGAATAACACTTGTGCCAAACCCCCTGTTCCTAATCAATTCCCCATCACAATGGTGTCAAACTGTCTAGATGACGAGCACTAAAATCTCTTCAGTAAATCAGTAAATGGTAACCAAATGACCACATCAATAAGGGATAAATCAATGGGTGCGTAAACCCATGCCATGAAAACTTCCACTATCAGTTACCATTTTTATAGAAAGGAAAATACAAATACAAAACACTGCATCACACGTTGCAGATCACATAATGTACTCATATGTATACTTGTATAATGTGCCTACTGACATTACTGTGTTGCACTTAGCTGAACTGGCTTTCATCTTCAAATCTGGTATACACTGGTAACTAGGAATTTCTCTTTTGTTAAAAGAAAATTACCCTCTTTTGTTCCTCCCAGCACTCTATGTGTACTCGTATAATGTGCCTACTGTTATCATTGTTTTGCAATTAACTGGACTTAAACCTGGTAATTCACTGGTAGGACTTTTTTTTTGTGCTAAAAAACGTAATTTCTTTTATCCTTCCTGGCACCTAAACACCTGTAAAATGCCAGACAGTTGGCAGAGACTGGTAAATTTAACTTCAAGTTTAATACAATTTCAAAACTATAGTTCAAGTTGGTTTCCACACTACAAATTACTGAGAAAATTTTAAGATCACAAGGCTTACCCTAAGTTGATCAACACCCTTTCCTGACAGACATCTATGGAGTTCCAGCATGTCACATTATACCGGCTAACATGAAAAACATTCTTTTTCTTGGTTAGTCAAAACTGTTTCCTGGCTGACATCTATGGAGTTCCAGAATGTCACATTATATCGACTAGGAAACATTATCACCTCTCCATATTGCAACAGTGAAAAAAATTCCTTTACTTGGTTGGTCAAAACCCTTTCCTGACTGACATCTATGAAGTTCCAGAATGTCACGTTATATCGACTAGGAAACATTATCACCTCTCCATATTGCAACAGTGAAATAAATTATTTTTTTTTAACTCAACCATCCTCAAAAATGAAAATTACTGCATCTGTCAAGCAGCATGAACAATTTTTTTTTCTTTAAAGTTTCACAAAACTTATTTTTGCCATTTTTAATTGTTTTTTTTTTTTTAAACTTTAAATATCTGCAAAAATTAAAATTATGGCATCTTTCAAGTAGGAGGAAAAAATGTTTCTATTTAGTTTAAAAGTTCCATAAAACTCTCCATATTTCAATATTTGGTTTGTTTACATAACTTAACCATCTGCAAAATACAAATCACTGCATACTTCAATAACCAGGGATATTATTGTTTTTTATGAATTGCCTAACTTTCTCCATGTTCCATATTTTTCTTTCACTTCAATTTAAATTACTGCATCTATCAGGCAGCTGCTTAATTTATTTTTTTTAACATATCACTCTCGAGCTACATGCAATGAAACTAAATAGCTTGAATTGCTTGGCTTTTATCATGGTGCTTGGCTAATCATTTCATTTTCTGAGATTTAAAACCCCAGCTACATACAGTCAGGCTATTTGGCTTTTATCATGGTCCTTGGCTAATTATTTCATTTTCTGAGATTTAAAACCCCAGCTACATACACTCAGGCTATTTGGCTTTTATCATAGTCCTTGGCTAATTATATCAATTTCTGAGATTTAAAATCCCAGTTACATACAGTCAGGCTACTTGGCTTTCATCGTCCTTAGCTAATTGTTACACATTTCAAGTTTCATACCCCAGGTATATACTGTCACGATATTTCAATTTTATCATGGTACTTAGCTAAATCTTCCATTTTTTTTACACTTACACCCCCAGCTACAACAACTGGGGGTTACTTCACTTTCATCATGGTCATTAGCTAAATGTTCCATTTTCCCACACTGATACTCCCAGCTACATAAAGCCAGGGGCTACTTCACTTTTATCATGGCCCTTAGCTAAATGGTCCATTTTTCCACACTTATACCTCCAGCTACATAAAGCTGGGGGTTACTTCACATTTATCATGGTCCTTAGCTAATTGTTCCACTTTTCATGTTTTTCATATAACCAGCTACATAAAGACAGCACAGGAAAATGGCTTAAATGTCTTGGCTTTTTTATATCACAACCCGGAGTCAAAGAGAGACCACAGTTATGCAAAGTAACAGGTATTTCCTATCCTGTTTTTAGCTTTTATGGCTGTTTTCGTGAATGATAATTGACAAAGTTTGAGAGCATAAAAGTGATAGATATCCTGTATCCTCTGTTTTAAGCTATTATAGCTGTTTTTGTGAATGAGAACCGACCAGACAGAGCGCGATTATTCAAGTGATTGTCACCCCCTGACATCATATTCTCTCTATCCATCTTGTTTTACCTGAACTAGCCCACCTTTTGCAATTATAACTTTCCTCTAATCTACTTCTAATTGTGCCCATGGAAAACCTTAGCGAAGTTCAGCCATACAATGAAGTGCAGATAGAAAAAAAAAAATTCCTTGTTGCCAATTTCTCAGTATTTGAGAATAATCTCCCCTGGGTCAGTACTTATGCAGCAATGATTACAAGCATGACAACTTTCTGGCAACATAACTTACAGAAATGACTTTTCGGAAAAAAAAAAAAAAATTCAAACATCTCTTCATGCCTCTGGGATTTCTGTTGTTTTTTGGTTTTTTCTCATGCGAGGTAAGAAAAATTTCAATGGCAGAATAAATGTTTACTGGCATTGCTGATACAGCTCTAGGAATGTAAAATAAACTACATAAGGACAAGCCCACTACCATATCTCCAACACTGTCCCAAAAGTGGCACTAATGTTGCACTGCTTGCCATAAAAAGAAATGACTTCCAAAAAAAAAACAATCCTTACCTGAATTGTTTCTGCAAAGTAAAATAGTAAAAAAAAAATAAAACTGAAACTTTAAATCCTGATAAACCAGCAATGAAAAAAAAAAAAAAAAGTGATACATATAGTATTCCATACATTTGTTAAAGCAAATATGGTGCATAGAGGTATGTCACTGAGCAAGAGCTACTTTAACTTCATTTTTTAATTACCTAAGGTTTCCTTTCAATCCTAACATTACTGATAAAAAAGTGATAGTTTTTCACACATTTTTTAAAGTGAATTATGTTGCTTATGGTAGTCTTCTTCTGAGTCACCACAGCATTAATTTAATTTTTCAGCGACAGCAAGTTTATTTTTATGCCAATAGGTCTTTAAAAAAAGTGATGTTATAATAACACTTATTCCATACATTTCTTACAGTAAATCAATTAGAATACTTAGAAGTCTTCCACTGAGAAAAAGCAGCACTAACTGAATGTTTTAGTTTCCAACAGTTTACTTTTACTACTGACAAATGTAGCACTGAAAAAGAAAAAGTGATCGTATTCTCTACATTTCTTACAGTGAAATATGGTGCTCATGAGCTCTTTCACTGAGTACATCTAAAAGCAGCACTGACTTAATTTTTCATATTTTGCACATAAAATAATCCCAGAACTGAAAAGTATATCTCATTCATCACAGACTGGCCATAAGGAGACAAGAGCCAATGTCTTACTGATAGTCCAAGCTTGAAGGTCGGTGCTAAAAATCTAAAGTATTAAAGTTTATGTAAATCCTATGTATTTATATAGCAAAACTCATTTCTTCCCTATCACTTCAATAAGTTCTCTACTGACTGAAACTTCAACTGATACCAACTAATATATTTATTGATATTGACTATGTGATCTACTGAAATTGACAAAGTTTTATTGATACTGACTGAAAGTTTTATGGATAATAACATTTTCAAACTCTGACCAAATTTAAGAGACTAAATAACCTTTAGGGCAGTGTTTTTTTCTAACTTATTTCATGAAAAATTACCCGAGTCCCTATTTTTCAGATACTGGAGATGTTAAAAGCCAGGGATTCTCAGGAGTCTCTAATTCAACAAGGTGTTCCCTGCCCTAAAGGTGCTGGGTGGAGGGTCCTACCAAAATTAAATTCTTTTCCGCTCCAATTCCACATCTGTTTTCTGGTCTAAACTTGATAAGTTGCAACATCACCTAGTATGGAGGACAACTTGAGGAAAAATACCCCATGCTGACTTTATAAGACCTCTGATAATGATAAAATGATAATTGGAACATCAAAGAGTTTCAGTTTTCATAAGACCCAAAGATGTGACTGCCCAGCTCAGACGACAGGCACACAGATTGTACTATTTTTACTGTCATTTATAGTAGCAACGAAAACCCCAGACTTGTCAAATTAGGCTGAATAGACATGAATTAACCAAAAACTTACAAATGATGAAATGATTAGCCATTGTTCAGGGAATTCTGAATTTTGATCAGCATGTGAAATATTCAACAATGGCCAGCCTATAAACTGTCTATTACAAATTCAATATATTATGAGGAGCAAACCAAAAGTTTTCCACCTGAATAAAAATGAACATAGATAAAGTCTTGAAACTTGCTGTGGATGCACACCAACTTCTCACCAAAGTGCACAAAAATTTTCAGAAATTTCCATCTTTTAGTCTTGAGGATAGAACACTGCAAATGAAAGGAGGCGTTAATCTTTTGCCAATTAAGCATCGACGTAGAGAAAATTGAGCTCAGGGCAGTTGAAAAGTTTTTATTTTTACAAGGTAAGCAGTCACATGACATTCTCATGGAGATGCAAGCAGTTTACCAAAATGACTCTCCTTCATATGATATGATAATGCGCTGGTGTAAGATATTCAAATGTGGAGTATTGTCCATTGATGATGACCACCGTCACGGACAGAGAGGAAATTCTGCATTTTGATCAAGATGTGAAATATTCAACAACGGCAAGCCTATAAACTGTGTATTACAAATTCAAGATATTATGAGGAGCAAACCAAAAGTTTTCCCCCTGAATAAGAATGAACAGAGATAAAGTCTTGGAACTTACTGTGAATGCACATCAACTTCTTACCAAAGTGCACGCAAATTTTCAGAAATTTCCGTTCAAAGGCTTGGGGATAGAACACTGCAATTGAAAGGAGGTGCTATCTTCTGCCAATTAAGCATCAAAATGGAGAAAATTGAGCTCAGGGCAGTTGTAAAGTTTTTATTTTTACATGGTAAGCAGCAGCAGCAGGGATTCTCATGGGGATGCAAGAAGTTTACCAAAATGATTCTTCTTCATATGATATGATATGATAAAGTATTGGTGTAAGAAATTCAAATAGAAAGTAATGTCCATTGACGATGGACAGACAGTGACAGAGGGGAATGTTCTGAAAATCAAAAAGCTTGCTGTTTCTGACAGACGTATGACAATTCAGTAAATGAGTAAGCAAACTAGGCTCGGCTATGGGTCAACTGAAGGAATCCTGAATGTCCAGATAAATATGACAAAGATGTCTACAAGTACAAGATGGCTTCCTTGTCTTCTGACTCCTCCCCACAAAGTGAAAAAAGTGGAATGTTGTCAAGAATTGTTTCATCTCTTTGAACAAACTGAGCTTGGGGGGGGGGGGATGAAAGGATAATAATGACGGACTATCTTGAAAATAGGCATACAATCACTGGAGCCTATTATTCGAATCAATTGAAAAAATGAAGGCAAGCAGATAAAGAAAAAGGCAGGGAAAAGTTAAGAAAAGGTATGTTTCTGCTTCATAACAATGCACCAGCACGTACTTCAAAATAAGCAGCAGAAACTGTGAGAGATTGTCTAAAGGATCATATGCATCGCATCTTTAGAATTGGCAACAGCAGTGTATGCGAGTGCGGCCTTGAAGCAGAAAATGCAGAACACATTCTACAGACTTGTCCAAAATACAACACGCAAAGGGAAGCCCATTGGCCTGAGGCCGCGCCTGTCAGGGAGAAGCTGTATGGTAGCTTGGAACAATTGAAGAGAACAGCTGCTTTTTTGCAGAGGATTGGAGTAAAGATTTGACATCCACCATGATGGGAAACGCAGAAGAAGAAGAAAAGAAGAAGTGAGAGATTGTGGCTTTGAAATTCTACCACATCCACCTTACTCGCCAGATCTGGCTCCATCAGACTTTTATTTAATCCCAAAAGTGAAAAAGCACCTGAAAGGAAGACATTTTGAAAGTGACGACGCAGTGAATGGAGTGGTGTAAGATTGGTTTTCTAACAGAGAAGGGGTCTTCTAATTTGAAGGTCATCCACTGGTGGCAAAAGTGTGTGGCTGTGTAGGGAGACTAGATAGAGAAAGACTAAGGTTATTGCAAAGAAAACTTTTTGGTCTGCTGTGAGTCTTTTATGGGCCCAAAATAATGATAAATGCAGGGAATTACAGTTGGGAAATCCAAGTGATACAACTTATAAAAATTTTCAAATACCTAATGGCTCAGAAAGTAAACTATGACAAATAAATCACAGAAACTAAACTAGATTTTTTTTTTTTTTTTTATTCCGTTGGTATGTGATAAGCTTGACAAGCCCGGGGCATTCACTGATCTGACACAATAAATAAACTGGCTAGACTGATATAGTGCCCATACTTATCAAGAGTTTATATTATGATACCATAAAAAAGTTTACAACTTTTTAAATTCCACTTTCAAACTGCAGTTATTTACAAAAAGCAAGTTCAATTTCCTGTGTTCCTGTTTACATTTATTTTTGGTACTGACTTAGAAAAATGCCAAAACAACAAAAAAAACTCTTTTGGAAAACATTTCAGTCTATTCCCATCATAACGAGGTCCTGTTGTCAACTAAGAACACATGTACATGAATGAAAATAGAACTGTCTCACCCATATAGCCAGTGGTGGATCTACTATGAACCTTAATGAGGCTTGAGCTTCAGAGTCCCTAATCTCAGAGGCCCTGAAGAAACCTTTTTTAATGAGTGAAGTCTGGATGATGCTCTAATGTTACTAGTTGTGAAAATCAAATATATCATCCCCACTATTACAAGTACACTTTTTCATGTTCATGAATAGGAACATCTATGTACTATAAGGCAGGAGGAAATTTGAACAGCTAAGATTTAGACAACTTTCCATCCCACATTCCTGGCTTTTAGTTGTTTAATTATATCAGCTCAAGTTTACAGCCCATTCAAACTGTTTCTTTGACCTACACTCCTAAGTCTGACTTTTGGTTGCTAAAAATATCAGTTCAGTTCACAACTCATTCACATACATTTCCCTTTCTGTCCTACACTCCTGAGTTATTGGTTGTTGAAATATATATCAACTCAGTTTAGAATTCACACTTTTGTTGTTTTGTTGGTTTTTTTTGGCCTACACTCCTGAGTTATTGGTTGTTCAAATATATCAATCCTTCAAGGAAAGACAGAAACAAAGAGAAAACAAGGAAGACCACCCATTACATATCACGATAACATCAAGAAAGTCAGCCAGCTGGAAATAAGTGAACTAACTAGGAAAGCTCAGGACAGGATTGGGTGGAGGAGATTTTGTCGTGACATCCACTGTAGCAGCTAACATCGATGACGACGAAGCCGACAGGTGACAGGTGACTCCTAAATTTTGGTTGTTCAAATATATCAACTCAGTTCAGAACTTATTCATACTTTTTTTTTGTCCTACACACTTAAGTTTTGGTTGTTCAAATATATCAACTCAGCCTAGAACTCATTCACATTTTTTTTCTTCTGTCCTGCCTTCCCGAGTTATTGGTTGTTCAAATATATCGACTTAGTTTACAGCTTATTCAAACACATTTGCTATTTCTTGCCTCCTGGGAATGCCACAGATATATTGTACTGCCCTTTGCCTCTGAAATATTTACCCTGTTATAATCCATGGCGCTTTCTCTATCAATAAGGTGTAAATTATAACTTTCAGTTGTGCTAAAATTGACATACAGTTACTGCATCTATTTAAAGCTTTTAGTCTATCTAATTTGTGCAATCATTTTTTTCACTAATAATTGCAAATAAGATCATGACTTATTAAAAATTTTTTTTTTAAAGTCAAGGCTGTTAATTGTCAGTCTACTTACAAAGCAGATAGAGAAAATACTGAGCTGTGTTCATTGTTCAGCTGTAGCGCATTATGTACAATATTTCCATTCCCTAAAAATAACCCAAGATAAATCTAGCCTTGTAACTATCCTCTCATTCTATTTCTTACCTGGCTTAAACACTGAAATGTCATCTCTAAATTTAAACTGATACGAAACAGTTTCAGATTACTCATGTAATATTTGAAATGGCACCGGTCATACCAAATTATTATCAGCCATTGTTGAAAACCCAAGGCCCAACTCCTAAATGAAAAAAATTGCAGTATCCATAACTTGATTTTGTTTGAATTACTTGAATTTTTCAGAATCCTATGACCACTAGTGATGAACGTCAAATCAATCACTATTTTTAGAAATGTAAGTGTTCACATAATCTAGCAATGACACTCTGGCGCATTTCTGTGGGTCCGAAGTAGGTCAAAGCTAGAGGGTGTATTTTTGGGCCATGTGTGAAAGAGGGTCGTTCTCTTGTATACACTCGTACCGTGTTGTTTCTTTACCAATATGAATAAAACTTGCCATCCGATCAGAAAATAGATCTATCTAACGATAAGCAGATGAAGATCTTTTCATCCAACGTAAAAGCAGTTTAAAGTCTACTGAACTTGTTTCATATATATTGTGCGAACCACACGGAGCAAGGGTTTCGTCATTGACAGGGCAAGCCTTAAATACTTCTTCTTTTACGTCCTAAAATTTGAAATTTTTGTGTTTTTAACTTTTCATATACCGCCTGCAAATATCTAAGTACCTCCTGTCAAAATGACACGGCAAGGCGATCGGTCATGCATTCCAGGTAACCCACGACCCAGAATAGTCAAGCGGTCAGCATGTGATCACACAGCGCACTGTGATTGGTTGCTAAAATAACTCAGCCGGGCTGGTCACACACATTTTATTTCTTGCTCCAGTCCTCTATTAAATATGTTGGGAGGTGACAGGATCTAAACGGACGATGCAATTCATTATTATAAGTGTTTGTTCATATCTGCCTTGACTATCCTTTGGTAATCAGCTTGCTTTTAAATGATAAAACAATGGCGGAAAGTGATTTAAATATGAAACAATAACAAAATACAACATAATATTGTATTGTTCGTGAGAGTTGATGCTGACCCTATTTCTCTCTACCCTTTTGATGAATATTAGACTTGCCGAAATACAAGGTTTAAGAGCACAGGCATGGGCTACGGAATGTTGTGTCGTCGGCCTGTTTTACCGTCTAGATCTAGATAATTCACACCATCATTTTGAAAACAAGTCTAAACAATACTGAAAGCATAGTTTTTGTAAATGAAATCAAAGTTTCAGCTAGATAGATTGTCCAATTGGAAACTGAGATATGGTCAATTTTTGGAAGGAAAAAACTCGCGGTGAGAAGGTCCGCTTTTAGAGAATATTTTCCTGATGTTCCAAATTCTGGTGGTCTAAAACCCCATAACTCTTTTTTATTTTTGGATGGATTTTATTAATTTAAAAAGTATAATGCTTAGAATAGACTGTACTTTTCAGTGCACAAAGCTAAAAACTAATAGGAATGAAAAAAATTTAAGTGACACTGCTGTATAGTCACTGAATTGTTGAGGTTTTTTAGGATTTTACTTATTTATTGTTTTTTAGTTTTAACCTGCTCTATTGATTAACTGTCAATCTGATGATATTGCCGTAATCCAATCCACATATTATTAATTAAGGAAAGCCCAACAGAAGTTGTAATACTTACCTGATGAGAAACCTCAGATGTCATAAAGAGATTGGTAAACCTCTAGTAAACTTTGAAATCGTGCGTACTTGTAAAAAAATTATACATTCTATGATACAAAAGTTACATTAGAAGTTTCTTCCAAGTTAAAATATGGCAAAACAGAAACAAAAAGCTGTATGTTCCAGTTTTTTTGCTACAGGTTTTTTTTTTAACTCTTTTGTGATTTACTAGTAGTGTTGCTTAATCATTTCTCACACGAGGGTTTGCAATACAGGATTTAGTTGTTTTTTCGTTTTTCTTTCTGGCCCCATTTTAACTTTGTTCCAAGCCCTGTTGAAATCCTACAGATTCTGTGTCTTTTTCTATTTCTCTGAAAAATCTGTGTTTTGCTGAAACCTTGCTAGATTTGAGTGTAATTTAAGAAATGACAAGCTAAGGTATTCTACATCCTCAAATTCAAACATATAATGTAACTGCAATTGCTCATAATTTACTTCAAAAATGATTTTTTTGTCTTACATCTGCAAACTGCAGTTATGAATTATCCACAGCACCACACATGAACTAGTCTGTGGTGAAAGAACACCTTACTCACTGGCCCCATCACTGAAGATCTTGGAGTTGTCGCTGCGTTGATTTCCTGGATGTTGAAGGGTGCTTCAAGTACATATAATGATGTCACAGGCACCCTGCAGATCTTGGAGTTGTCGCTACGTTGATTTCCTAGGTATTTGCGGTTCATTTATGTGTGAGCTGATGAGAGACTATTGCCTGTAATAAAGGAAAGCCAGGAAGTTAATCACAAGCTGAACAAAAATAAACATTCAAATCTGCTGAAATTCTGATAAACTTGTTTCTGTGACTTGAAATTTTGTCACTTTTCCTCAGATTCATTTTACCTCAGACCATCAAAAATCAAACAGATTTTTCAATGGTCAGTGACTGAGTGACCAGCAAGTTTTGACCATCATTTGGATTGTATTGTATTATAAGGTCCAGAAGGATTACCAAATCCAGTTGGCTCCAGAAAACATAATAAAGCTCACTAAAAGGGCAAGTGTCAGAAAAGATTTTAAAATGATCAAACCTGAAATTTAATATAATTATTACGAATCCTATCCCAAATCTATTATCAAACCTTTCTCTAGTCGTTAATCTTGTCAATAAATCCACACCTCAATTCAAAATTAAACAGATCTATATGGTTATCCTCAATAAAATCCAATCACTAATTACGTGCCACTGGCTACCAGGGATGTGGAGTCGGAGTCGGAGTCGTGGAGTCGGAAGCTTTTTAGCTGGAGTCGTAGTCGGAGTCGGAGTCGGAAATTGTCAAGAGCCTGGAGTCGGAGTCGGAGTCGGAAATATTTTCTCCGACTCCGACTCCGGCCAACATTAGATTTTTGCAGAGTTTTTGTTTAAAATACATGTATTTTTAAAAATTAAATCAGATTATTTTATTAGACAAACATGTTTTTTTCCTTATGTGGATAATAATATTTTTTTTAAATCTCAGCAACAACAACCTAAGTTCTTATTTAAGAAAAAAGTAATGAAGGATCAACAAGAATGAATCAAAGTTCCACTTTTAAAACAATCATGTTCAATCACTGTTAGAGCTTCACACAAAGCCAAGTTGTTCGATTAGAGAAAGAGGCCGGAGTCGGAGTCGGAGTCGGTCATTTTCAAAAGGCTGGAGTCGGAGTCGGAGTCGGAAAATTTTCAGACCGACTCCGCATCCCTGCTGGCTACTGATCATCTGAGTATTTAATATAAATCGTTCACTGGCACACAAGTTAAACAGGCATATTAATACAACTATACCTACCTCTCAATACTTTGGCTCACAGCCTTCAGACACACAGCAACAGTAGCCATGCTCAGTAGGAAGGAATGTTTCTTGCTGACTGTTGAGGTCACAATTAATGACAACCGTCATGGCACTGGAACTGCAAGAAAGTACATAACTGCATCTTCATACTTCCGTGCATGATATTGCAAAGGGATATTATTTGTCTACAATATTTATTGTAATTCAGTATTGGTAAGATTATTACACACTGCCATTTAGTTATGTGATCATACTCTATAAAATGATTAACACAAAGGCAATTGAAGATACTGTTCATTGCTGTCTGCCCCAATAGTGAGATCCAAATGGGCAATCTTTCATTCAGTAAGGACCAATCGGAAAATGTGAGAATACCGAGGGCTGGATACTCTCAACTCATAGTCCAAAGCCTTTCAAATGAAATTATTTACTTGGGTCTTGATCTTAAAAGTAAAGTTTCTTGTTTGATTTGGGTTTTGAAGGGATGTCAAATACAAAATCATTTTAGAGCTCTTTGTCTAACGTATTCAATGTGGGCTATAGGTTGCCCACATCTGATTTAGATGCTGCGGAGCTTGTCTACAGAACATGCTATAACATACAACTTTTTGCTGGTGTATTCCATACCAAATGTAAATTGTATACAAATTTGTGTGCTAATAAACTGACTGAATTGGTCCAACAAATCTATTTACATTGGTTGTTACTATTAGCTTTTGCTGGCCTTAACAATGAGAATGCTGTGTCAGCCTGTTAGGGTGTGTGTCATATCTGCTGTGCAAAGGCAGAGCGACGCAAGTCTCTCTTTATCTCTTATTAGTTAAATTGCTCTGCCTTTGCACAGCAGATATGTATGTATCCTAAAGGCCAATTCTAGCGAATATAAAAAAAAACAAAAACACTTACCATGTGTGCAATGCAAGTCCGTTGTAGCTGGTGTTGATGTTGTTGCCAAATGTTGTCTGTCCTGATATCTTGGTAGTGTTGACTGTCCTGATATCTTGCTAGGCTTGACTATCTTGATAGCTTGCTAGTGTTGAGTGTCCTGATATTTTGTTAATGTTGACTGTCCTGATATCTTGCTAGTGTTGACTGTCCTGATATCTTGTTTGCATTGTCTGACCTGATATCTGGCAAGCATTGAATTCCTGGTATCTTGTTAGCCTTGTCTATCCTGATATCTTGTAAGTGTTGATTGTCCTGATATCTTGCTAGTTTTGTCTGTCCTGATATCTTGCTTGCACTGCCTATCCCGATATCTTACTTGCATTGTCTCAAGTCCTGATATCTTGCTCATGTTGTCTCAGGTCTTGATATCTTGCTTGTATTGTCTGCAGATTTTTCTGAAGTGCCAGCAGTCCCATAATGAGAGCTCTCTTGATACTTCTGCCTATTGGAGTTTTACTGACAAATTGATCTTACTCTAAAGTTGCAGGTCTAGAATTACATTACCAAGCCAAGTATTTTTGAGCTGCGAGCACTTGGTAAATCTTTTGTAGGCTCTTTGGAACTGCATAACCTGCAAACCACCAGCACAGTAGGCCTATTTCTGGAAAGCCCATACTTTTGGCTCCAGCACTGTATGTGTTAAAAACATCACTGGCTTAATCGGATAAAAGCAGAAGAAGAGGTTAGTTTGTCTCTACACCAGAGTCTGGTGAATTACTGTACTTTGAAAAGTATTTTTGAGTGCAAGTGGTATACTTTTGGAACATGCATTGATCTAGAAACCACCAGCACAGTATAAATCTGGAAAGCCAATTCCTTTGCCCAGAGCAGCATACTGTTGAAAACAAAACTGGTATGATCAGATGCGGTAGGAGATGGGCTGATGCACCCGTTGTAACGGTGTTGAAGATTTGAAGTCTTTGAAGACATGCACTTGACCTTGGGTCAGTCCTAATGCTGTCTTTGAGTTTGAAACACATTGCCTATTTGAGGTTTTATGTGTCATATCAGATTTTCTAGAGTTGTGTCAAATTTTCAATTACATCTGATTTCCTTTTTCACACATATTTCTAGAGTTCAGATTTCGAGTATCATAGTCACGAGACCTAGATTTCCAGGGTACAATATCTGTCACTTGTTTGTAGCTTATCTGATGTCTTTTGATGGACGTCACTGTACCAGAGATAATATATATTATACCTGCTCCTAGTAAGTGAAGCCTTTTACTGGATTTCTGCCACTTCCTGTCTGCACTTGTGCATCTGAAATGAATCATGACATAAACTTACGAACTACATGACAAGAACTGGCAAAGAGATCTAGATCTATATGGAAAAACATTCCTTAGCCCTAAATGAAATGGCCATGATATTGCTTCAAATGCTGTTACAAAATACAAATGTCCCCCAAGTTGTTGGTGGTAGGAGTGTGTATTTTAAAGCATTTTGTTACTCCAGAGATAGAGAGCTCCTCCTGAAATGGTCCTCAAACAGCCTTAATTAATTATTCATTCAGATTTTCTTTTTCTTTTCCTTCAGTTTTTTGTGGTTGAAAGGATAGGGGGCAGGGTTAGGGATTCTATTATAAAATACCTTGGTGTGCACTTTGATACCAGGTTAACATGGACAAACCAGATAGCAGAATGTCAAAGAAAAGGATATCGAAAGAACCAGGTTAATGAAAAAATTAGCAGGAACACAATGGGGAGCAAGTATGACAATCCTAAAGCATACTTACCAGGGATATGTCAGACCAGCATTAGAGTATGGAATGGCTGCTTGGGGTACATGTGGCAATAGTCAAATGGGAAAACTTGACAAAGTACAAAACCAAAGCCTGAGAATCGTTATAGCAGGCATAAAATCAACACCCATCACAGAGATGGAAACAGTTACTAGACTGGAATCTCTACCTGAAAGAAGAGACAAAAAGATTCTAAACCAGCACTCTAAAATAAAGTCACAGATCCATCAACCGCTCCACTCGAGATCAAAAGAGAAAGGCACTGACAGGCTGAAGAGAACAAACTTTGTGAAAAATGCACAAAGACTAGAAGAAAATCACAACCAAAAAAAAAAAAATCTCGGTGGAGGAAGTAAGAGAAGTAACAAACAGATGTCCACCATGGGAAAGAACAAAGCTGCCACCTATTATTATTATTATAACCAGTGTGAAGGGATTTCCTCCAAACAAGACCTAAACCAGGAGGCACTGAAAAGAGTGACACTGCAGTTCCTTGACCAGAAATACCCAAGAGATGAATGGGTCAGAATAATCAATATATACAGATGGATCGGCTACTGAAGCTGTCACCGATGGAGGAGTTGGCATATTCATTGAATGGCCAAATGGAACCAGTAAGAAAATCAGAATGCCTGGAGGAAAGAGATGCAGCAATTACAAAGCAGAGGCACTGGCATTGCTAGAGGGATCAAAGGCCATCTACAAGAAAGAAGACACATATGACTCCAAAGTTGTATTCCTGTCAGATGCACGGTCTGTGCTCGAATCTCTCCAAAACCCAGATTGCATGATACACAATGAACTTATTTCAGAGCTAATGCAACTGAAAAACTCAGCGAGAGAAGTTTACCTGCAATGGATTCCTGGACACTGCAATATATAATATGGCAATGAAGCTGCAGATAATCTGGCCAAGGAGGGAGCTAAGCAGCAACAACCAGACGGAAGTGTCTCCCACGAAGAAGTAAAGACCATTATAAAAGCCACATACCAAAAGCAATGGAAAAATAACCACCCAAAATTCCAGGGTGAAGACCCAATAAGGCAACTGAACAGAGCAGAACATGTTATGATATTCAGGCTTCGCACAGGACACAACCTGCTAAAGGATCATATGCATCGCATCTTTAGAATTGGCAACAGCAGTGTATGCGAGTGCGGCTTAGAAGCAGAAAATGCAGAACACATCCTGCAGACTTGTCCAAAATATAACACGCAAAGGGAAGCCCATTGGCCTGAGGCCACACCTGTCAGGGAGAAGCTGTATGGTTACGGTAGCTTGGAACAATTGAAGAGAACAGCTGCTTTTTTGCAGAGGATTGGAGTAAAGATTTGACATCCGCCATGATGGGGAACTAGAGAAACACTGTGGAGAATATTGAGACATTATGGAATCCCAGAAAAGATGGTGAACCTTATCAAGAGCATGTACGAGGGGACAAGTTGCAGAGTCGTACACGATGGCGAGCTTACTGACAGCTTTGATATCAAGACTGGTGTTAGGCAGGGTTGTTTGCTGTCCCCATTTCTGTTTGTCCTGGTGATTGATTGGCTTATGAAAGAAACCACCAGTGGAGGAAGAAATGGCATACAATGGACCCCATGGACACAGCTGGACGATCTAGATTTTGCAGATGACTTGGCACTATTGTCGCACACACACGACCAGATGCAAGCAAAGACTACAGCTCTAAACAAAATTTCTGAATCTATTGGATTGAGAATACATCCTGCGAAGTCGAAGGTCCTAAAAATTGTTGCACCCCCAAGTGCACAAGTCAGAGTAGGAGATCAACCACTGGAAGATGTAGAGTCCTTCTGCTATCTTGGTAGTATCATTGACAATAAGGGAGGAACAGAGGCAGAAGTCAAAGCACGAATTGGAAAGGCACAGGCAGCTTTCACGTCCTTAAGCAAGACCAAGGATATATCTCTAAAAACAAAGCTGAGGATATTCAACTCGAACGTGAAGTCTGTCCTGTTGTATGGATGTGAGACTTGGAATGCGTCCCAGGCCTGCGTAAAGAGAATCCAAGTTTTCATCAACAGATGTTTGAGGAAGCTACTTAAGATCAGATGGACAGACAAGGTCAGCAATGAAATTGTATGGAAAAGAACAAGACAGAGCCCAGTCAGAGAGGAAATTGGTAGGAGGCGATGGAGATGGATCGGCCACACTCTCAGGAGGCCAGGAAACAGCATCACCAAGAAGGTATTGGATTGGAATCCCCAGGGCAAGAGATCAAGAGGAAGGCCGCGCGGAACGTGGAGAAGAGCCAGAGAAAATGATGTGCAACGAAGCGGAAAGACTTGGAATAATGTAAAGAGGCTGGCCCATGATAGAGAGGGATGGAAAGTGTTTGTTGGTGGCCTATACCCTGATCCAGGGTGAGAAAGGCAATGATGATGATGATGATGATGGGGAACGCAGAAGAAGAAGAACTACATGACAAGAACTGGCAAAGAGATAGATCTAGATCTAGATCTAGATGGAAAAACATTCCTTAGCCCTAAATGAAATGGCCATGATATTGCTTCAAATGTTGTTACAAAATACAAATGTCCCCCAAGTTTTTGGTGGCAGGAGTGTGTATTTTAAAGCATTTTGTTACTCCAGAGATAGAGAGCTCCTCCTGAAATAGTCCTCAAACAGCCTTAATTAATTATTCATTCAGATTTTCTTTTTCTTTTCCTTCAGTTTTTTTGTGGTTGAAAGGATAGGGGGCAGGGTTAGGGATTCTATTATAACTAATAAGGCATAGGTATGAGGATACGGATGGGGTTAGGGATGGGTAGGTCTACGTATACACATGGGCCCCTATAAATTACAAAATTATGCTTGGGGTGCGTACATAGATAACAACAGCCAATTGCTTTCAAAAACGTTCTACTTCTAGATCTAGAATCTAGATTCATACTCCTGCAACCACTGGGTCTAACAACAAAAAATGTCGGCGCTTTTTCGGTTGTTCCCACCCCAACTTACCTAGACTAGGCTATATTAGTCCATTGTCAGATTGATATGTAACGACGTGAGGGTCTAGTCAGTTTGTATCATCGAGGCCGTAGGCCGATGTTCATCTGGGCAGTAGTCAGATTGTGACATATCAGGGTGAGCCGCCGGGGTAGCTATGTATTGTTTTCACTCGGACTATGGAACGCATTCGGAAGTCCTTCCGTTAACTAAGGAGGGGTGGGAACAACCGAAAAAGCGCAAAATGTATACCCTAGATCTAGATCTAGTCTATCTAGATCTAGATTAGTTATAGGAGGCATAAGATCTAGATCTTATGAGGAACCTACTAATCATTCATTTTTAGAAGAACAGTAGCCAATCGTCTAGATCTAATCAGCGCCCTTGCAAAAAGCTTTTGGCCCCCTGTCAGTGTCACAGGATGGGAATGGACCTGACTTCAACTAGCACAATATTTAAAGCACACAATGCACATTGTACTTCGTGCCGGATTGCCGGGGCAAATATGCCTGTCACGTGCAGAAAAAGTGTAGACCAAACCAACTATGGACATTTTTATAGTAAATGTGGGGCTCGGAGATCAACACTCAGAACACGAAACATGGGCCCGAACATAGTTGTGTAACTCATATGGTATCTTTCCCGAAACCATCCGTTACTGACATAAAAATTTATTGGTTAAAAGGTGCGCTTTCATTTTCAGCCACGACATAAGCCATGCTTCCCAAACTGTTAATAATTCCCTACTGCCAGTTAAGTTTTATATTTCAATGTTTTGGGACTTTGGGAACGGATACGACTCTGCGCGTTTAGTTGTTTTTTTTACACCGATGCCAAACAAAACTGCCAATTCGACGATTTTTCACCTCATCATTTTTATTCCATAGAACATGTTGGCACGGAAATAAATCTACATAGATCCAGATCTGATATAGCGCTTTGTACTAAAAAAGAAATGGTAGAACAATAATTAATACTCTAGACTAATCTTGTGCAATCTCTATCTTTTTATCTTTATGGCTGTCAAATTATCAATTAATTGGTCTCCTGTCTACTCCTATAATGATTTGAAATGCTTGTGCTTTTACAATTACATTCACAGTTTTACCTATATAATTAGCTGTTTCAGTTTATATTACGAATATTCTATTAGACCCACCTTGGATTGCGGTTCTCCTGTGTTGTTGATTTTTGTTACTCTACAGTAAGCCAGCTGTCTGCTCCACAGAATGTCCAAATTACAATCATAGCACCGTTCTGTTTGACCTTCTACATGTATTCCGACATCTTAGCATTCACAGCAATGTCACCATGACTGTGGAAATGAACGGAGTAGGAATTCACATTTGGTTGTCGTGGAGGGGCGCATAGATTTTACATAATAATTAAGCCATTGCTGAACAATGAACACTACTCAGTATTTTCTCTGTTTGGCTTTGTAATTGGACTACACGCTCCCAACAATAACATTTAATTCTTCACATTTGTGCAGGAATTTTTTCCCCCACACAGTCACGTCAGTGAGCACTTCATAAGAATTTTATGAATGTGTCACACACTAACTCAGGGTAAAAAATACCAGGATAGCCTTTTACGCTAAGTATCTCTCCTGACACGAGTGCGAGCGTGTGTGTCTATCGATCGTTTAATTGGTGGGCCTGAAGACTTAATTCCCACTCCCCCCCCCCCCCACACTTCAAGTTGTGTGAGGACGGTTATATTCATATTCTACCTACGTGTAATTGGGCTGAGGTCAACTAACAAACTTTTTGTGTTTAACTAGCAGAGAACCCGAGTCTACGTACAGGAGCAAAGGGCGATAATTGGATTTCTACCCCCCGTCCCTCCTTGATCTCAGAGTCTTCTTTTGATCGGCGTTGTCTTCTCTCCCCGCCTCTTTCTCCCCAATTCCTCCCTGTAGCAGATTCATAGAGGTCTTGTCTTTTTTTTTTTTTTTGCTATATGAATTGTGCACAATCATGTTGATAAAGGTGCCAAACTTTTTATGTGAAAAGAGCACTTCAAAATATATAAAAAGTGATATAAAACCATTGAGATATCTCTAATAATGAGACAGGAACCGTTGAGGTTGACAGATATTTTTCTGTGGGTAAGCGTAACACACGAACACAGCCAAGCCCACACATTGCATAACATGGCATACATAGCGTAGCGTCATCAAACTATCATAGAGATGTTTGGGGCAAAATGAAAAAATCCGACCTTCCTATTTTAGTACTCATGCTGTATGAATGATCTTAAAACAAAGTACAGAGACTTTTAGTTTTGAAAAAAAAACATGTGGGTCGGCAGCAGCGTTGTGACGGGCTGAAAAGTAAACTGTGGGGGAGAATGTAGGCCACAAACCCACAACAAAATAATAGTCATATCTACGAGTGACGCTGTGCTTATAATTTGAATTTGGCAATTTCAACCCCCTTTCCATGCTTGGCTCCAAAACCTCTCCCCTATTTACCAGCATACATCATGACCAGGATTGTGGTAGGCTAATGCCTCCATGTGTTTGCATGAACTGCGCTATTTCACAGTTTCATTAGGAACAATGCCTATACTACAACTGCGCACGGCAGGGATGCACAGTGACGCCTTGTTTCGAGGGCTTAGTGGCCATTACATTGTGGCAAACATCGCTCGAAAAATTGGTCATTGCTAGTTTTCTCCCTATTACTGCCTTTATTTATTCATGTTCATTGAAGAGAAGAGTTGCGAGAAGTTAGAAATGAATATGTAAATCAAATTGTAAACATGTAGGCTAAATTATTTTTTTCTTGAATTAGTGTGAACAAAGAATTTCATCACTCTCTTTCGGATCTATCTCCTATTTAAAGAGAAGAAAAATAATAGAGAATGAGATCTATGGGAGAAACTGAAAAGAGACAGTACTATGAAAAATGTAGGCCCAGTATGATTGAAAGCTGGTCTGACAAAAATCAGAGAGGTGAAGAAAACAACACAACAATAGGATGTGGCACATGATAGAATGCCCGGGAGAGAAGAGCTAGGACAGCAGGATGCAGACAAGGAGAATGAGTGAAAGACAACAACAGCTGAATAAAAAATCGTTTATGCATTATATATTCGGGCTGCCAGATAATAACCATTATATTATTTTTACTTACATGTATATATTTTTTTTTATAATCGTTCTCTTTTCTTTGCTTTCAATGTGTGTATGTGCCACATATGTTTCATAGCTTGCGTGTTAGTAAATTATATGTGTTTAGAGGCTCCTCAAATACACCCCCCCCCCCAACTATCATGTTGCATCTGGCCTCCCCGCCTGTAGGTCTCCTTTGCCATGGGGAAAATTGCCGCAAAACTCCACGACTGGTTTCACTTTTCGTGCCGCGGACCAAAAGTTGTGCATATTCTGGTAGTATAATGCCTAATTTAAAAGGAAAAAAAAAAGCAAAGGAGAAGTAACAAGACAATTAGGTAATAATCACTCGCCAATAGTAATTTATTTGAGCGGCTTAAATACAGTGTTTAAATATTAATTTTTTATTTGCTTTTTGATGCAAAGATTTCGATGGCCAGATGAAACTTTCGGGCTCCCTTCAGGCTTGCCGATGCACTGGCTGGATCCACTCTCAAAAACTCTGTTTCCTCGCCGTCATCGAATCGCATTTAGCAATCTTATACGATACACGCATTCGAACACAGAGCTGTGCCTGTGCACGTGATGACAAGCAGGGTTACCCGATTGGCTTTTCTTTAAAACAAATTCCAGAAATTTGGCTTTTCTAAATATGTGATTGGCGTAAGCAAATTCATTTGGCTTTGTGGCTTTTTTCTAGTTTGGCTTGAAATTAAAGTTTCAATCTGGTAACCCTGACATCAAGTTTCCGTGCAAGGGGCTTAAAACACATCTAGATCTGATCTTGATCTCTAAGCTTCTTGTTTCGGTGTAGGCCCAAAGCAGTTCCCGCGTTTCGTGACATATTTTTGTTGCATACACACATGCAGCAACTGCTGGCCTTAGCAGACAGAGCATGGCAGGAGACATGAGAAATTCAGGTATCACTTCCTTTACGGTCGTTCAGCCTAGATCTAGAGATCTAGCAGTCAAAAGCCAGTCAGTCAGTAGGCTGAGTAGCACCAACAGCTGCTTTCACATCAGAGTTTCCCGCGTTCGTGAGCATGGCAGGAGATGAGAAATCCAGGTATCACTTTACGGTCGTTCAGCCTAGCAGTAGCACCAAGAGCTGCTTTCACATTAGAGTTTTAGCCTCAGAGGAGCGACGTTGAGTCGCATAATATAGATCTAGTGCAGTTGGGGAATCGTCTTATAGTCTAGACTCTATAGACGAACCAACTACAAAAGAAGAAGGAGGAGGAGTTTACAGTCTTTTTTCACACCACAGTGGAAAACAACAGCTAAAGGTAAGCCCGAAAGTTCATTAGAATCTAGCGTAACTAGATTCTAGATCTAGATCTAGATGGAAAAACATTCCTTAGCCCTAAATGAAATGGCCATGATATTGCTACCTAAATCTAGATCTAGAATCTAGATTCTAGATCTAGATTTAGATGATCTAGATTTCTATGCCTAGAATTTTTGTCGAACTTTTTTGTTGTTGCTGCTTGTAGGCTACAACAATAGAAAGTTAAGAAAGCCCGACTTTGTTGGTGTATTGTTTATAAAAAATAAAATTTACTTGCCATGCAGATTGATTGGGAGCCCACTTCGGTTGCATTACATTACAGGTAGATCTAGGCCTAGCAAAACGAGAGAGCAAAGATTGTACTTGTAGCCAGTCGGCGATTTTCTCAAAGGTAGATCTATGTAGGCCTATAGGACTTCAATGCACTAGGTGCGACCAGCATGTCGGTGCGGTCAATATTTATTTTTCCATACATTTGCGGGTGTTTTTGTGACGTTCTTATCAAGACATCACAACATCACATCGCATATGACTGTTATCTAAGCTTGTATTTTGCCATGAATAACTGTTCAAAGTTTTGTGTCCCCAAAACCTCCATCTTGAGTACGAAGGTAAATTTGTGGGAAGGAGTTCCGTACTCGAGAGCCGAAGACCAGAAACTAACACAACTACCCCAGCCCCTTTTCGCCCGAGTAGTCAATCTGACTACCGCCCATTGATACAAACTGACTAGACCCTCACGCCCCCAGATCCATCTGACCATTCCATGTGTTGTGAGTTTAAATTGATAAAACTAACAAAATTAATAAGTACCGAAAAAATATATATATATATATAGATCTAGGGTTTTTTATCAAAAAGTGGCGCTCGAGTAAGGTACTCCTCCCAATTTGTGACCCTACAGTTTTCTCCATTTAGTGGTCTGGTGTAAGCTCACAGAAGTGCTCTGGACACTCTTACTCTACTTTGAGTGGATTTTCATTAAAAATATGTTTTCTGGGTATTATGCTCAAGTGTGATTATGCACATATGGCGCTGACTGCACTGACATGCATTCATCTGACAGTGACACCCTGCATGAGGTGCAGTCACTGGTAGTTGCAGTGTGACATCAGTGTTGTTTTTGCATCAACTGGGATCACTAGCAGCATTATTTCTTAAATATGATTACATGATAAAAAAGAATTTAAAAAAAGAGCCACTGCACACCAGCTAATAGTAAACAACTGAATTTAATGAGAAACAAAGAATGATATTGTGGTAAAATCCAAATAGGGCCTACATAGGCTAGATCTATATTTCAAGGCATTTTGCAACTTGATCAAAGAATAAGTCTAGTAAATTCAGCATGAGGACAAGAAAAAGTGGGAAGTCAGGGAATTGGAAAAGAAGAGGAAGGGAAGGTAGATTATCAGATTTATTTTGATATTGATCTCACAGAGAGCATGCACTGATGGCACTTACATGCAGGTGACTGCACGACCAGCAACTTGTGACTGCACCACCAGCAGGTGACCGCACAGACATGCAATTGATGCTTACATATGAAAAGTGTTCTGACCAGCACAGATTAACTGAGAGAGAATTTTAAGTGTTTACTGCTCATGTTCCATCGGGCGTTGTTCTTTTTTTAAAAATAGATCTATGTTGTTCATGAATAACATATTATATGGGTGGGCAAATCGGTAGAACAAATTCAGGGTGTCCAGGGAATTCAGAAAGTCTGAAAAAAAATGAATTTTTTAATATGTGGCAGGAAAAGTCGGATGAGTCGAAGAATGCGTGCAGTCGGAAAATAGAAGTTGGGGGAAAAGTAATGCACAAATTCATTCATTTATTCATTAAGTGCCCTGCCGATAGGCGTTGGCGATCATGACCCATCTCTTGCGATCTTCCGTAGCCCTGAAGACGGTGGTGGTGGTGTGCATTCTCAGCCAGGCCTTTAGCCTTAGGCCATCATGCATCTTTGCGTTGTCGTCCCGGGCTTCTTTTTCCATTGAATTTCCCTGTTGTTACCAAATCTTCTAGTCCATACATGTCTTCTCATTACGTGTCTAAAAAATGTTCCCTGTCTTTTTCTGACCTTGTTTAGGATTGTCCTTTCTTCTTCTTCTTGTCTCAACACTTCTTCATTTGTCTTTTTTGCAGTCCATGGAATTCTAAGCATTCTTCTTAGAAACCACATTTCTGTTGCTTTGAGTTTTCTGTTTCTGTATTTAACAAATTTAACGGTTTTGCAGGCATACATACAATAAAATTGGTTCAAAGTAACACTGCAATATTCTTTTTCTGAGACTGATTGATAGCTTGTTGTTTGTTAAGAGATGTTTTATGCTTTGGCCTGGCATATTCGATTTTTGACTTCTGTTTTGCATCTTCCATCTGATGTTATCTGGGCTCCCAAGTATATTGATTTTATTTACTTTTCCGTCCACTTTGATTTTTCACGTTACTTTCTCCTCCTTTCTTGATATAACCATTGTTACTAATGTTACTGTTTTCTTTGCATTCAGTCTTAGTCCCATTTGTTCACTCTCTCTCGCCATCAGTTCTTACAGGTCTTCTTCCAATTCTACTATGAATACGGTGTCATCCGCATAGCGTATCAGGGGTGATGAAATCTTAAAATTTAAACTAGTCCGCAGGACTACTCCACAGGAAAATCAGCTAGTCCGCAGAAATTTTTACTAGTCCGTCCACTTTGAAAATATAAAAGAAACAAAAGGCAGAGTAAAGTTAAAAAAAGTGTGTTTTAATTGACTGAAATGACAAGGGAATGAAACACAGATGACTAGAATAAGCATTATTAATTTATTGCATGAAGATCTTCAAATACTGTACTGGTTTATGGCTAGAATAAACATTATTGCTATCTGGTAAGAAAACAAATTCTGATGTATTCAAACTATTTAATCAGAGTAGACTGTCATCCAATGCAGCCTCAAAGTCATCCAGCTGTTTCTGGCAGCGGCCTCTGCTGTGACAAGCTCACTGCAGTTCTGCCTCAGAGTCCTCTTCTTCTTCCCTCTCTTCCTCTGTGAAGGTCTCCTCCTCTGGCTCTTCAGTCTGGGCTTCTGCTGCTTGGCCTGTGGCTGCTGCTCTCTTATATGAAGTCTTTCTGCGAGTCTTCCCACTCCTCATCCAGTGCTGTACTGAAGGCAAGGGGTCAAACTCACTAATGCCCGCAGTGTGCATAAGGACAGTCATGAGGCCAGACAGGGTGCCTGTGTGGAGAGAACTTCTCCAGTCAGACTTGATCTGCTCCATGCAGCTGAAACCTCTCTCACACTCTGCTGTGGAGGAAGGCAGAGTCAACAGCAGATCAACAATCTGTGAAAGGCCTGGCATTTTTTGCCAGAGCATGAGCAGTTCTGAATAGAACTGTTAGTCTCTCGACCTGGGCCTTGTCCATTGAAGTCAAGCATTTCGCTGCCTCTGTGTCTGCTTTCTTCTTGTCACGGTTCTCCTCGCATGTTTTACTCCACGTGTGTCCCGCAGACTTTTCATGAGTGGTCACACTTTCCAGTTTGAAAATCGCTGATCCGACCACAAATGGAGAGCTTTTCACTTTCCCCGTAGCAAAGCGTTGACAGAAAGTACAATACATTTTCTGTCCGTCGAACTTCAGCCATGTCCGACGCTAGCCTGTCGACGCATTGACGTACCATGTTTCTTGAAAAGACCGGCTGCGTATTTTTTTATCATAATGACTGTCTCTGGATTTCTTCTCCTCGTCAGTTTTTTTCTTTTTTGGCGGCGGGGCGTCACCAGATCGTGTTAGGAAGCGATCCATCTTAGATCTAGTCTAGAACAAGAAACTTATTTGTAAGTCTGTGCGTAAAATCTGTCTGACCGAGACGGGAGGAGAGCTGATGCCCGACCTCATGGCGCCACTAAGCAGGAAACGGTCAAGCTTCGCCGCGATTTTAACATCGTCCGTCGGACCGGCAGTCGGCGCAAATTAGGTCGTCCGCGGAAAAGTTTAGTCGCCTGGGGCGAGCGGACTGGCGATTTCATCACCCCTGCGTATGTTGTTCATGTTGTGCCCATTTTTGCTGACTCCGGGCATTTCTTGAATATTTTTCACGATTTCTTCGCTATAGATGAGAACAGATCAGGTGATAAAACACAGCCTTGTTGTACTCCTCTTTTTATTGGTTGGTATTTGCTTGTTTCATTTTCAACTCTGACCGCTGCTGTTTGTACCCAGTATCTGTATCACTCTCAGGTCTTTTCCATCAAGATTCAGTTTCTGAAGTATGTCTATAATCTCTGTGTGTCTTACTCTGTCGAAGGCTTTGGTGTAATCAATGAAGCAAAAGTATAGATCTTTCTGTGTTTCCAGACAGCGTTCTATTAGGGTTTTTAGAATATATTGCATTAGTTGTTCTTTTTCCCTCTACAAATCCGCATTGTTCTTCTGCTATTATTGGCTTTATCTTGTTTCTTGCTGTCATCATCAATATTCTCAGTAAGATTTTTGTAATGTGGCTCATTATGCTGATGGTGCGGTGAAGTTCATATTCCGTTGTGGCGGGTTTCTTTGGTAGAGCAATGAAGATTGATTTTGAGATGTCTGTTGGAATATGTCCCGTATATGTTAATATGTCTTTCAGGAGATTAGTTACAAATTAGGCATACTCAAAAATGTGACACTGGAAAAGTACGTCCGGAAATGAGAGCAAGAAACAGAGTGCTTCTGGTATGTGGGTTTGCCGCTTCATTCTTCCAACCTCACGTTTTTGAGCATTGTGTTGGATTCATTCTGTTTTATCCTGGCATTAACTTGACAGATGTAGATGTAGTTTACTTGAAGTTGAAAGGGAGGGGCTCCATCTGAGGCTCGTAGCAAGAATAATTATCACAAGGACGTGACTCTTGGAGTCTATGCAAAATGGGGGTGGAGGGTGGTTGCGTCACAGTGCAGCATGTTTCTCCTCCTCCCCCCCCCCCCCCCCCCCCCCCAAAGCGAGTTAGTCCTTTAGGTGGGTGTTTTTGTAATTATGCGTGCCTCGGTGATTAACACTTCCAGTGTGAAATTGATGCCTGTGTACTGCATAGGATGTTGGTACTTGGAATTATGAATGTTTTAAATTTCTCACCTTATGCATTTTATGTTGATATATAATATAAATGCAGCGTAGAGTGAAATAATTTTTTTGCGATGTAAAAAGAAAAAGTAACAAATCCAGCAGGCAAACTGACTGGTGATGTTTCCCAATGAAGACATTCCATTTTGTATCTCACTTGCATACTATTTCCTGCTTTCATCATTCTTTCACATGAAAATATTTGTCATAATTAAAAACTTGTAAACAGAAACCCATGACCATTGTATTCTTAATCCTAAACCACCCTGTTCTTATCCTAAAACTTCATCCCATTCCTAACATACCCATCACACTTTCAACTGAGAAACAAAGAATTATTATAGTTCAAAGTGGTTTGGATATATTTATTCATGTACAGAACTCTTTCTAAACAGACATGTACCACAGCACAGAGGCCACAAGGCACTGAAACTAATCCAGGCAACTCCTTTCAAAAGTTACCGCTTGACTTTTATTTAATACACAAGAAAACAGTGTAATGTATGTTCCTGATGCCAATGCTTTCATTTGTTCATTTCAGGTGCAAAATTAGGAATGGTTGAAATGTTTGACATGATAAAATCTGAGAGCAGTTCTTTTGCATGAGCAAAGGCTTGTCGTCCACATGGATAGGATGGACATCTGGGGCTTTGTCCACAGCTCTGGAGGGCACAGATAGACCAAGTTAAATATTCTAAAGGACACTAATACACCAAGTGAAAAACTGAAGAAAACTGATACATCAAGTGACAAGCTCTGAAGAAAACTGATTAACCAAGTGACAAACTGAAAAAAAACTGGTACACCAAGTGACGAGCAGCTCTAAAGGAAACTGATGCATCAAGTGACAAGCTCTGAACAAAAGTGATAGACCAAATAACAAGCTCTGAACAAAACTTATACATCAAGTGACAAGCTCCGAAGAAAACTGATACACCAATCACAAGCTCTGAAGAAAACTGATACATCAAGTGACAGCTGTAAAGGAAACTGATACATCAAGTGACAAGCTCTAAAGAAAACCGATAAACCAAGTTGCCAGCTCTGAAGAAAACTGATATCCCAGTCACAAGCTCCTGGAGAAAAGCACATCAAGTCATAATCTCTGGAGAAAAGCACATCAAGTCATAAGCTCTGGAGAAAGGCACATCAAGTCATAAGCTCTGGAGAAAACCACATCAAGTCATAAGCTCTGGAGAAAACCACATCAAGTCATAAGCTCTGGAGAAAAGCACATCAAGTCTAAAGCTCTGGAGAAAGGCATATATCAATTTGCCAGCTCTGGACAGAAGCAGATCAAATCAAAAGCTCTGGAGAAAAGCACATCAATTCACAAGCACTTGAGGAAACAAACACAAGTCACAAGCTACCAAGAGGTAGAGAGACAGTGCATCCAAAAAAGGGCCAAAAGTCACTCGATGACACACAGAAGAGATGACCATGACTACATTGTCCTTGTCAAACAGACTCAGCTAGCAACAAACACTACTTTGTGGAGCTTGATTGGAAAAGTCTGGTCTCAAGAGACTGAGTGGGCCAAATTTTCAAAGGTGAACACTTTCTTTTGAAACCTATTTAGGGTATCATTTTGTTATAAATGATCTTTTTATGAGCTGGTCATTGCATTGTTTTACATCACACTAGTTTGTGCTGTTGTATCATAATGTATGCAAATAGTGGAAATGAGAAAGTCAAATCGTTGATCAGTGTCCCGACTACTTTAAACCCCAATTTTTTGCAATTTATTTTCTGGTTGAAAGGGTAAGAAATAGGGTTAGGGGTAAGGACAGGATTGAATGGGTTGAGAGTTAAGAATAGGGTAGTTGGATCATACGGAACTCTCTTTAAGCATTGGTCATTTCTTCTTCTTCATGTTCTTCATTCTTCGTGTCAGATTGCTTTAAAATAAATATCAGGAGGCCGGTAGCTTTATGAAAGACGCTGTGCTCCTGAGTTCCTCTGCTGTCCCATATAGCTTAGTGTGCAGTGCCGCACCTCGGGGCCAGCTGTTTTCCCTCTGTTGTCTGTATAGGAGGCATTGTTGGAGGACATATTCTGCATTCTCTGGGGAATTTCTACATGGGCATGTCTCAGCTTCTCCAACCCTGAATTTTTTGTAAAGATGCTGCTGGAGTCTGTTATGTCCAGCTCTCAACCTAAAAATGATAGTTTGCTCCTTTCTGCTTAGCAAGTGTATTGCATCATCTGTTACATGGTTTGGATGATTTTGTTTCCACTTGGATTTCAAAGCTGCCTTAATGTGACTTTTGGCTTTGAGAATGTTATGTTTTCTCTGACTTGAGGGAGGTTTGGGCCATTTTTTGCCAGTGTCTGCATTATCGTTTCCAATGATGTTACAGTGGCCAGGGATCCACTGGAGAGCCATATTGCTTGCTATGTGACACTACTGCACTAAGGCAGAGGTGAGTTTGTTTTGATGATAATCATGTGAACTTTGAAGGGCCTGTAGGATAGATCTAGCATCTGTAAGAATAACTATTTTTTTGTTGTAGATGTCTCAAGTTTGTAAGTTTAGCGCAACTTCTAGTATGGCTTCTGTTTCTGCTCTGTAGTTAGTAGAATATTTCTCTGGGTACTGATAGTTCTGATTCTTCCCAATTAGTCCATTGGATATATATACCACCTCCTCCATCTCTTATGGCTTCTTGTGCTGACCCGTCCGTGAACACCAGAATCCAGTTGTTTTGTGGATAGGAGCTGTCAAGCATTTCATGTGTGAGTGATTGCAGCTCTGCAGTGGACTGATAGGTCTTGGAGGTGATGCCATAATTAGTGTCTTTCCCATGGAGGGCAGCAGTCAACCTCTGTAAGGTCCTCGTCTTCATCTTTGGGTGGGATTTTAAGGTTAACTGTTGTCTAGCTGAGTTTATAAAGCTGGTTCTCTTTAGTCTGCTTTTTGTTGGATTCTTTACTCTATCATTCATTGGGTGATTTCGAAGGTTTTGAAACTATCTGTGAGGTTAGTTTTCCATTTTTCCTATCCTCCAGTGGTTGCAAACCAGTGATGCTCTCCATCTCTACAATAGGTGTGAATCTCATTCCCCCAGTGACGATTCGAAGGCTCTGATTTTGGATGCATTCCACTGTCTGGAAATTGCTCTTTGCCGCTGCTCCCCACGCTGAGATGCCATACTCCAGAACTGGACGTATGTATCCAGTGTAGATTTCTTGAGTATGTTTTGTGTTGCACTCCAGTCTGTACCTGCTAACTTTTTTAAGAGAGCAATCCACTGCATTGCTTTAGTTTGGGTCTTTTCCAGACGGCCTTTCCATGTTAGTCGTTGGTCAAATGTAACCCCGAGGGATGAGGGTGAGTCATCTTTGATAAGCTCGTTGTTGATTTTTAGTTTAGGTGACTGCATTCCGGTGGAGAGACTAACGTCTGTACAAGTTGTTTTCTTGGCATTCATTTGGCATTCAGCTTCATGTTCCATGTTGATGTCCACTGTTGTAGGTTATTTAGGGTAGACTGAAGACGCATCTGAGCTGTGCCAAGGCTTGTCTCCAAACAGAGTAGTGTGAGATCATCAGCATACACTACCGCTTTCACTCTTGGAGTTAGAATTTCTTTTAACTTTTATGTCATTCATGAAGAGGGTGAAGAGTGTGGGGGATATCACTCCTCCCTGAGGGACTCCATGTTTCAGTTGTGCAGTATTAGTCAACTACTTTGTTTCCCTTGTAACCTTGCTTTTGCTCTCCTAGTCTCCTATCGGTGATGTATTGTTTTATCCACTTGTACATCCGGTTGGACACTTTCGCTTTCAGGAGTTTAAGAAGGAGACCATTCTTCCATACGCTGTCGAAGGCTTTCTCCACGTATGCCCATACTGCGATGGTCACTTTTTTTTCCTGGAAACCATCTTCTACGACTTGTGATATATGTAGGTTATCTGGTCCTCTGTTGATTTACATTTTCTGAAACCGGCTTGTTCGTCCATGATGAGTTTTTTCCTTCTCGATGTATCAGGTTAGTCTGCTGTTTATGATCCTCTCCATTAGCTTACACAAGCATTGATAACTAACAAAAGGTAGATTGTAGTAGAGTTGTATTGCAAGTTTTTATATATAATCCATCATGATTTTTTGAGTGTCGACTTTCTTTGATCTTTGAAGCAAGACAACTGGTACAAGAATCTGCTGTATGAAGATGAATGTTATTTGGTATTCCAAACTGACTTTTACTTCTTATCATAACTTACCAATGATTGTGTAATCTGATGGAACTTGCTTTTCCAAAAATATTGATACCAAAAATTATTCTGGCGTAAAGGATTTGAAAGTTGTGGCATTTTTAAAAGTGAAAAAACGCCTCAAATTTGTTACCTTTTGCAAATTAGGTGATAGTCACTTTGACCGCCCATAAGAAGACGGTGTATTGAGTCGTGGCATTGAACATTCTCAGTTTCCAAGTCAAAGGGGTGTACATTACGTTCTTTTTTTTTTTCGAGGGTTACAAATATAATACGAGGGGGGAGTAAAAAAGTAATGCAATTTGTTTCATTGCTAGAATAGAAATGAACACAATGACAAGTATCATACTGAAGTTGAAGCCATACATTAGAGGATCAGATGCCTACTTCTCAACAGTCTCCACCTCTCTTGATCGCCACTGTCCACCTTTTAGTAAGGCCATGTATGCCAGCTTTGTAAAACTGAGGAGGCTGATCTTTGAGCCAACATTTGACTGTGGCCTGACTTTTTTGTTGTTTTTATAACTATCTCTCAGGGCTTCTTTCACGGGACTGAAAAGGTGAAAGTCTGAGAGTGCCAAATCAGGAGAATAAGATGGATGTGGCAGTGTTGTCCACCTAAACAAGATTATTGCCTCCCTTGTCATGATACATGTACTCGTCTGAGGGCAAGCATTGTTGTGGTGAAAAAGAACTTTGTCCATTTCCAATTGGGCCTCACTCGTCGAATTCTTGCTTTAAGCCGCTTTACTTTCAGAGTTTATAGTTGCTCTTCGTGGCAAAAAATCAATGAGAACTACACCTTGAATGTCCCAAAACACAGTTGCTATGATTTTTCCTGCTGATTTTTCTCTCTTGAATTTTTTGTCTTTGGGGACGTTGGATGTCGCCATTCTGTTGATCTTCTTTTCGATTCTGGCTCATAATAGTGACCCCGTATCTCGTCTCCAGTGACAAACCTTCTATTACTTCTAAATAATGTGTGGTCTCTTTCGCTAAACTGCAAAAGCTCTGTGCAGCAATTCACCCTTTCAATCTTGCAATCAGCTGTCAGTTGACTTGGTACCCAATGGGCACAGACTTTGGAAAACCCATGTGATTCGATGAGGTTATGAGCACTTCCGTGGGTAAGTGTTATTCGCCTGTCAGGTCTGATTAAAGCTCCATCTTTTGCTTTCTTGGCACTGTTGACACAAATTGATGGGTGACTGGCACAATGTTTGTCAGATAAGCATGAAAATATCAACTCTTCCTTGTCTTCAAATCTATTGCTCAGACGACGGTCCCACCGACAAACATTACTATAATCTAAAGCTTGATCTTTATAAACATTTTGCAGTCGCTTGTGGATGTTTTTGGAAGTTTCTCTTTCACTTTCAGTAACAAGGAATTTAATCACTGCTCTTAGTTTCTGACAGACTTCCAAGGGGCCAGCCATTTTGAAACAACTTCACTCACTCAAAAATGAAATGAAATGAAATTTTAACAATTTAAGTGTGAGAGTACGTGCAGTAGTACCATTATGCCAAATATCAGCTCATTTGATGATAAACTGTGTTCAGAAGGAACAAACTGCATTACTTATTGACTCTGACTCCCCTTTGTACAAACATCTCATTTTACTTTTTTTGTAGTCATCAAACTTCATCTGAAATTTATTTATTATTGTGAACTCTCAAAAGGGAGACAAAATTTTTTTTTTTTTTAAATTGAAAAGGTCGTCAACAGTGTTCCACCATTGACTTAGCACTGAGCGTCAGACAAAATCAGGCATTGCATGGGTCTATAAAAACAATTGGCACAAACATTCCCCACGTCTGACTTTGGCATACTCTTATAATTCAAATACATGTACTGAGGTTCATCTGCGTATAATTTTGATCCTGATCTGTTAAAGTCTCCACCAGTTTCTTGGTCAACAAACTTTTCAACCAATGATTTTTGATGGAATTAATTCAAAACACAATGAACACTACATGGAATTTAACCTCATTTATTTGGCTTTCTATATTTATTTTCAAACACATGCGCTATGGCGTGATGTGCTGCAATCCTTTGTTATGAAGGGCTCATATACATGTAGGTAAGCACAGCTCAGGGCAAAAACGGCAAGGCTGTGTCGTGTTCAAGCAATGCAGATACACAAACATTAAGCAATACCAAAGATAGTATAGTTTGACAGAAGAAGAATTGAACTTTATTTTGATGTAGGAAGCATGCTGCTTTACATGAACACAGCAGTAGTAGCCTTTGCAATATTGGCCTAAAATTATGCCAAAACGGGATTTTGCGCCTTTAGCGGGGCATTTAGGACTACCTAATGTTCTATTGTTTTAAAAAGAAGTGAAAGAACTGTTTATAATCCATATTTGATTTGAATAAGAAAAAATAATCTGATCTGTAGATCTGCAATCCAGTAAAATGATTGATCAAGTTTTGAAAGATGAAATGCATTTTTCACAAGTTATTCATTTTTGTGAATTGCATTGAATGTAGATTGGAATGACTATTCAAGTGCTTGTTCAGCATAATATAAAGTTTACTTGCTTTGTTTTGTTGCAGGTATCACATAGACATGGCATACCCATCTCCAGCAGTGTTGAAACTGCAACCTCCATGAAATTGTAGAAACTGATCTTCAGCATGTGGCAGTCCAAGCTGATCTGACCATTTGCCATTCACCGGACATCCGACTGTGACATCATGTATGTGCTGAAACATTTCTTGACACCTGAACATTTCCAGATGTCCAGAATCAGGGGCAAAGACAATTAGCAGTGAGTACAGTGCACTTACAAGAGCTAGATATTCCAACCTCAGTTTAACTGTATTCCAGCATGGATTAAATAATTTGTTGTTTTAATTATCAAATGGAAGAAAAATTAAGAAGTAATTTTTTACACCCTGCTGAATCGAATGACTGAAGTGGAAGTACTTAATGTTAGAACATTCATATATTATGAAAATAAGCACAGATTTGTCAGTCCTATTACATGGTCATCATTTTCATGAAGTTTTGGGGGAAAATTGATGTAGACAGTGGTCAGACTGGGGAAGATTTTACTTTTTAGTGTCACTGATAGCCATGCAAGAGAAATTTTTTATGATCTCCATTTAATTTGATGGGTGTTCAGAATTAATCTAGAAAAGTAACCTGATCGGCTCAGTCTAATAAAATTGATCAAGTTGTGAATGATGTCATGCATTTTTCACAAGTTATTTTTATTTGTATGTGGATCGCAGTGAATGTTGATGAGAATATCACTTTAGGTACTTGTTCAACAGGAAATAAAGTTTAATTGCTTTGTATTGTAATTGTTGCAGGTATCCCATAGACATGGCAAAATGATCTCTAGCTGTGTTGAAAGTTCAACCTCCATGAAATTGTTGAAATTCTGATCTCCAACATGCGACAGTCCAAGCTGATCTCACCTTTTGCTATTCATCAGACATGTGACTGTTTTTGACATTTCTTGACACCTAAACAATTCCATATCTCCAGAATCACTGCCAAAGACAATCAGCAGTGAGTACAATGCACTTTCAAGATCTAGACCTTTTATTGTTTTATATTTACTTTAAGAATATTTGATGCATATGGATCAGAACTTAAATTGTGAATGGAAGGTGTATCAAAACCCATTGGTGAAACAGCCTGTATAAAATCATGGCAGTTCTATGTATGTATTGTAACATATTAAATTTTGCTCATATAAGGCCACATCTTATACTATTTTGTAATCCGTCAGTAATTCATTATTTGCTTGCAGAATAATGAAAAACTTCAATATTTGGACCTGATCAGTTCAGACCAATAAAACTGATCAAGTTGCAAATGGTGTCATGCATTTTTCATAAGTTATTCATTATGTAATTTGCAGTGAATGCAGATGAGAATGACTATTAGGTACTTGTTCAAAAGGAAAGTTTACTTGCTTTGTTTTGTTGCAGGTATCACATTGACGTGGCATAATGATCTCTTGCTGCATTGAAACTTCAGCCTCCATGAAATTTTTGAAATTCTGATCTCCAACATGTGACAGACCAGGCTGATCTCACCTTTTGCAGTTCATCAGACATGTGACTGTGACATCATGTGTGTGCTGAAACATTTCTTGACACCTGGACAATTCTACATATCCAGAATCACCGGCAAAGACGACATTCATCAGACATCTGGCTGGGATGTCAAGTAAAATTTCTTTTGTTTTATGTTTATTATATGAATATTTGCTGCAAATGGATTAGAACTTCAACTTGCAGATGGAAGTGTATCAGAACCCATTCATGAAACAGCCTTTAAAAATTCTGCATCTCCAAAATCACTGGCGATGATGACCAGCAGTGAGCACAACAGACTTTCAAGATCTAGATCTTTTGTTTTGTTTATTGTATGAGTATCTAATGCATATGGATTAGAACTCAAAACTTGTAGATGGAAAGTGTATAAGATAAGATAAGATAAGATAAGATAAATTTTATTCGTCCTTGTACAAGGAAATTTGTTTTGATCATTGAATACATAACAATATAGTTACAGAAGCAGAAAGTATGATACATAGCGCGCACACACACATATATACACACACACTGATAAATTAACTAAATTAACAAAATTAACAGTGCACACAATATGCTTCCCTAACTAAAACACATTGACCTGACAGTGAAACATCAGTGAAACAGCCTGTATACAATTTATTGGCAGTTCTTCATATTGTACTCTGGAATTCTAAAATCTTAGCTCATGCTCAGCTATACATCATTTGTTGCAAAGTAATGAAAGACTTCAACATTCAGCATCTTTTGTAGACCAGAATTTAGTTTTGACAGTTTTCAAAGTACACATGGGCCAAACAAAGTGTACTGAATTTTTATACCTGTCATAATCCATGGCTTGGTCATTGTTCCAACCTCGGTTTAGCTGTGTTCCAGCATGGATTAAATTGTTTCAATTTTAAATGGAAGAAAAAGTAAGGTTAAATGCTGAAGTGGAAATATTTAATTTAATGTTAAATTGTTCATGTACCTTATCATCAAAGAAAGTAGTGGCGGGAGTTATTCATTATGGTACAATTTTGGCCTTTTTTTTTTTACTCGATGTGACAGCCTAAATGAGAGTTTCCAAAAATTATGAAGTTCATTTTCTCAGGTGTCAAATAATCCAGCCCAATAAGGCAATTGCTTTGTATCAGTTGACAACGTTGATTCAAGTTTCAGGTAGACTATTTTGAAATAAAAAGTTGTGAAAATGTAAAATACAGTGATCTTTGTTTTCGCTCTCGATAGTGAGCCCACGGCACCGAGAAACAATATATTATTACGCATTTAATTTGGTGCGCTCAGTTTCCCTACCAGAGATGAGTGCATAGTGCTCTCGTGCTCACAAAATCTGTAGTAAAATGTAGAATATCGGAAGCTTTCTAGACCAAAAAGAGAGAGAGAGTAAGAATGGTGGGTTCACAGGTTTATCCGGGATAATGCGGGGAACCTCATCTGGTTCTGAAAATAAGCACAGGTACAGATTTGTCAGTCGTACTTTACATGGACCTCATTTTCATGGAATTTTTAAGAACCGTTAGGATATGGTGGTGATTTTTTTATGTGAAGTGGTTTGTAATTCAGACTGGAAATAATCTTACTGTCAATGTTAGCTATGCAAGAAACAGGTTTTTTTGTTGTTTTAAGTCTGAAAGTTTATTTTCAATGGGTGGCATTTTGACTCAGTAAAGTGCAGATTAAGAGCCAAATTTCAAGACAAGACAGTTTAGCATAGAGTAGCTTTTCTATATCGTCAAGGAAATCGGTGCGCAAAATAAATCTAAGACAGTAAAAACTATGAATTACCAGAGTAACTGTATTAAGATTAAGATGTATAGGTGGAGAAAATATAATTTTCACCTCTCAATGTCCATTCATCTGGGAGACAAAGGCATTACAAGTCTGAATAGCAGGTCTTAACTAATCAGTGCAAATGACAGGCGGCAGAGACTAAATTGCATATGGAGCTCTTGATAAGTGAGTCAATATTTAAGTTTTAAGTGACCAAAATTCAGAATCTGAGGGGCATCGGAGTAACTTCAGACTATTAAATTTGTTTTTCAATAAAGACAGGAAATGCTTTTCACCTTCAGGTCTTATAAGTTTGAGAGAGAACAAAAACTGAATAATGGAAAGGAAAAATATTCGCACATGGCAAATTTTTTTTTTTTTTTCTAAAGCTGATTAGGTGGAGTGCATAGATTTTTTATTCTTTTTTTTTTTTTTTTTTTTTAAATTGTCAAATTTCTCAGCAAACAGATGCACTCAAAAGTATGTAGTATGACCACAGTAACATTTCTGTTTGGAGTTGAGAGTTGTCAAATATCCTGATAAGTGTAGTGGCTATAGCGACCTAAACAATTTCTTTATTGTGTCAGGTCGATCAATGCATCAGACTTGGCAGATTTTCCAAAAAAAATATTTCCGGATTTTAGGCCACTCTTTAGGTTTGTTATCACAAATCATTGAAAATAATTGCAATTTTTTTCCCCATCATTTACAATATTTCTTGTCTGGCTTATGAACTTTGGGCCCGTAATGTGACACCTATGGTAGGCTTAAAAATCAAAAACTAAGAAATACAGTTAATGGTCTAATTGTCTAATTTTGCAAATTAAAATGTTGAAGTTAAAATCATAGAAAATATGAACGATAGGATATTGTCTATCATTTCTTGGTTTTCAGATTTTGTATTATTTGAAAATATTTTCTGATATTCATTTGACTTAATCTGACAAGTCTAGGCACGTCGATTGCCATGAGATGATGGTGATCATGCAACCTGCAGCCCATGTAAAAATTGAATTTTGGATGTTTCAGTTCTTAAATGATCATTTAATTGTAATCAAATGTATCATACAGTCCACAGAAGGGCAGTATTCATGCTAGGTGTGATTGCAGTAACATGCAGGACACAAGTGGCGGTTAGGAACTGGAACAGAAAATAATTCAATTTTTGCAGGACCCTATACCTAGTACCCGTGCGGCAAGAAACATCCTTTAAGATCATAGACTCTGAAAAACAACTGTAAACTGTGCCCCAGGAGTATTTTAAGTTAACAACATAACCATGGTCACCTCTGATTTTTTAAAGCCCTTTTCATGGCATACAGTAAATCATGTCTCAGAAGTTATTTACTCTCTTAAGCTTGATACCAGTTTAAAAAGCAAATCAGTGTCAATAGAACTTATTATGAAATATCAGTACAGAATGAAAATGGGGATGAAAAATAGTTTTAAACTTTTAAATTTACTTTCTAAAGTTTGTAGTATTGCATTTAAAGTAAGGATTTTCAGTGTGCGAATGTCACTGTAGACTTCTCTGTTAGTGTTACTGATCCCTTGACCGGGAATAGTTGGGAGAATGCTGTGCTGATGAATACACTAACTCTTTCCATCTTTGTCAACCGTGTGTCACTACCTGGGTTTCAGTGTAACTTTGGGTCCACTCAGTGAAGTACTGCTATTCAATATGAACGTCACCATAGTGCCTGGGTTTCAGTGTACTTTTGGTCCATTCAGTGAAGCATTGTTATTCCATTTGAATGTTACAGATTTCATATTGCCTGGGTTTCAGTGTAACTTTGGGTCCATTCAGTGAAATATATGTATTGCTATTCAGTTTAAATGTTACAGATTATATAGTCAGGACGAGGCATCGTTTTTTGTTGATTGTAAGTCATGCAGTGAGTCAGATACCAGCCTGGAAAAGGTTTTTGGTCAACTGTAGGTAAACTCTCTGATCTGAAAATTGCCGTGGCAGGTTGCAGTGTCCGTACTGAGAAGCTTTTCTTAAATGGTAATTTGTGGATTGTACGTCAGGCAGTAACCCATGTATGGTAGTCAGAAAAATGATTTGGTCAGTCAGGAAAAGGTTTTTGGTCAACTGTAGGTACTTTGATCTCATAATTGTCTTGGTAGGTTTGCAGCATCAATACTGACAATTAGCTATTCTTAAGTGGTAATTTGTTGATTTATTTAGATTGAGCTGTTCATGATAACAATTCTTCCTCTTGTGGACTTCAGATGTTCAGTTCAATGTTGGATTCATGCTTCAGTCCTTTGAAGTTCACATTCAAAATTTCCTTGTTTTTTTGTAGGAAATCATCACCAAAGAGTTCTGATCTGTAGTGAGCCATTGTCTGAGATATCCTGATATCTTGTGTCTATCAATGCCACTCAGGCCCTGAACTTCATAGGTGATGGACTTGGAATGTTCTACTATCTTCTTGTCGAAAAGCTGTTTTAGGCACCGTAGCTCATTGTTGATTAAGATAGAGGACATTATCCCCAAAAAATTCAAAAAGTTTGATTTTATTTTGTCTCATATGGGTCAAAGAAACGGGTAAAGAGATTCATTTGCAAAACCCTGTGATGTGAAATATGATCCAAAATAATGTGTAATGTACAGTGCAATGAACAGGAAAGTACTGCAACAGTAAGAGGAAATTGGTGGTTCTGAAAGTGATGTTTGTGAACCTGGAATGAAATAGGTGGACATGCTACTGTTCTGCTTACAGTAGCCATTTCACATTGCAGGGCTTTGCTAATCTATCACATAATGCCGTATTTGGCAGTTGTTTGGCATGGTTTGAAAGCTAGGATGAAGAGGGAGAGTTGTTATCTAAGTCTTAACTATTATCTCATGAATCAGGGCAGTAAAGTTTAGTTCTCTTGACATCTGTCATTGCAAAACACTTTTTTCCAGACATTTGTCAGTATTTGAAGTCAGTTTTCAGTTTTTGATGTAAAGCTATTGTCAGCCTTACACTGAGGACATGGGATAATTCATTAAATCAATAGTGATGCTGTCTTTTGTGTGAAATTGGCATTTTGACCCCGCCCCAACCATCACCAAAAACAAAACAAACAATATGACAATAGGAAAATGTAAAAACTGCATCAGAAAGTTCACTTGGAAAATCTTGACTAATGGTTTTTATCCATAAATACACAGTGGTGAATGAGCCTAGGAGAAATAGTTTAAAAATTAATGTCTCGGTCTGTTTCTAAAATTATATTTAGAGCTTCTTCCTTATTTCATTATTTCATTCTTGGCCTATCACAAGATTTAAGTGTTCCAGTAAAAAGACTAGTTTGATCGTACTTTGATCATTATGAGCTTTCGTGTAACGTAAACAAACCATTTTTGTTTAGGTAGATAGAGTAAGATTTTGAATGATTTCATCCATTGGTACTGTTAGGGTAGTATGAGGTATTTGACTGATCATTTTTGAATTTCCTGAAAAAAAAAATGATTCTTTCTTTCTTGCACTCCTGGTAGGGTCTCTCTCCGTCCTATCATTCTGCAAGATTCTATTTTCTTGCTTCTTCCTAGCACAGTATGACAGTTATTGTGTCAAAGTGCTTTCTTCCAATCCAAGACTCATTCTTTATTTCCTTTCTTCCTTCCTTCCTGTGGAAAGACCCCTTTCATCTGTTCATCGTTTCTCTGTTCTTCCTTCTTTCCTTCCTTCAGGAATGCAAGTTTGCTGATTTTCGTCGGTTTTCTGACTTTTTTGGTTCTCCTATTCCAAGCATCTTTGGTCCAGTGTATCTTGTTCTGATTCACTGCAACCATGATGCTACAATTTCTTGTGAAGGTAATTTTCCAGTCTACTTTTCACAGAAAGGTCACTTACATCTTTCTTTCTTCTGTCCTTCTGTCTGTTTTTTCTTGTCCTTCCTTTCTTCTCTTCCTCTTTACTCTTGTACCTTTTTTTTTTTTTTTTAAATTTTTTTTTACAGTAAGGATAGGCAAGACCATATCTAGTCTGGAAATTCAGGAATTATCTTGTCAATACATTTCCAATACATCAGCCCTTAATAATGCATTATACATCAAACTTGCTAAATTGTCAGCCTTAAACAGAAAACATGGGCAGTTCATTAAACCAATACTGATCCTGTCTTAGGACTTAACTGTGAAGGTAGCATCCAGCATCCAAAAAAAAAAAAAAAAAGAAAGTCGCAATGAAAGAATGAAAAAGCTTTAAATAATGAAGGTAAACTTGAGAAGTCAATGTCTTATGGCTTTTGATCATAAAACCTAGTGGTGATTGGGCCTATGGGAACTGCTTTATAATGCAAGCACTATGACTGTTTGTTCAATGTCTGAAATTACATGACTATCTAGTGCTCCATCCTTGTTTCAGGACTGGCCAGTCATCAGATTTGAATGTGCCAGTAAAGGGCTTGGACAGTTTTATCATGCAGGGAGCAATAGCATTCAGGGAGGTTGACTGAGAGAGACAGGAAAGAAATGCACGAAGAACCCAGGCCCTTTCTCCACGTCACTAACACTTGCATGAATGCATGCAGCCCCAGTCAGTTGTTACTCACGTTTCATGGCAATTTGCTATGATAGAACTTCAAATCTTACGGCTGGTGCAATACTGGAACATGACTTTGAGCCTCATGTGAAGCAAATGCATAATGAACTGACTTGATTTTTGGTTAATTTAAAAGTTGGGTATATTATGGAATTTTCTTTGTGTATGTGCTTAAATTTGGAATTCCTTCATAATGGCTATTATTATTATTTATTTTTCTGGTTTGATGAATTGGAAACACCTTTTTTGCTTGTAGATTTGGAACTCGGGGGGGGGGGGGGGGTATAATTTGGAACCTCTTTTGAAAGGAAGAGGCAGGAGATGGGGATGGAGTTTCAAACTCCTTCTTTTTTTGGAGATGTGATTTCTCAAATAATTATGGTCAGACTGTTAAAAAAAGTGAGGTGAAAGATCTTTAGATTGAAAAAAACAACAAAAGACCAGATGTTCAACCAGAAAAAATTTTATTATATTCATTTGAATTCCTATGTTACAAATACTGGAACCTTAATGAATAGGTTACTGAAATGACACCTTCACAACATAAAGATGAAAGGGGAAGAAGTAACACGATTGAAATCAGCTATAGTAAACAGACTTTGGGACTCAAGGACTCATTTTCATTAATTTTAAAATCATCATCAGGAGACATAGATCTGGTAAACATAACCGTTTATGGGCAGTACTTTAAAACCCAATTTTATTGTTAGTCTCTGAATTTATCAGAAAGAGCATTGAAAATTTGTAGTATCTTTTTCTACTTTTCTCATTTGTTTGTTCCTCCTACCTCTGTAGATTTCTCTCGCATTTTTCCATGCATCCTTTTTTTCTTTTGCTCTTTCATACTTTCATTCTTTGTCTTCCCCTTTCCACTCATGATACAGTTGTTTTGCTGTATTTGGGACAATTCTTTGCCACTCGTGGTACAGTTGTTTTGCTGTATTTGGGACAATTCTTTGCCACTCATGGAACAGTTGTTTTGCTGTATTTGGGACAATTCTTTGCCACTCATGGTACAGTTGTTTTGCTGTATTTGGGACAATTCTTTGCCACTCATGGTACAGTTGTTTTGTTGTATTTGGGGCAATTCTTTGTCGCCCATGGTACAGTTGTTTTGCTGTATTTGGGCTTTGTCACTCATGGTACAGTTGTTTTGCTGTATTTGGGACAATTCTTTGCCACTCATGGTACAGTTGTTTTGCTGTATTTGGGACAATTCTTTGCCACTCATGGTACAGTTGTTTTGCTGTATTTGGGACAATTCTTTGTCGCCCATGGTACAGCTGTTTTGCTGTATTTGGGGACAATTCTTTGCCACTCATGGTACAGTTGTTTTACTGTATTTGGGATAATTCTTTGTCGCCCATGGTACAGCTGTTTTGCTGCCAGGAGCTTGGATTTACTGAGAAAATTTATTGTTACTGTGGTTAGATATTTACACCGGCAGCTTTAGATAAATGCACAGTAATGGTGCAAAATATATTTCTGTAGATAACAAATTCAATAATATTTAGATCAAATGCCATATAATTATAAAATCAATAACTAATGCAGCAGATGATGATGACCAAATGAATGTATAATATAAATGGCACTCATAGGAAAGTTGAATAATTAAAGAGTGAAAATATGCATAACGGCAGAAGTTTTTTGGGGGGGGGGGGGGGGGGGTAGATTGTCGGAATCATCTTCACATTTTTAAGTGCTCAGATTTTGCTGCCCATCAGAAGTAAGTACATAATTCGTAAAATTTGTGGTCAAATTCTTGAAAATTGCTGCTGTTAAAATCGTTACAGCGAATTTATGGAAAAATATTAATACTGCTATATTAAAAAAAAAAAAAAATAAAATTGACGGCAATAGAATATTAAAAATACCATCAGAAGTAGGTTCAAAATTACCATGTTAAGTGTTAAGAATGTTAAAATTACTATATTAAAAAAAAATAAAAAAAATTAGAATTGACAGCAAAAGAATATTAAAAATACCATCAGAAGTAGGTTAAAAATAACCATGCTAAATAATAAGAATGTGAAAATAGCTTCAGGATAAGTATGGAGATACAGCTATAGAATATGCGTTTAACCATCCATTCATAAAAGAACTTTTGTTCTGGAAGTGATTTTAAAGTGTATGAAGTGGCATTTTGAGCGATTTGTTTTTAACCGTAATGTCTATTCTGGTTTTAGGGCAAGTTAATGTTATCAAATATCCAATAACTAAGTAATGATTATTGTGGTCCAAAGGTAAGTTAATGCTATCAAATATATCCATTAGCAAAGTAACGATAATTGTGGTTGAAGGTAAGTTTGTACTGTGAAATAACCATTAGCTAAAAGTGACTCTCTCTTCCTTCTGGTGTCTTAATTCACAGAAAAAGGTTAATGACTTTATTCATTGAGATTGAATTCATGGTTTAAGGGGCTCATGATCGTTATTCATGTTTTAATAATCTTTATATTCATGAAAAATACTGAAATCGCAATTTTTGGCCAACGTTGAAATCTTTCTTGTGGAAAATTAACTCTGTAGGAAATTTGGTACAGAAGTTTCAATGGAAATACCATATCAGCATATCATAAACTAGAAAAAATGTGCTTAACGGACGAAAAGCGTTTATTGTAGGGCTGAATATTTGACATCTTTGAACTGTATTAGTCTCAACTGATTACATGTTCATAACAAATTCCAGCATTATTTCTGTTCACTGGCGTGTTTTGCAAATATGAATTTATACATTATAATCTGATTGGCGTTAACATTGTATGAGATGTTAGCTTGTCATAGGCAGATGTAGGTTGATGCACCGGTCCATAGTTTAGTATAGGAATTGACTTTAGTGAAGGTTTGATTTGAAAAATTGAAAAGGTTTCCATTATGGCTATTGAAACCAGTAGGATATTAAAAAACTTTTTCGTGTCGCAAACTTCATTTGTGGCTCATGGTTAAGGTTAAGTTCTTTTGATGCATATATGGGTATAATATAGTGTGTAAATTCTAGAATATATAACATCTGTGGCGGTGGGCTTTAAAAATGAATTTTTGCAATATATTTTATTCATATTTGCATTCATGTGTGTGGCTGTGTGAGAGATTCTGGTGATGGGTGTTGCGTTTACAAAAATTTTTTTGATCATGTTGTAAACTTCTTTTGCTGCTCATGGTTAAGTTCCTTTGGTGCATATATGGGCATAATGTAGTGTATAAATTCAAGAAAATATAACGTATATGACGGTTAGCTTTAAAACATCTATGGTGATTGGCTTTAAAAATGAATTTATACGGTATATATAGTATATTCATATTGGCATTAATATGTGTGTGGCTGTGAGATTTTGTCCATGGGCTTTTTGTATGCAAAAGTTTTTTTTTTTCAGGTTGTGAACTTCTTTTGCCGCACATATATGGGTATAATATAGTGTATAAATTCGAGAAAATATAACATCTATGGGGCTGTCTTTAAAAATGAATTTATACAGTATACCATATTCGTATTAGCATTATTAAGATACGGGATGTGTCGGCTTTTCTTTTGAGACTTACTAACATTTTCTTCACCCTTTTCTCTTTCTTTCTTTCAGGCGGGGGTCGGGCATGTGGGGACGGCGGGGGCTGGGGGTGCGTGTTGGCGGCGCGCCAGGCATGGGGGGACGGGAGGCTGGCGGGGGTCGTGCACGCGTGGGTGGGGGATGGGTGTGCGGGGGCTTGGTGGCGGGCCGGGGATGGGAGGCTGGCGGTGGTCGTGAGTGCGTGGGTGGGGGATGGGCGTGCGGGGGCTGGGCAGCGGGCCGGGCGTGTGGGGGGGGCTGGATAGCGGAGTGGGGACGGCGGGAGCTGGGGGTGTGTGTTGGCGGGGGGCCAGGCATGGGGGGACGGGAGGCTGGCGGGGACTGGGTGGCGGGCCGGGCGTGTGGGAGTGGCGGGGGCTGGGTGGCGGGCCGGGCGTGTGGGGTGGGACGGGCGGTTGGGGGCCAGGCGGGGATCGGGCATGTGGGGTGGGACGGGCGGTTGGGGGCCAGGCGGGGATCGGGCATGTGGGGACGGCGGGAGCTGGGGGTGCGTGTTGGCGGGGGGGCCAGGCATGGGGGGACGGGAGGCTGGCGGGGGTCATGCACGCGTGGGTGGGGGATGGGCGGCGAGCCGGGCATGTGGGCGGCGGGCTGGGCGTGTTGGGGATGGGCAGGGGTTCTGGCTTGTGGGCGGCGGGCAGGGCGTATGGGGCTGGGCGGCGGGCCGGGCGTGTGGGGTGGGGTGTGTGAGTGCGGGCCGGGCTTGTGTGGGGCGGGGCGGGCGGCTGGTGGAGGGATGGGCGGGGGTCAGGCGGGGCTGGGGGTGCGTGTTGGCGGCGGGCCAGGCATGGGGGGATGGGCGGCTGGCGAGGGCCGGGCGTGTGTAGGGTGGGCGGGCATGTGCTCGTTTTGTGGGGCGGGTATATGCATGTGAGGGGGGGGGGGGCTGGCATATGCCTATGTGTGTGGGGTGGGCATCTCTGTGTGTGGGTGAGCGGGCATATGTGTGTGTGTGGGTTTAGGGGGGGCGCGGAGGGGAGACAAGGGGGTATTTTTACTTGTCTCCTTTTACATAAAAATTTATTTTCTTTGGAATTGACCTGGGAATATGCAATTCAAATATTTTTTCTGTTACTGTTGAATGAAATGTGAAGGGGAAAATGATTTTTGACTTTTCAGTAACAGAAAGAATATTTGGAGATCGTGAGAACGGGTCAATTTTGTTCATTGCAAAACTTGAGCATGTTATTCAGTGTTGAGATTAGAAATTTGTTTTAAAAGAGAAAAAAAATGGGTAGTACTAGTAGGTTTTTGTAAAGTCATGTAGTTATAGTGTGTAGGCATGAATGTGTGCATGTGAGGGAGGGGGTGGAGAAGAATTGTGAGTGTAACATGGGGGGGGGGGGGGTTATTGTTATTGCTCTTTTTTAAAATAAAAATTTATTTTGTGTGGAAAGTGACCTGTGAATATGAAATTCAAATATTTTTTCCGTTGCTGTGGAAATTGAAATGTGAAGGGGAAAGCATTTTTGACTTTTCAGTAACAGAAATAGTATTTGGAGACCATCTGGACAGGTCGTTTTCTTCATTGTAAAAATTTAGCATGTTTTTTTTTTGGTGATGAGATTAGGAATAGTTTGAGGGTGTGGATTTTTACGTGTAGTATACAGTTATAGTGTGTAAGCCAGATTGACTGACTGTGGGGGCTTGTGTGAATGATAATATATGAGTGAGACAGAATGAAAAGGAAGCAAATATTTGTGTACATGGATAGTGAGAGAATAAAGAGGGTGAAAAGGAAGCAAATATCTTTGTAGATTTGAAAAGTTTGAGTGAAAAAAACAGGCAGTGGTTCATAATCATACTCATAGTACATGTAAGTGTATGTCTGCATGAGTGGGTGCACATGGGGGCTGGTGTGAAAGTGAATACCTATGATGGCAAGTAAGAGAGAGTGACAGGATTAGCAGTCAGTATCTAACATATTTGTTTTTTTGTCGAGAACATAATGATGACTTATGGCTTGTTGATTTGCTATGCATTAGGCTGATGTAGTGATATGTATATGGAATATATAAGACTCGCTGTGTACGGTGATAGGAGTGGGGATATCTGTGAGGTTATATAGCCAGTATTGTAAGACTTCTTTTTGATAATGTTCCTGCGAAATACTTTGAATGTGTTTACTTTGCTATACTTTGGAATATGTATACTCACAGAATAAAGTAATCTACCACTTTTGAAATTAAAAAAACGAAAAAAATGGTTACAGTTAGAGAAAAACCACTTACGGCAAATGAAAAGGGATGTAATTTTCAACAAAGTGCCAAAACCGGAATGTTGTCAGTTTCCTGGTTTACTCACAATTTGATGTTAAAGGCGCAGGGTGCCATTCTGGAGTTTGCAAGCAGTGCTGTGTTAGTCTGGCCGTGCTGTGACAGGGCACTTTCGAATCACACTCAACATTTTGAGTACACAAATCGGTGAAACTTTATTTCAATCAAAAGCTTTTACTGCAACACACAAATTTCATTCGATAGCGATAGAGATGGACAATAATGAATCAAGTTTTACTGTCTCTCTGCTCATCACTTCAGTGGGTCAAAGTTCAAAAATGCACGTGAAATTGTGAGCCATCCCAAACACCGAAAGTGTTTCATTTTTATGCATCTTCTTGGACATTGATTTCTCTCTTTTGTGCTTAATGCTCGCTTCTCTAGCTGTATTAGATTTTCAGATATTTAGGGACAAATAGGCGGTACATTACTTTATTCCGCTAGTATACATGTTATTGTTATGTTGTTCAATGTGTTTCAATTAGTTTTGTTCTTTAGATTCAGACCTGTCAGTATGAACGATCAGTAGATATAAAACGGGAGAACTTGTGAGGGTGGTTTTCACATCATGGCTTTTAGTTTATTATGTCCAGAACTAACATCTTTTTCATCGATAAATTCAGTGTTAAAATGTTTGAATGAAAACAGAAGCTGTGGCTCTCTGTTTGCGTGTGTGAATTTGACGAATCTTCATACCATAGAAAGAGAGCATGTCTTTAAGTGTAGAGAGGATATGAAATTACATGTCAGGATGTGTATGTTCATGTTTGGTATACATTATCATTAGGAAACTAATACTTTGTGAGCTCAGTGCTATCTTGTTCTATCTCCATTTTTGCCCAATTTTAGATATTCAGAAGAGGAGCAATAGCTCTTCACCAGAAAGTCACTTGTATCAGGCCCGATAGTAATAAAGATTGACGATCAGATATCATATGTGGTCATCTTTGGAGAGTGAAGTATGCCCTTGGTCAACATTGATTGACTTACATCTCAAAAACAGAAAAGTGGAGATAGAACCAGATAGCACTGAGCTCACAACTTTGTTACCGTGCTAAAAATTTTACTTTTCCATTTGGAACGTAATGTTCTTTCACGTTGTCCATGTGGAACATTAATTGAATAAAATGCTTTTGATGGCAGCATCTTTGTCTTTTTGTTCTTGAGTGAAAGTGTGGTTGTTGCTAACATTATGTGATAGTTGTTGCATTATAAAACTGGGCATTGTTCACAGCATAATACTTTTGATGATTTGTGATTTTGCAATAAGATTTTCAGAAAGGCACATTCTAGTGTTTCTCGAACTTTTTTATCCCACACCCCATTTCAATTAATAAAAAAACAAAAGACGTACACCCGATCATGATTGAAGTACACAGCACATAACCCAAAACTTGTGCTTCTGTTCAGGTTTATTGTAATCCGAGTTAAAGAGGAAACCACCACAAAAAAAAAAGAAACAAATAAGTTGTTTTATACAATTAAGTTAACATACAGTATGAAAAAGTTTCTGTGCTCTATTCTGAAGTCCAATGGCCCATGCTCTTTCAAAATATTGCCACACTCCTCAATTTAGGCTTACTCAGTGTTACTGTTGACAGAACGGTTCAAATACTTTTCAAATTATCTGCAAACTTCAAGCTGCTCCAAGACGCAGTCATTATTGTAATGGGTACCGCAAAATTGACTCATTTATTGTCCACACTGAAATCCCTTGTATATTTTTCCTTCCAAGTGTCATTACATGGTTCAGCATGAATTACATCAGCTGTAAGGCTTGGGTGTAAAAAGGGATTCTTGTAGACTTTTTAGTATGTGTGGTCAAAGGACCCTGGTACTGACACACACAAAATTCTGCATTCATATTTCGCAACATTCATTTGTGCACTTTGATCCACAAGGATAACGGCTTGAGTAATCACAATGTTCATCTTCAAAGTGCACCCTCCGTCACAACATACATTGTATTTTTTCCATGCAAATATAATTATGACAGTATGTATGACTGTACACAATACTTACTACAGGGTTAGATTATTAAGCATAAAACAGACAATAGTTTTCAAACCAGCACCTTGAGGAAAGGCCATCCCTTCTCTCTTCCTTCCTTCCTTTCTTTCTTTATCTTTCCTCTTTCTTTCTCTCTCTCTCTCTTTCTTTCTTTCTATCATGTCATTTCACTCTCATCTTTGCAACTTCATTGATGATATAAACAATGAAATATTCCATGAACAACTCTAAAAATTTAATGTGTGCTTTTCATCACTGTGCAATGTCCACTGTTGAACTTTTAACTACGCTGAAAATACAGTCAGCTGGAAGTAGTTACTTTACCATACAGTACTTGTTTATTTAATAAATATGGGTGTACTTCAGCTTGCATATTATTAGCATTAGAGCTTTAAATTTTTGTTTAAAATATCATTTCATATTACACATACATTTTTTTCATTAATCAGTGCACATTTTGTTTACTTGAAATACAGCTGTATTATTAAATCACCATTTGTAATGAAAATGTCACTAATTTCATCAAGTCACAATTTTTTGCCCACTGTAGCATTCCATTATTTTTTATGACAAGCTCTGGCATTACTCACTATAGTAGGCCTACATGTATAAATGTCACTATTTCTGGCAAGGCAATTTCAGGATAGATTTATTTAGTCTATTATGCATTATATTATATCAAATTTACATGAGGTGACTTAAAAGAAATGTCAAGGCCAAAAACAGAAGAAAAAGTATCATGAGACCATTTCTACAAGTAAGAATCTAACATTCGGACATATTTATGAAATTCCACATACTCAATGTTGCTGTTGACAAATGTCCAATAAGGACCTGTAACTTTTAAATACAGTAATGCCACAGCACAAACAATAGTCATCAATAGAGGATCTTGAACATCAAGAGCAACACTTTGTATTGTCAAATTGGGATTATCTGGCAATATTCCTGATGTAAAAAACTGCACCAGAATTACATGGTGGTAAACAATTGTTGCAGCAGCCTCAAAGAAGCAATTGAACCTGTTAGATTTAAAGCTAGGTATTAAAGACCCCGGGCAGAAAGTTGTCCAGTCAGTACGACAACCATTTTTCTGGTCATCTCGAGGACCAAGAATGTCACAAGCTGTTCTCAAGACCCGATTGGTGGCACTTTCTGAACTGCTGTAATGAGCAAATCGCTGATCTTTATCTCGCCCAAGACCCTCCTGAACAGATTCAATCACCTCATTCTCTGCTGCAGCCAAGGCCTTTTCACATGCACTGCTGAGATCCAATGAAAAATGTACATTACAATATAAAAAATGAACTTGCACACGAGAACCAACTTCTGACTTAAGATATTCATAGAATTTCTTACCAAACAATTTCATTGCAGCTGCACGATCAGACATAATGCTAGAAATTTTTGACAAAATGCTTTAGAAAATACTGCCACTGTCAGTAGAATCTGAATCCAATGCTCCATAGCAATCAGAGAGTTTACGAAAAAGACTTAATGTGATGTCAAGCAATGTGTTGGAATCTTCACAAGCAACTGTTGTAAAACCCAAATAAAACTGATCCCCATTATCAAGAGTGAACTGATGTCCTACTATTTTAGTATGATCACGTGATGTGCCATGGCTGTGCAAAGTAACATCTGAAGATTGCAACACATGCTCAACTACTTGGATGTTACTCAAAACATGACCTTCATCACACATATTTAAAACAGTTTGCTTGGAAGGTAGAGGTTCCGTAAAGACATAATTAAAGATCCCTTTAGCCACAATAGAAATGACCTTGCTAACATTTGCAGCAGCAACACCAGCTTCACACACCAAAGCAATGACTGTTTTTCTTAACTTATCAGTGTACACATTCTTCTGACTGCCTTTTACAGTAATATCAGGATGTAGATATTCAATAACATTGAGCTTTTTAACTTTCTCTTCAAGGTTTTTCACTTTAACTTTCTCGTTCTTAAATTTCCTCCCCATTTTGCTGGCCCTTTTCTGTTCAGTGGCAACTTGGCATTTTAAACTTGAATTCATCACGGAGCTTCTCTTCAGGCTTAATTTCAATGATTTTAATTTATTCTGCAGTGAAGTTACATCTTTTAGCTTATTCATTAAGTTTACTGATATTTGTTGAAGACTTAAAATTTTTGTTTTAAATCAAGGTAACTTTTCTTCGCAGCTTCCATGCTCTGACAAACCACATCAAATTTTACTGTTAATGAATGAAGTTTCTCTAATAGATGTTGGACCTGTTCTCTGAGAGATGCATTTTCTTTTTTCACTGATGCCAATTCAGAACGATAGTTGCTGCAATTGTACTGACAATTACATGGTGGTTTTGTACTACTTGATGCCACTGTAGCTTCGTTCAAATCATTTGATAAGGTGAAAATTTCATTGAAAAATAAAGATATTTTTCCATCCTCTTTGCTCCCCTTCTACTTCAGAAGTAATTTATAAGAAACAAGCAATTTCTCAACCCTTTTACGACACAATTCCATCAAATCAGTGTCTGTTAAAGAAAAACCTAAGAAGCACAGGACCCATTAAAACACAAATTTCACTTTCATTTTCTCCTTGGAACGAAACAATTCCAAATCAATAATGACTTCATTCCGCAGAGGAACACTGATCTTCTCTGTCCAGGAATTTACATTTAAAATGTTTGTCCTGCTGAGCCCCAACTCATCCAAGGATACTGAAATTGAATTAAAATTTAAGTCCTCATTGACAAATGTCTCCAGATCCGGTGTTCCAAGTAGGGATAATGCCTTGGCAACAGTTCTCTCTACCCGTTTTCCAAGGCGTTCAGTTGGAAATGAAACATCTGGCTCATGGCCTTTAGCGTCTTTACAGACGGTCTTAGCAGCTAGAATATTCACTTTCACTTTGACTGACAGCTTCTCTCGTGGCTTATTCTACCAATGTTTGACCCGAGAGTGCGATGGCAGTGATTGCAGGTCAGTCTTTTGGGTTCACTTTGGCGAGTGTTTTCATTCCGCCTCTGTCGTTTTGTCAGGTATGTTTCTTTTGCCTTGAAGTCTATTGCGAGCGTGCCACTGCGCAATTTTTGTCTCCATCTGCTTCGATCATTTGCAAGGTTTTCCCATTCATTGGGGTCGATGTTGAATGCTTTCATCGTGACCTTGCAAGTGTCTTTGAATCGCAGATGTGGCCTACCTCTGGGTCGGTTGCCAGTAGCAAGTTCCCCGTAGAGAATTTGTCTGGGGATGCGATCATTTTCCATACGGTGGAGATGTCCAAGCCACCGCAGTCTTTTTTTGCCTAGGAGAGCCTGAGTTGATGGAATGTTGGCTCGGCTCAGAACTTCGATATTTGAGATCCTGTCTTGCCACTTGATCTTGAGAATTTTGCGTAGGCAGCGCAGGTGGAAGGAGTTGAGGGATCTTTCATGTTTGGAGTAGGTGGTCCATGTCTCTGAGCCATACAGCAGGGTGCTTAGGACGCAAGTTTGGTACACGAGTACCTTTGTTTTGATGGTCAGCTTGCTATTGTTCCACACCCTTTTTGAGAGTTTGCCAAAAGCTGTGGCCGCCTTTCCTATTCTGGCATTTATTTCAGTTATGTCTGTGCTACCACTGATGGTTGAGCCTAGGTAGCAGAATTTTCCCACTTGCTCCAGAGGAGAGCCATTCAGCATGATTGGGTTGGGGTTTCTCAAGCCTTGTGTCAAAACTACAGTTTTTGAGACACTGATCTTTAGCATGAATTTGTCACAGGCTTTGGCAAGGCTATTGATGAGAGCCTGGAGCGTGGTTTCATCGTGGGCCACGATTGCAGCATCATCTGCGAAGAGGAGCTCTTGTAACATAATATGCTCTGTACGAGATTTTGCTTTTAGTCTGGCAATATTAAAAATGGAGCCGTCCACTCTGGTGTTAATAAGTACTCCACCTGAACATTGACCAAAGGCATTCTTGAGTAGGGCTGCAAAATATATACCAAATAAGGTAGGAGCAAGAACACATCCCTGCTTCACACCGCTGTTTACAGCAAATGAATTGGATGTGCAGCCCTCAAAGTTGACACATGCCCTCATGTCAGTGTGGAAGGATGCAATAAGTTTTAGCAATGTTGGTGGACAGCCTATGGATTTAAGGACTGCATACAGGCCAGATCGGCTTACGGTGTCGAAAGCCTTTGTTAGGTCCACAAAGCATGTTATAAGCGGCCTGTTTTGTTCTTTACATTTTTCTTGGATTTGCCGAAGTGCAAATATCATGTCAATAGTTGATCGTTTGCTTCGAAAGCCACATTGTGTTTCTGGTAAGACTTTTTCCGCCAGTTGTTGAAGGCGGCAGAGGATGACGCGAGCAAAAGCCTTTCCAGTAATGCTGAGGAGGGATATGCCTCGATAGTTGTTGCAGTCGCCTTTGTCTCCTTTGTTCTTGTAAAGTGTGACAATTTTGGCGTCTCTCATATCATGTGGTATCACGCCTTCTTTCCAACACTGCAGTAACAGATTATACAGGTGTGGTAATAGTGGGCCTTTTAGGTCTTTTAATACCTCTGCAGGAATGTTGTCACTTCCTGTGGCTTTTCCAGCAGACAGGTGGTCGATTGCATTGTTCATTTTTATCTGTGATGGGTTCACCATTTACAGACTTAAGTGGGGCGCTTTTGGTGATGATTGGCCCAAGAGCTACTTTCATCTGACTAAAGGCGGTTTTCATATCTCCCTTTTCATTTGCCTCTTGTATGCTGTTACACAAGTCTGTCCAGTATTTGTTGGCGCAACGTCTTACCTCCAGCTGAAGTTTAGCTTTTGCATTTTTCAAACAAGTTTTTGTACTCTGATTGCAATTTTTGTTATACTCATTGAAAGCAGATTTCTTTTGCTCAATGAGAGGTAGGAGAATTTCGCTGTTCTGGGCTACCCAGTCGTTGTTTGAAACTTTATGCTGTCCAAAAGACTTGATGGCACAGTCATGAATTTTTGAACTGAGAGTGTTCCATGTTTCATCTACCGAGTCACATTGGCTGACATTATCCATGCTTTCAGCAAATAACTTTTCAAATGACTTTCTATTTGATTCATCTCTGATTGCTGTTACATTGATCTTAGGGATTGAAGGGGCTTTTGATCTGTATATTTTCTTGGCCGAAATTTTGATTTTGCTGACTACCAGTGCATGGTCGGTGTCACAGTCAGCACTGTGGAGGGAACGAGTTATTTTTATACAGCCCAAACTCTTCCTCCTTGAGAGAATAAGATCTAATTGATGCCAATGGCCAGACCTGGGATGGCGCCATGATGTTCTTTGGCATCTCTTAAGGTCAAAGTACGTGTTTGTAACACATAATGAGTTTACGGAGCATAGCTCCAGAAGGCGCTGCCCGTTTTCGTTGATGTTGCCAATGCCGAAGTGCCCAATGCACTTTGGCCATGCGGAGTGATCTGCTCCCACTCGAGCGTTAAAGTCACCCAGAATTAGCAGGCCTTCGGTGAGAGGGATGTTGTGGAGAGTCCTCTGCAATGCCTCGTAGAAAATGTCTTTGGTTTCGTCAGAGGAGGTAAGTGTTGGGGCATAGACACAGATAATGTTGGTAAAACCAGACCGGGTGTTCAGTCTGAGTGTCATGATGCGTTCTGACACTCCAATTGGAGTTGCGATCGAATTGATAAGGGAGTTTTTTACGGCGAAGCCCACGCCGTGGATTCTCGGCTGTTCGCTGCTAAGGCCCTGCCAGAAGAAGGTGTAGTTTTCTTCTTTGACTGACCCGGAGTCGGGAAGTCGAGTTTCTTGAAGGGCAGCGATGTCGATGTTTAGTAGCTGAAGTTCTCGATCAATAATTTGGGATTTCCTGATGGAGTCAATATTAGTGAGATCTTGCTGTTGCAAGCCTGGGCGCATTGTTCTGACGTTCCAGGTACCAAGTTTTAGTATTTTTCTGTTTTTGCCAGGTGCACACTTTACGTCAGCTTTTTGACTTTTGGTCTAGCTCCAACCACCTTATGAAGCAGGCTGACGTGGCGGAACAACACCCAACTGCCTGGGGGCTGCCCAGGTTACGGCGGGCGGTAGTTGATCAATGCAGCTGAAAAGCCGCTCCCACCGACAGAGGGGACCCCTGGCGCTCATCCGTACGCCAAATGGATTGAGCTTATCACCGGTAACTGCCACCTCCCGTGTTGTGCCCATCCGTAACGGATGGCTGGAGTGTCCTCTCCAAATCGGAAATGGGTGGGCTTATAGAGGAGAGACAGACGCTTGCCAAGCCCGAGCAAACGCCTCCTCGTTTTGCTGCCTTGCCTGGGCTATTTTTAAGAGATGGTGCTTTGCCCAGAGGCACCACCCCTCTCTCTGCCATTCTAGTTAAACCCAAGGGAGAGACCAGGTCAATACATTTGGAACTAGTCCGGCTGCAGGAGATGCTGGAAGCCAGTTTGATGCAGTTCTCCCTGACAACCACCTTCGGGTCTCCACTCCTGATTTTCTGTCTGGGTTTACTCCCATAGCCTTTGCTATCATAGCAACACACAAGGCAGTGTGGTATTTGTATTCAGGGTTACCTTCCCCTAGTCTTCCTCTCTCCCGAGATGACCCACAAGACAGTGGGGGTGACAGTAGCAGGCTGTATTGTGTACTGTCATACAATAGCAGAAAACTCTGGCCTGACATATAAAAGACATCTGGCACCAGCTTTTCAAACCAATGCGCCATATCCTTCACCGTCCTGTTGCCCTCCAATCTCAGCGTGTGAAGCATCAGTAAGAGGAGGTTGGTGTGAGGGACCATAGGGGGATCTGGTCGCCTGCCCTTCCCAGTGCCTAGAAATGTCCTTTTCAGGCCATCAAAAGTATCATCAGCTGAGGAAAACAGAATCTGAGGCATAATTAGTGCTCAGCATAACTTCATGTGCCTCTGTTTGTCATGATTTTTACTCTAGATGGTGATACTCTGCATTAAGGAGAACTTGTCAGACTTGTGACTAACAAAATACTGCATTATTAAATGTAAAGCAGAGCTGCAGACAAAACTTAAATCTAGATCTAGAATATAATTTGCTATTCCAGACATGAAAATGAAAAATCACATTCCTATCCTTTTTGGGCGAGTCCACTTGATCAAACACAACTGGGAAAACCTAGATCTAGATCTACATGCTTTCAAATGAAAAGATCAAGCATGAAAATGGGATGGAATCTCAAGCATATTTATTTCCTACGTCTAAATCTATTAATGTTCCACTAGAATGTTGAAATTGCGAGTGAGAATTTAAAAAGATCATAACACACACGAACTGTCTTCCCCACTGCCAAATGGACTAAGTTATAGTGAATAAGGGTATGTCACTCGCAAGTGAAATAAAATTTAAAAAAAAAAAAAAACTGACCTTGTCCGTCTTTATCTTCCTAAGCTTGACATGTCCCTTGCCAAGGGATTTAACAACTATATTTGCACACAAAAAATCTCTAAAATGAATTCATTTTTATGAGTCCGTTAATTATGCCATCAATTGCAACTAAGTGTATGTCAGTGCCAAACAAACAATACAGTGCAAGTTTTACTCATGGGCAACCAACTACAAAATCAACTACTACTACAGCATGACAACGAATGCGAGTGAAATGAAAGTTAAAGTTGAATCATATCAGTTTGAATGGATCAACCCATAGTTTATATTAATGCATGTTATTTCCTCTGAATTGTATTGTGATTTACGGAAGTCAAGAATGTAGGCTATGTATGTATGTATATATGTATGTATGACTATGACGCCCGATGACAGCGATAAAAAGACGAATTAAACTATGATTGAAATAAACTGTGGTCTATACTTGTTTATAATAGTAATGGGGTGAACCACTACAGGGCTGAATTATAACGTGCTGCGGTGAAAGGGAGATAGTTGTTATGTATCACTACATTGTAAGTTTTGTTTCATATTGATCTTGTTAAATAATATTTTATTATATTAAGATAGTGTATTTAGAACATACACGAACAGGAGGGTAGTTTTTAAAAAGGTTTTTATTTGTTATAACATTTTGTTAAAATTTGCACTTAATGAACATGCTAAAAATTGGTTGCGCGTTTTGGGGCTACGCGTGGGTGATAGCGTGGGCCAGTCAGTTCCATCTACGTCTTCAAGCCAGTAGGACGTGTTTATTCTGTCCTGACTAAAAACAAGTTGGTAAATATTTCAAAGTATTTGTAAAGTACAAGCTTTAATGTAGCTTAATTAAGTGTGAATTCCTTTGGCTGATTCACAGCGCCTATCGGTTGGGTTTATTGTCTATGGTTCATCGTTCATTGTTTATTGTTTAGTATCGGATCGAGTTATTGTAGTGTTTTTATTGTACTGAATTGTACTGTTGTTTTGTTGCTTTTATTATTTGATTGTTTTTTTCTTTTCTTTTTAATAAAATTTAGATTGTTCTCTCATAACCTGATAGTTTTGTTTGCACGTTTAACTGTCGTACACATTTAGGTATTAGTATTTGTGGCGTTTCTAGCTTTACTTGTGGGTAGTCACGTTTTGTGTATTGATAGTTAGAACTGTGTGAGATGGACCGCTTGAGTCCGGGTACTATTACCAGGGTTGGGAAGTACCCGATCCCGTCCTGTTTTATATATAAAAAATAGGGGGTTTAATAACTTTAAACTGGACTAGTGGGGTAAAGTCTGGCCTAGCCTAAAGTAGACCCCTGGGTATAAACAGGATTAGCCCAGAATAAACCTGGGGACATAAAATAGGCTAAGTTCCTTTAACTCCTAGTCTGGCGTGGGGATAATCTGGCCAGGTATATTCTGGGCTAGGCCAGTTTATACCCAGGGTATACTTTGGGCTAGGCCAAACTATATTCCACCAGTCCAGATTATACTCCCACATTCAGGCAAATATTCAAGGATACAACATTAAGTTTTTAAAATTTTATTTCACCCACAAATGACATGCCTGTATTCACTATAACACATAATTGCAATCCTTCAAATGCCCTGCAAAACTAATCCAGTGCCATAAACCATAAGGTACATGAAATGTAGACCTTTCTACAAATAAGCTATCAAAGAATTTACTAACAAGAAATGTTAACGCAACATGATCCATCGAATGTTTGCTGTAACATACATGTACTGTAATTACTGCAATGCACTGTTGTCTCACTGGATTTAATCTGCCAGTTTACACAACTGTCAAGGCTACTTTACTGAAGCTTTCTGTCCAGTTCTATTTGAATACATGTAGTTGAAAAGATTTAACACATTTTTTTTACATATAATTGGTACACACACATTTGCTGCTTAATTCTACAATGATTTATACAAAACAACTTTTTAAAAAGAATTTTACCAATGTGTTAAAATGATTTGAATGTAGTTAAACTTGACAACTCTGAATACGAAACACAGATGTTTAAAATTCTGCACTTTGTAATATCTTCTCGAAAGGACATAAGCTAGGAAAATTACAAAAGATTTATTCCCAGAAACTACAGTGCATGGTAACATCATATGTAAGAAAAGGCGAAAGAAATATCATGCAGATTTGCCTGAGGCCCCCCCCCCCCCCCGATTTTGAGGCCCCAGGCTTCAGCCTACCTAAACTAATGGTATATCTGGCACTGGTAGTGGAACAGAAAATTATCGCTTTTAATTACACTTTTATGAAATGATATTTACATATTTTTTAAATCCATTCCGTTAAAATTATTATTTTATAATGATGAAACAGAAAAAAATAAAAGAGAATGAAAACACAAGACATGAAACTCTAATAGAATAAATAGATACATAAATAAACCGTCTGGTATTTTCCATATTGTTGTATGTACATTTTTGCCTTTTCAAGAAAATGAGGATTGAAAGTTTCAAGAAGTGTGTAAAATCAGGGTTTTGTTCAATACGCTTCAAAATCGAAAGTTGCATAAAAATGCCCACAAAAAGTGCCCCCATATGACATATACACACATAATAAAATTAGGAAGGAGAGAACCCCCCAGATGACATATGTACATATAATAAAATTAGGAAGGAGAGAAACCCCCCCCCCCCCCCCCCATGACATATATACATATAATAAAATTGGGAAGGAGAGAACCACTTTCGTGACAAAACCTCAAAATCAGTAAAATGTCACATATAACAATATGACAAATACCCCTAGAAATAAATACATAATGAATGAATGAATACATAATTTTTAAGAGGTTCAGCTGGTGAAATTCGAAATTTCCTTATTTGGGCCAGCATATGAAAGGAGGCTCTTTGTAATGGTTCCCTATGAGGGAAGAAGTAAAAAATTAAATTTCTTTGAAAAAAAATTGTGGCCATGGTTATGGTGGCCATCTTCAAAATTATCAAAAAAAACAAATTCATACAGATTTGATAATCTAAACATCTCATTACACCATTATGCCTAATTCTATTTGTCTTATGGACATTAAGATCAAAATTAAACAACCAGCTAGTTTTGATTGATAAGTTCACAACAGGTAATTAATGACAGCAAAGAAGGAAAGAATAGAATTTTTACTCTGCAAAAGTCAGTTCTGAGTGTCACCAAAAAATGTGTAAAATTAAAAGTATAAAGTATAAGGAAAAGACTCACAGTACTCAACTTTTTTTTTATTTATTATTTTGTTTTTACAATAATATCCATAGCAACTACATAATTTATGCCAAATGTCAGCACTCTGGCATTAATAGTTGCTGAGATTTTAAGATTGTAAAATGGGAAGTTACCGCAAAAAAATGTACTTTTGAAAAAAATCACATTTAAAGATTGGGACACAAGTAAAACACAACGGACAACTCAGAATTTAAATTTCTGTGTTGCAGCTGATACATATATGTACATCATTGTTTATGGGAACATGTTATTCTCGACATGGTGTAGGGTGTAAAAAGTAAAAAAAATCACAAAGCTGATTTTTTTTTTACCAAAATCGATAACTCTATACCAGCTGAACCTCTTAAAACAGCTAAGAAACGATGAAGCCGCTGGGGTAGTCATTCACAGGTCAGATAGTCATAAATTGGTCAAAGCCTGACTGGTACTCGACGTCACAGGAAAGAATAGCAAATCGCTGGGGACAGAACAAAACAGCTTTTGAAGCATGGAGTCGACACGCATATACACCCCCCCCCCCCCCCACACCTCAAGAAAAAAACCAAAACCTTTTGATTTCACAAATCTAGTTCATGTTTGTTCCAACTCCACTTTTTGCACAACTGAGCAAATTTGATTAAGAGATAGTGGGGTAACGTTCTAAGTCCAGTCAGACATAGTCAGATGCTGCCAGCAAAATACACACCAAAGAAATAGTGGCAAAAGCCGTCTACAAATGCACACGTTGACATTCATTTAAAATGCATTGTGGCACTTATCAAGTTGTTTCACAGTTCCGATTTATTCAATTCCTTATCATAATAACAAAAGCCTTATAACTGGAAGTTCTCAGTTGTGCAAAAAGTGGAGTTGGAACAAACAAGAACTAAGGTCAGGATTACGTCTGTCATGGAGAACGCTCCTGATTTCAGAGTTACATTTACAATAATCAAGTTTTAGAAGTGTGAAACACTGATTGCGCAAAACATTTGCTACACATTTTTTTCTTCTCCCGAGCTCATTATAAATAATTTTTTATGCGTATCCCATTACTAGGCATTAGTGAGCTTAATTTGTTAAACGTGATTATGTCTAGACATAACAGTCAATATTGTGTCATCCTGTACGTTATAATATTAATAATAATAATAATACATGTATATATAAACATACTGCATATAAAATTACACATTTTAATCTATTACTGTAATGGAAAACATACGCATGTACAGACCCTCCATCCCATACGCTTTTCATTTTTACTCTGATGGCAACACCCCTCACCCCCTTGTTGAGAGCATGTACTTTATGGACGGCCCCTGGTTCAGCCATGTAAAACCGTGAGGTGGTGGTGGGGGTGGGGTCTGGTGGGAGTGGAGAGGAGAGCCGGGGGAGAGGGTGGAGGACGGGAAGAAGACAGACAGACATGTATAGGATGTAGCATGTATACGTACACACATACATGATATGTAGCTGTGCACACACACACACACACACACGCAGAGAGAAAGAGGAGAGAGAGAGAGTGAGAGAGAGAGAGAGAGAGAGAACAGAATGAAATATTTTGTGCCAACATTTGCATTAGGTGTTTGGGAGGCATTTTTTGAGTGGGGAACGTACAACAAAGGATGGGGGATGAAGGGGAATAATTATTCCTGTCAGGGGAGGCTACTAATTTACTATGAAAATACATGCCTCGGATTTCGGAAAAAGGGTCAACATCCAAATTCAAAAACAATTTTTAAAAGTTAAGACATTGCATTAATTTCTAGGACCAAAAGTGGCAATAAAGCTTCAGTTAAATGAGGTTTTATTATTTCTCTCAATCACTAAGAAAGAAACATGGATTACTGTACACTTGAATTCACATGGTCATTCATGAACAAAGGAAACAAAGCCACACAGAAGAGAACATTAACTTTATTAATAAAAACTTATATATACTGAGCCACATAAATCTTGCAACAAACAGAGTAACTGTAACTTTTGAAAGAATTAGGTCAATTCAAACATTTTTAGAAATGACAAACATTGTTCCTATGAAGAAAAAAACTTTCATTTTTCTAATGACTTAATGGCCTGTCATGGACAACCGAACAAGATTCAGAACTTTATGAGGTTTCAGCCCGTCAGGTCAAGTGTTTTAACTGTTTCTATTTTGTCTGAAATGCTCATTTAAACCTAGTTCATTTATGGAATCAGTACAACTTGAATTGAAGATGACAAGACTTTTTATTTCATTCAATTACATTTGTATTTCCATCCAGCAATTCAAAAGTTACAATTGTTTGCAAGATGTATGCAGCCAAATATAATATTCAATAATTATAAATGCATCCAGATGTGTCCAGTATTGACTGATGTTCACAATCAGAAACAAATTAATTAAACTTGAATTGCAATTAACAGTTTTATAGTATTGTTAACACCATTTGCTTTGGTTTATGACTGGGATGGCTTTGAAGAACTTTTGACACCGAATTAAAGGCCTGCGAGCATTTTGATACAGTGAGAAAAATAAAGTAAATAGCTGCAAGTACATGAATTGATCAGAAATTATTCTGTAATTAGTCAACACCTCCCCTCCCTCCAACTATCACTGCAAGCCCAACTCCACTGGAATTTAAGATCTACTGTTAAACATTAGAGCGTGAAACCCAAGAGTGGACGAGAATGGCATGCAGGACCTGCCGTGTTCCCCCTTGACTGACCGCACAACTTTTCTCAAATTTTGGCCAACAAACAGTCTTCCATAGCTCAAAGTATGGATAGGCTATATTGTGAAGAATCGGTAAAAGGCGCACAATTTTTCTCAAACCGGCCAAGGATTGGTCTTCCATGACACAGTCTGGATGGTTTAATATATTGTGCTAAATCGATTTAAAAAAGTAAAATCCAAGCACAACTTTTCTCAAACCGGTCAAGGATTGGTCTTCCGTGACACAGTCTGGATGGTTTAATATATTGTGCTAAATGCATTTTTAAAAAAATCCAAGCACAACTTTTCTCAAACCGGTCAAGGATTGGTCTTCCGTGACACAGTCTGGATGGTTTAATATATTGTGTGTGCTAAATGCATTTTAAAAAAAAATCCAAGCACAACTTTTCTCACACTGGTCAAGGATTGGTCTTCCGTGACACAGTCTGGATGGTTTAATATATTGTGCTAAATGCATTAAAAAAAAATCCAAGCACAACTTTTCTCAAACCGGTCAAGGATTGGTCTTCCGTGACACAGTCTGGATGGTTTAATATATTGTGCTAAATCCAAAAAAATAAAATCCAAGCACAACTTTTCTCAAACCGGTCAAGGATTGGTCTTCCGTGACACAGTCTGGATGGTTTAATATATTGTGCTAAATCCATTAAAAAAAATAAAATCCAAGCACAACTTTTCTCAAACCGGTCGAGGTGTGGCCTACCTCGGCACAAAGTCTGGATGGTTTCATATATTGTGCGTACATACATCCAGGGGGAATCTTACAACACGGCTGGTTCCTACGGGATCTAATAAAGTGAAATAAAAAATAATAAAAATGAAATAGTCAAATGAAAGAGAGAATGGAAGGAGTACAATAGAATCGGCTGGAGTAGAATTGTGTAGAAGGGAACAAAATAGAACAGATTACGAAGAACAGAAAAAGAGTATAAAAAATAAAGATAAAAAACACTGCCTCATCCTCCCCTTCCCTCCAATTTACAAAGAAAATAAACGTACAACTTCACCTCTACACAAAAATAAGCTAACAATACATGCTGAAGAAACGTTCTCTTCAACCACCCAAAATGAAAATTATTATTTGGCATGAATAATTTCTATGGCTTATCCCACTCTCCCCCCCCCCCCCCCCCAACAACGCTTTTCTTTCCATCCTACAGTAACAGGTAAGTTAAGTTTCCATACTGGCAGGTCTTAGCCCTGGATGTGACATAAAACTTCCCAAAAACAACTTTGAGGATGTGGCAACAACTAAAGCAAATAGAATTTGAACCATTTCAGTTTGAGATATCTTGTCACATTATGTCATGTATGGACGTTGAACAATTTAATTTAGCAATTAGATTTTGAAATATTTAAATTTTAGACTTTGTTAATTTGTCAACATTATGTTGGAGATTCTAAATACATCACAATCAAATGTTATGTACAATTAATTTGAAGATAGACGTTTTCTTTGCTAAACTTCATAAAGTCTTTTATCGTTTCTTCAGACTTAACTAAGGACATTTTCTGGAGTAGCAAATCATCATAAAACTTCATAATTCAAAATTGAACACAACATCAGAACCAACAAAACAACTGAAAAAAAATATGTGGAATGAAAAACCAATACTAGTACTTAACTGCGAGTCCAGACTTGGATTACTGGAATGCCAGACATCTGTCAATGTGTGGAGGCTTTAAGTGATGCATTGGTTCGATACCAAGATGAGAGTGTAAAGTATTGCCTGGGATCACAAGACAGGTTTGGTGCGCAGCATGGGTAGCCACAGAATGAGGAAAAAGAAAAGGAGTAAAAAAAATGAAAAGAAAGAAAGAAAAGAGAACACATATCTATTGAATCACCTGAGGCAATATTGTACATTTATATCACAGTGAGTCATGACACCAGGTTAAAAAATTCAACACTGCTCAGACTCAAAGCACCCCTCAGCTGCCAAGCCACAAGACTTGTGTCCCAGAGTTTCCTTTATTCTAGAGTTTAAGTAAACTAAGATGTTTGTGTTAGATTTGTACCCCTCGAACAAAACTGAGTCTAATGGAGACACCCTTGACATGAAAGCTGAGAATTTTCCAGACTGTGACTCAATCAACCGTCATTTTATGGGTGCTCAAAGTTGGATTATCAATTTCCAATTTGCAAAAGGTAGCAAATCCCAGGTGCCTTTTTCACCTTTCAAAATGCCATAACTTTCACAGACTTTAAGCCAGAATAATAAATTTGGTATCAAAATTCTTAGAAAAGCAAATCTCCATCAGATTAGACAATAACTGGTGAGTTATGATAAAAAGGAAAAATCAGTTTTGGGCTATCCATTGTCATTATTCCTTTAAACAATCATAATCACTACTGAAATCATTGTCTCCACTGATCTTTTTTAATGCACTGCCCTCTTTATTTCTCATTTTAATACGGAACTGAACACTGGAGTGTGATTTGAAGACAAAGTTACAACTTAAAGACAGCGATTATTATTTCTTAAAATGATAGGCTACATAGTCTTCCCCCGGTTCATTTTTTATATCATCAGAATGACAAATCTTATTTTAATGAGTGATGAAAAAAAAAAAAAAAGACAGTTGCAACTTCATGGCAGAATCAAACTATGGCAAAAAGAAAAAGCTGAACATTAGAAAGCTTTGCGTTAGAAATAACATTTTAAATCCTGTTATATTTTGGTCCTGATGAACATCAATCGATAGAAAGCTTGAGTTGTCTTCCCTCTTCTTTAGCGTTTCATGGTATCGTTTCTTTATCATTTCTTACACGAGGCTTTGCCACATACACCTTTTTATTTTTTATTTTTACAATAATTTCCTGACTTTCCTTCAAGCTTTGCTGTGACCAGATAGATTTTCTGTGATATTTGTAATATTTCGTCAACTTCATTGCAGGTGTTTCAAAACAACAAAAAAACAGACAAACAAAAAATCAGTGAAGAACTAATTGTCTCAGGTTTCCGCTTACCTCGGACAAACTCGGACAAGCATTCTCAGTCCTAATGTCCTCTGACACAGGCAGATCCACATCTCCTTGACCCCATTCTGCACGAAAAAGAAGGCAATAAAGGAATAGCCGGGACAATCAATACATTGATGGCTGGGAAGACGGAAACTCTGCATCAGCAGCAAAACATGACCTTGGTTCTGGTTTCTTCGAAATTTCCATTTTCTGAAAAGCTGGAGATCTTTTAGTACATAGAAGAGATATAACAAATGCACACGTTGACACTTGTTTAAAATGCCGTGTGGCACTTATCAAGTTGTTTCACAGTTCCGATTTGTTCTATCTCTTTATCATGATAAGTGTTACGAATCTGGACTGAAGTCCCCTCTAGGTGTTATGAAGAGGGTCTTCTCAATGATGGTATTATGACTGCATTTTAAATCGAGAGGTATTTACTATTTAATCTTTTGTACCATGCCATACACTAAGAACAATCTGAATAAGTTTCATAAACAGACCTGCAGGGCCACAAATTTAATTACATTAAATTTCCTAACAATTTTGTCTAGATCTATTACATACTAAAGACAACATCAGCAGCATCAAATGAAAATTCAATAATATGTCACTAGAAGTCTTCTCTAGATTCCTATATTGTTATGATCATTCTGACTCACTAACAATTTGAGTACTAGTTATATATCTCTCAGATATAGTCTGCCTACTATCTATCAAGCAATATACTAATATCGTCTCTGGCGACGATGTCATCTCAGCTATTTGTGCCTACCGCTTATAATGGATCAAGCTCGTCAGTATAAACTGACGTAGTTAAGTCTATTGGATCTACTCTAGGATGGGCTGGCAATCCCCAGCCTCATCCAGACAAATCAATCCCAATTCACAGATGTGTATGCCAAACATTCATACTAGTTGCAAGTCACTATAAATCTTTGTCTTGCATTCTTGGGTAGCACTCCTAGTATATGCGGCAATCCTGTCCTACTGGATAAATTATGTTCAGCTCCTCGTTCATTGTTGAATCATCAAAGGACAAACACTTACGCTTGGTCCCTGGTATTAGAAAAACCAGGGAACAGTAGACAATAGCAGTGGGCATATCTCATTCAAGCATATGGCTTCATCTCAATGTCTATAGTGGACTAGACATGAATCAAACAGACTTATGATTCTTCAGGCAGAATCGTGCCGACGCCTGCACAGATTGGAATTTTCTGTATGGAGTAATGGACATAGGTATGGCTACACTTTTATACTGTGCAGCCACCTGCAAATTACCGTCCAAATCCCTAGATTTGATTGGTGCATCCATGCGAGCTCATCTCGCAGTATTAATATATTCTACGTGGGAGTTGGTCACGGCCTTGTACTAAAAACAGACAAGGTCAATTTAAAATGTCAAAACAATTACTGAAATCTTTAAACCCTCGTGCTTTCTACATTTTATGTACGAATTTCTGAACGCGACTAAGCGTCTTAAACTATCTATCCTTATTCACCCCTTCTCTTCCCTTCTAAGTGTTCATCAAAATCACGGGGTCGAGAATTGCACTGTCACTCCTAACTTATCCATTTATTCTATCTCGCCCCACTTTCTTTCCATCTCTAAGAAAAAGTGTTTCAAAAACAAACTGTTCACGAGAACAGTTCAAGGACAAAATTACGCTGGTTATAATCAACGAGACCGTGAAAAATCAACTCCTTGCAAGCCGTGACCCAGCACGGCAATTATAGTACTTAAACCATGACAATAAGTAAAGCCGCAAACGTAAATCTCGAATTTCTCAGTTGTGCAAAAAAGTGGAGTTGGAACAAACAAGAACTAAGGTCAGGATTACGTATGTCATGGAGAATGCTCCTGATTTCAGTTATAATTACAGCAACTCAAGTTTTAGAAGTGAGAAACATTGATTGCCCAAAAAACTTTTGGTCTACAATTTTTTTTTCCCCCCGAGTTCATCATAGTTCATTTTTTGATGGGTAACCCACTAGTGAGTGAGCTTAACTTGTTAAACATGGTTATATTTAGACAGAACAGTCGGCATTGTGTTAACTGTTTTTTCCATGTATCTATCTGTTTTAGTTGCCATAAGAAAAAACAGAAGAAATAAGATTAGTTACTGCAAATGTTTCTTAGTTTTCTACTTGCCCCTGGTCTGTAAAGAACCTAGGGGTGAGCTCTTCCCACTTTCCCGCTTCACCAAAAGAAGCGTCTGTTGTTAGTCCAGATGCCACAATAATAACGGTATCTAAACTGCAGAGGTCTGATCTAAAGTGGCTGTTTATGTTAGTTCTGTTCCTGTCCTAACCAACTATTTACTGAATGAGAGAAAGTGCAACTGTAGCATGGACAGAGAGGACAAGGTAATTAACCCTAGTCCTGCGGGAGGCCACTATAATTATTGGCTTCCCTGCGCAACATGCGAGGCCATATTTTTGTATAGCAACGGTGCGCCTTGCGCTTTGTTTATTTGGTTGCCAAGTCTGCCGTTTGTTTTTTTCACGTTTTTTTTTTTCGCGTGTTTATCTATACTGTCACCCCTACTATATCTAACAAAATGGTATCGTCCAATTACGTTTATTACGATGCAACTATTCGTCATACTCGTGTAATAGTACTGACGGTCTGAAGTTCGAACTGGGGGAAATCTTGGTGAAACTTTTACTTTGATGCTGGTTGTCGTCTACATGTGAAATGAGAAGAAAGGGGCCATGTGCGGATTTGAGACGCCGTTCTATGTCTGTAATTATGAATTTCGACGTAATATTAGGGCATGCTGCATAAGGGCGTCTGTCAGTAGGTTTTTCATCAGGGAAAACTGGGAGAAAATGACCGACTTTGTTGTTGGTCGTTGTCTTTATTTGATGTGGTAATTAGAGAGATATTGTGTTCCTTTGATTAAACCGCTTTTCAGTACATGTATGTGCTCTATGACCTGGAACTGGAAATCAAATCTCTCGCTAAAACTAACATTATAGTAAGTGGAAGCTTTACATAGTAGAGGAGGGAGAAGGCAATGTCACGATATGGTTAGTAAATTAAGCGAATGGCTTAAAAAATAATTTTTTCACCCGAGTGGCCTAACTTAGGGACAGAAAAAATGCAGAAGTCTTGTGAAAATGATAAAAAGTGTTAAACGGCATGTAAATGCAGAAAATTATTGATTTGGGGCCTTCCATTTCACAATAAAACCTACTGCATATTATCACAAGTACTTTATCCAAATATCATAGGGATCACTTACGATTTATCCAACACAAATGTTATTGCGTCCTGAAGTATACGCGATACACGTGTTCACAAGGACCCGATTGCCGAGGTTATCGGCAACACGCGAACGATCGGCTGACTGGCCGTTGGCTATCCCCGCACGGAGCGTTACATGGACGGGTTCACCAATCGTGGGACGAGGGTTAACGAACAGTTGATCCGAAGGGAGCAAAATCTTTTTTATGAATTTGGCCGTAAAAAAGGGTGGGGCTTATAAATTTACTCACGGCACTCCGAGAATACCCCGTGTTGAGCCTCCCGCACCTATCTGTTGGGCGTCTTAGGATGTAAAAACCTGTCCTTCCCCCCCACCTCTCCACTCCCCCAAAAGCCATCATTTACAATGGCGTCTGTATACCATCTAGCCACAGTTATTACAAAGCTTAGTGTATGTCATTGTTGTGCCCTGAACAATCCAACAGGCATAATAAAAAATTATTTTCAAAATGAAAGAGTCGCAGGAAAACAGCATTTGATGAGTTTACTATCATTATATAGCAGATATTATTGCTATCACTACCATTGTTAGTTTCCTAACCCTCTGCAGTTACAAAGGATGCCATAGCTTTCCAAAATGAGTCCCTGCCCTATGGAAAGGAGTGAATTTCTTACCTGACTCACCGACTTTGCCTTTCTTCCTCTATGACTTCCTTGATTACTGCCAGTTTCCTAAACTTGGGCCTCTTGTGTTAAACAGATCCATCATACTGCCTCCTTTGCCATAGTTGTATTCGAAATTAGCTTAGCTTTCATCTACTCATCCAGGGCCTGATTTTGCTAAAACAAAAAAAAAATAGATTCATGGATGCTTGAGTTCACAATGTCATTCATGAACAAAAGAAAAAAACACACACACAAGAGAGCATTAATTTCATTAATACATAATAATATATTACGTAATTATGCTGAGCCACATAAGTCTTGTCAAAACAAACTTTCAACGGCTCTGACTTTTGAACAAATTAGGTCAATTCCAAGATGTTTAAAAATGAAACAAAAATTGTTCCCGTGAAATAAAAGTCTTTCAGTTTTCTAATGTCTTGATGTCCTGACTTGGACAACTAAAAAACAATGTCAGAAAAATATGGGGTTTCAGCCCGGCGGGTCAAGCGTTTTAACCTGTTTCTATCTTGCCTTAAATGCTCATTTAGATTTAGTTAATTTATGACATCAATAGAACTCGAAATAAAGATGGCAAAGCTTTTTATTCCATTTAATTATCTCCTGCGGTTCTAAAGTTACAATTGTTTGCAAGACGCATGCGACTAGTACAATAATATTCAATCATTAAAAATGCATCCAGATGTGTCCAGTCTTGAATAATGTCCACAATCGGATATAAACTTAAAGTTGAATTGCAATTAACAGCTTTATATTGTTTCTGACCCCATTTGCTTTGTTTATGCCTGGTATATCTTTCAAAAATTTTTGACACCGAATTAAAGGCCTGCGAGCATTTTGATACTGTGGGGAAAAAATAAGGTAAGTAACTGCAAATACGTGAATTAACAAAATTATTCTATAATTACCCAACACTTCAATTCCCTCCCTCCACCTGCAAGGCCTGCAGTGTTCCCCCTTGACCGACCGCACAACTTTTCTCAAACTTCGGCCAACGAACAGTCTTCGGTAGCTCAAAGTATGGATAGTCTATATTGCGCTGAATTTATAAAAGGCACACAACTTTTCTCAAACCGGCCAAGGATTGGTCTTCCATGACACAAAGCAAGGATGGTTTAATATATTGTGTGACGTTCGAAAAAAAAATATCCAAGCACAACTTTTCTCAAACCGGCACAATGTCTGGATGGTTTCATATATTGTGCATACATAAAACCAGGGTGAATTTTACACCATGGCACTAGAACTGGTTCCTGCAGGATCTAATAAAGTGAAATCAAAAATAAATAAACTAAAACAAAATGAAAGAGAATAGAGGGAGTAGAATATAGTACAGCAGAGTAGAGCAGAATTGAGTAGAATGGAACAGAATAGAACAGATTTGAAAGAACAGAAAGTCTAGAAAAAGGGAATAAAAAATAAAGATAAAAAAACACTGTACCTCATTCACAGCCCCCCCCCCCCCCCCCATACATTTGCCACCCATCCCCTAACCAGTCGTCCATCACTAAGACAACATCAAAATATTTTTGCCACAGAATAAAACGTTACCCTTTGCCTTACTCCCAACACCTAAAAAAAACAAACCCCCAAATGAAAATTATTCGGTATAAATAATGAAATCTATGGCTTATCCCACTCCCTCCACCATGCCTCCCCCCTCTCCTCCCCTCCCCCAAACCAACGACGTTTTTCTTTCCATCCTACAGGTAAGCTAAGTTTCCATACTCGCAGGTCATTAACTCTGCATGTGACGTAAAACTTGCCACAAACAACTTTGATAATGTGGCAACAGCCAAAGCAAAAAAGTTGAGATGTTATCGTGCCACACAATGTCATGTATGTGTGGACATTGAACAATTTCATTTAGCAGATAGATTTTCAAAGATTTATATTTTACACCTTATTAATTTCTCAACGTTATGTGCGAGATTATAAATACAGCTCAATCAGGCGGTATGTACCTTTAATTTAGAGATGAACATTTTTGGCAAAACTTTATAAAAAAAAACTTTTTTTCAAACCTAACTAAGGACATTTTCTGGAGTAGTAAATCGTCATAAAACGTCATAAATCAAAACTGGACACAACATCAGAACCAATAAAATGACTGAAAAAAAAATCCTGTTGAATGTCAAACTGAAACGAGTACTTAGCTGTGAGTCCAGACTTTCGTAATCCAGCACATCCGTCAATGTATGAAGGCTTGAAGTGACGCATTGGTTCGATCCCAAGATGAAGGCGCAAAGTGTTGCAAGTTTCAGACGGTAGAAACATTCATTGCACAAAACTTTTGCTTTATAATTTTTTTTTTGTCCCGAGCTCATTATACTTCATTTTTGATGGGTACCCTATTAGTGAGTGAGCTTAACTTGTCAAACATGGTTATGTTTAAACATAAGGATCATGTTAGTTGCCTTTTCTGTATATTTATTTGTTTCAAATTCTGTTTGAAAAAACAGAGAAAGAATGAGATATGTTACAGCAAATGTTTGTTAGTTTTCTACTTGCCCCTGGTCTGTACAGAACCTAGGGGTGAGCTCTTCCCACTTTCCCGCTTCACCAAAAGAAGCGTCCGTTGTTAGTCCAGATGCCACAATAATAAAAGTATCTAAACTGCAGAGGTCCGCTCTAAAGTGGCTGTTTATGTTAGTTCTGTTCCTGTCCTAACCAACTACTAACTGAATGATAGAAGTGCAACAAGTGTAGCATGAAGAGAGAGGACGAGGTAATTAATGAAAAGATGATCCGAAGGGAGCAAAATCTTCTTAATGAATTTGGGAGTAAAAAGGGTGTGGCTTGTAAATTTGAAAATGGTATGCAAGAATACCCCATGTTGAGCATTCCCCCCTGTCTGTTGGGCGTCTTAGGATGTAAAAACCTGCTCCCTCCACCCTATTTCCCCCCCCCCCCCCCCCCCGCCCTCGACTTCCAGCAGTTACAATGACACTTGTGTGTATACTATATTGCAGCAGTTATTACAAAGCTTTGTGTATGGGAGCGTTTTCCCCGGGCCGGACAATCCAACAGGCATATTCTTAAAGAGTCGCAGGAAAACAGCATTTGATGAGTTTACTATCATTATATAGCAGATATTATAGCTATTAGTACAATTGTTAGTTTCCTAACCCTCTGCAGTTATAAAGGGTACCATAGCTTTCCAAAACAGTCCCTGCCCTATGAAAAGGAGTGAACTTCTTACCTGACTCACCATCTTTGCCTTTCTTCCTCTATGACTTCTGTAAGATCTATCGTACTGCCTTCTTTGCCGTAGTTGTATTTGAAATTAGTTAGATATCATTTACTTAACCAGCGCATGATTTTTGCCAATACACAAAAATTTCACACGTCTCCAAAAACTGAAACCGTTCTGATACCAACTGCAAACAGATGCAAGAAAAATAGTGAGCTTTTTGATAAACATGATGCACTGTCAGGGGCGAGGCTTCCTCATAATCAAATAATCAGTGATTACCCTTCGAATATTAATTCTAGAATTACTGTGCTTTCCAGATCGAGCCCAACTCCAAGTCCATTTAGTCAGTTCAGCATTCTATTCTACGTTGCTATTTTGGGTTTGTTGTTATAGTCTAACACCCCTCACCGAAAAGCATCCTTGTAGGGACTTACACCATCTGAACTGGTCCAAAATCACTGAACTGGTCCAAAATCAGTGATTAACAAAGACGAAGAAGACTTGACTACACCCAGAAGCGAGCTTGAGCATAGCCTGTTTTCTTCAAAGCGGCGCCGCAGACAGCAAAATAGTGGGGGGGGAAAAAATTGGTTTATAATCAAGGTTTGACCCGATTTTACGTACTTATGCAGGTTTTTCACTATGCGGTCGTTTTCATCCCAATCGAAAGGTAAAGAGTAGAGTGAAAGAGTTTGTGTGGATCTTTTTTTTTGTTTTTGTTGGAGGTAATCTAAGAATAATTTACTCTACGCGCAGCAAGAGCTATCAAAGAATAATAATTATTATAGTCTAGAACTAGATATAACTGTGGTCAAAATCAGTCGAACATATTAACTCTTTCCATACTGCAATTCAGCCCAAATTAGTCCAAATGCGTCAGTCGGGGGGACCGATACATCGGCAAAAAGTACTCTCCTTGTTACCCCTGGGCATTTCAACGATACTGTGTCCATCTAGCTTCCCAGTGTTTTTGTTGTTTGTGGTACAACCGATGCCACTATTACTGCACTTCAGCAGAAATTAGTCCAAATGCGTCAGTCGGAGGAACCGATGTATCGGTGAAAAGTACGGAAAGAGTTAAGAACATCAATTCACTTGATAGGTCGCTCGAACCTAAACCGCAACGGCAGATAGCCACTTCTCCGAAATCGCTACACATTGTTGTGTCACAGAGATGCCATTTAAGCACTTTCTACCATTTAATGTTAATGGGTCTTTTCCGAGAAACTTTATGAGATGGTAGAATAACAAAATCTCTGGCTATGAATATGACAATGAAAACGTGCTGTTCAAATTATATTTTAAAAAATGGGTGAAAAATATGCGTTTATAAGTCTGTTAGTATGAATGAATAGTTTTTGAGATTAGTTTGGCTTGTAAATTGCTGCATTCCTGTCCTGTTGACAAGAATAGTCCGCCCTTCAGATTTTTGCAGTGCCTAGCAACCGTTTCATTGTTTTAGTCGCTGCATTTATAATTATAATTATGTAAATATGATGTGGCGATACGTCCTATTATGAGGATGTTACTAGCTTAAATTCTGATTACCCTCTGCAGAGGACCACGCTTCGCCCCTGTGCACTGTATTTTATAATATTAATAGTAATAACATATAAATATACCAGCTATAAAACTAGACATTTCAATCTATTAATGTAACAAAAAAACATACGTATTCTTTACAGACACTTCACCCAATACGCTTTTCATCTATATCCTGACAGCAACACCCCTCACCCCTCTTTTTTGAATGAATACATGTACTTTATGGATGGCCCCTGGTCAACCTGTATGAGACGGGGTGGGGTGGAGGAGGGGGAGAGGAAGACAGACATGTATGTGATGTAGCATACATACAAACACAGTATATCACATGTAGCTGGGCAGACATGGTGAGAGATAGAGAGAGAGAGAGAAAAAGAGAGAGAGAGAGAGAAGGAGAGAGAGCAAGAAAGATAGGGAGAGAGAGTTGTGTTGTAGAACAGAATGAAATATTTTATGTCAACATTTGCATTAGATGTTTGGGGGGGATTTTTCAGGGTGGGGGTGGGGGTGGGCGTGGGGAAGTATAACAAAGGGCTACAATGAAGGGGAATAATTCCTCTTAGGGGAAGCTATTATGTATTTTTTTCTGTGGTTTTTATGACATTTTATGAAAATACATGCCTCACTGTTTCGGAAAAGGGTTGACATTTAAATTCGAACTCAATTTTTAAAAGCTAAGACATTGCATTAATTTGTAGGACCAAATTCAAGAAATCTTAAATTCAACTAAGTTTTATCATTTCTCTCAATCACTAAGAAAGAAACATGGATTACTGTACACTTGAATTCACATGGTCATTCGTGAAGAAAGGAAACAAAGCCACACAGAAGAGAACATTAACTTTATTAATAAAAACTTATATATACTGAGCCACATAAATCTTGCAACAAACTTAGAGTAGCTGTAACTTTTGAAAGAATTAGGTCAATTCAAACATTTTTTTAAAATGAAGTAAAGATTCTTTATGTGAAGCAAAAATCTGGCAGTTTTCTAATGACTTGATAGACAGTCATAGACAACCAAATAAGGTTCAGAACTATATGAGGTTTCAGCTCGTCAGGTCAAGTGTTTTAACTTTCTATTTTGTCTGAAATACTTATTTAAATCTAATACATTTATGGGATCAATAGAACTTGAATTGGAAATGACAAGCCTTTTTTTTTCATTCAGTTATTTCCAGCGATTCAAAAGTTACAATCGTTTGCTACACGTATGCGACCTAGTATAGTAAAATTCAATATGCTCATTTACATTTAGTTCATTTATGGGATCAACAGAACTCGAATTAAAGATGACAAATCTTTTTATTTCATTTAATCATCTCAAGCGGTTCTAAAGTTACAACTGTTTGCAATACGTGTGCAGCTAGTACAATAATATTCAATAATTAAAATGCATCCAGATGTGTCCAGTATTGAATAATGTTCCCAATCAGAAAGAAACTTAACTGAATTTGAATTGCAATTAAGTTTTTATTATTGTTAACCCTATTTGCTTTGGTTTATGCCTGGTATATCTTTCAAGAACTTTTGACACCGAATTAAAGGCCTGCAAGCATTTTGATAAAATGGGTAAAGTAAGGTATATAGCTGCAAATACGTGAATTGATCACAAATTATTCTGTAATTAGTCAACACCTCCCTTCCATTCACCCGTCCCCCTCCCCGAACTCTTACTATCTTTACAAGCCCAACTACACTTGAATTTAACACCTAACGTTATTCAGTTAAGATCGCAAACCCCAAGAGTGGACTAGAGTGGCATGCAGGACCTACCGCATTCCCCCTTGACCGACCCGCAACTTCTCTCAAACTCTGGCCACCAAACAGTCTTCGGGAGCTCAAAGTATGGATGCGCTATATTGCGTGGAATCGGTATAAAAGGCGCACAACTTTTCTCAAACCGGCCAAGGATTGGACTTCCATAACACAGCCTGGATGGTTTAATATATTGTGCTAACATTCCAAAAAAAAATCAATGCACAACTTTTCTCAAACCGGTCGAGGCATGGTCTACCCCGGCACAAGTAAGGATGATTTCTTATATTGTGCTTTCATACATCCAGGGGGACTCTTCACCGCGGCACTATAGAGATCTGGTCTCCAGACTGGTTCCTGCAGTATCTCATAAAGTGAAATCAAAAATAATAAAAATGATATAAAGTAAAATGAAATAGAGAATAGAGGGAGTAGATTAGATAATAAAGAACAGAGTAGAGTAGAGTAGAACTGAGTAGAATGGAACATAATAGATCAGAATAGAAAGAACAGAAAAACTAGAAAAAAAAAGAATAAATAATAAAAAACACTGTACTTCATCCCACCCCACCCTAATTTACAATTAAAAATTGCCCTACTTCTTTCTACATCCCCCCCCCCCCCAATACATTTGCTAACTCATCCCCCTTCCTCGCCCCCACTAACATAATAGATATATCAAAGTACAGTATATGCCACAGAATGAAACATTGTCCACTCCACCTTACTCCTAACATCAAAAAAAATATTTAATTCCAAACCCCCCCCCCCCCTCCCCCCCCCCCCCAAACCAACGACACTTTTTTTTCCATCCTACAGCAACAGCAACAGGCAAGTTAAGTTTCCATACTGGCAGGTCTTTAACTCTGGATGTGACTTAAAATTTCCAAAACAACTTTGAGGATGTGACAAAAACTAAGGCAAATAGAATTTCAACCATTTAAGTTTGAGATGTTATCGTGCCACGCAATGTCATGTATGGACACTGAAATATTTAATTTAGGAAATAGATTTTGTAACATTTAAATTTTAGACTTTATTCATTTGTCAACATTATGTTGGAGATTCTAAATACAGCACAATCAGATGTTATGTACAATTAATTTAGAGATGGAGGTTTTTGCAAAAACTTTATATAAAGTCTTGTCGATGTTTCAGACTTAACAATGGATATTTTCTGAAGTATAAATTGTCATAAAACTTTATAATTCAAAACTGGACACAACATCAGCATAAAAAGTATGGCACAAGCTGCACAGGTAGTGGACATTTCAAGCAAGTTCCCCGTTCTACCGCTGGCTAATCGTCCCCTAGAATGACAAGGTTCGAACCTCATTCCTTCAACTTTTGAGACATCGAAGATTGGAGTTTCATGTGAGCATCGCTTTTAAAGCAAGCAATTTTTTTTCTTTAGTAATACAATTTACACACCGAATTGCCTTGGTACTTCGACACAATGGGAAGTCCTGTAGAAGTAGTGTGTAGTATGTAATGCAGTGCAGCCAAATAGTGGAGATAGAACCTTGTCATTCAACGGGGATGTAATGCTGACGACAATGACGACTGGACTGTAGACCCCAAATAACACAGCACTGCGCAGAATTCGGACTTCAAGTGCATCACTCGAGTTAGGAATACAGCCAAGGTGGTGTAGCTCTCTTCCTGTGTGAAGAATGAAACCAATCAGGACTTCCTAATCTATCAAGGCAAGGCTTGACTTCTATATTTACCTTATAGTATATATATGTTGTTATTACATTTAGCCGCTGACATTATTACAAGTCAAACCAGCAGTTCTCACACAATCAAACACTGACAATAGAATGAATGATTAATATCTATATTAATAAAAGTGAAACCTTACGACAATTGGAGCGCGCTTTTCGCTACTCCTCTCTTAATGCTAATTCGGTGGCCCTCAGATTTTATACAACGCTTAGTATAGACTGTCGTCGTGTCCCCGGCACAGAAAATAAAAAAATAATAACTTGCAGAACGTTTGTATTAGTTTCTAGGTTGCGACACATTGGCATTCGGTCTATTTTTTTGGCAAATTAATGCAACAGATTGGTTCCGGTATAGACTGTATCACACTCACAAAACTTCCGGTTAGGACTGGTTTGAATGATGAGATTGAGTTAGACTATCAAGTATGTAACTTTGTGTGTTCTCAGTGTGCCTAGACTAGGAAAAAGAAAGGGTCTGGAATTGAGAGATTGACGCTGCAGGGCCAAAAGTACAGGTTTGTGTTTTCAATATGCCAAGGAAAATATAATATTTCTTTTCCATTAACACAATAATTATGACGTTATCACTTCCTGCGATGTGCAAACAAACTAACCCTTGCGCAAATCATGGCCATAATTTGACGGGTGCTGGCGGGACGCGCAGGACGTCAATGCGCAAAGGGAGAGCAGTAAAACGTATCTAAAAACAAACAAGCAAACAAAAATAAAATAAAGCTAAAGGAACAGGCAAAATGAAGCAGTCCATAATAATCACCCAGAACTGAAACTAATAAATCGATTTGTCCCGACAAGGGCCAGGAACTCAGCTAGTATCTAATATTTACATGTTTCCCTCAAAGGACAGTACTTTCTTTAACAGACTTCATCCTGTTAGGTTTATAATAATTGACTAAACGGCATTTCCGTGAATTTCGCAGAGGCAGCAGTTATACTTAAATAACCTTACTAGAGTTAGGTTCCCTATGGACATTAAATACAATACACATTTATTATACAAGTTTACTTACCACTCAGCAGCAGCAGCTCAAATGTGGACAAAATGTTACGCTAGAGTTCTGTGGAGTTCTTGTCTATCCCAACTCAATACGGAAGTAGTTGTGGTTTTTCCTTCAGCACCAGGCTAGTGAATACTCTCACCGGTTGGAAATCGGAAGGCGGGTCCGCGGGATTTATATCTACTTGGGCAGCAGCCAGGGATGCTGGCACAAAGTATAGGTCAGCTATACTCATGACCCCAGCTCCGCCACTGCTACATCCTCCCCAAACACTAACTGCTAATGTCCATGTAATATGATTTTTCCAAGATAAGCCTCACCTAAGTTAGAGTTTGGAGACAGCACATCGACACAATAACGGTCACACTGTGCTAGGGAGAAGCCAAGACGATAGACAGAATATAACAGAATGACAGGACAGAAGGGGACACTACCAGAAGCGCCCGCCAACCACCCATGCCTCACCTAAGAATTATAATACAGAAATGATACAATAAAATGCAAAGGCATGGGAAAAACACACCAAACTTTTGATATGTGTTTACCTTTACAAAGGGGATAAAAATATGACAGGGTGGGAAACTGAACCAATAAAACAAACAATACAAGTACTTAGCTGTGAGTTCAGACTTGAATTTTCGTAATGCAGCACGTCCGCCAGTGTATGTTGACTCGAAATGATGTACTTGTTCCAATACCAAAATGAAGGCGCAAAGTGGTGCCTCAGATCACATCAGGTTTGGTGTGCAGCATGGTTTAGCCGCAGAAAAAGAAAAAGAGATTTTAAACAAACAAAGAGAATTCACATTTCTTGAATCATCTGTGGCAGCGCTGTACATTGATGCCACGGCAAGGCATGACACCAAGTTAAAAAAATTAAGCGCTGCTCAGTCTCAAAGGGTCCCTCAGCCCCCAAGTCACATGACTTGAGCTTCCTCTTTTCTAAAATTTAGCAAAGTAACCGCGTCAGAAGCATTTCAAATAAGATTTTTGCATATAAAAGTGTGTTTTTTAATGTTATCTGTAAGAAGTTCATAAAATAGCTCTCTAGCAAATCTATCATCCTTTCATTTCACATAAACCCCAAATTAATTCTGGATGTAAAATCATAGTTTGAGTTGAGTTTGGAGAAAGAACGTCGATACTATAGCGGTCACACTGTGCTAGGAAGAAGTAAGACGATAGACAGAATATAACAGAATGATAGGACAGAAGTTAGGGATCTAATGGGAAAAAGGCCCGTGCTGAAAAGTGTGTCTATGAATTTTGTAAATATGATAAAAACATTAGAAAGAGAGGAGGAACAACATGGATGAGGAAAATAACTGACAGAAGAGAATGGAAAGCATTGTCGGAGGGGGGGGGGGGCTACGCCCTGCAGTGGCTGGACAACGCCTGGGCGAAGGTGAAAAATCAAAACATTTCATCAATAATAACAGAGGAAACTAAATATGTACATGAATACGACTGAATCATTGTAAGTCCATTCTGTCTGTGGACATCCAGGCTGGTTAACATTCTGTGTTACTGCTGTTAATCCCTCCATATGTAGAACAATGAAATCCCTTTGAATTAAATTTATCCAGGGAAACCTATGCCATCATTCTTCACTGAAAGGTTAAATTTCTCCCTCTTTCCTGCAAAAAGTTTGCTTTTATGCTGTTTCCTCCCATGAGATATATTTTCCTCTCTTTCCTCCTACACGTTATTTTCACTCTGTTTCATCCTATGCTACCCTCACTTCGTAACATCTCAATTCTCATAATTTACAAATTCTTCAATTAGAGATGTTCGCGCTATCAAACTCTGTCCTGCAACTTTCATTTTTCCCACTACAACACTATCTTTTTAAGTTTCACCTTTAACAAGAAAGTTTTAAAAGTATCTTGGCAAATAGCGAGGAATAAGCAGAGAATCAAAATCCTGGAAAAAAGTTTTGATCCAGACCAAAAAATTTCCCAAACATTGTTAAAAAAATACCCTGCATCAAAAAGTCCTAATTAACAACTATCCATTATTTACTTAGGTATGATGTCTCCAAGAAGACTCAATTTACAGAAAGAAATAGTCAGTCTTTCACATTCGCCTTATGGAGGGTTGACACCAGGCTCCAGTGTTACCACGGTCACAAAAATTGAAGTTCTCGATGTAACAATGCAAAACATGTGGGACAGAAGCATGATAGTATTGTCAGTAAAAAAAAATGGGGACTAAATACAGGTCAGTAGTGCTAGCAATATGAATAGGACTAACAGGTTAGCAGTGTTAGTGTATGAAGAGGATTATAACAGGTTAGCAGTACTAGTGGTATGAAGAGGACTATAACAGGTTAGAAATGTATGAAGAGAGCTAAGACAGGTTAGTTAGTAGAGTTAGTATTATGGAGAGAACAGGTTAGTAATGTTAGTATTATGAAAAGGTCTATAACAGGTTAGCAGAGTTAGTAATATTATGGAGCTAAGTTAGTAGTGTTGCAAAATTATGGGGTCTATATGTACATATAGGTTGTCTATATGTACATATAGGTTGATAGCGTTAGTAAAATTATGGGGTCTATATGTATATATAGGCTGACAGTGTTAGTAAAACTGTGGGGTCTATATGTACATATAGGTTGATAGCATTAGTAAATAATTAATTATGGGGTCTATATATATGTATATATAGGTTGAAAGCGTTAGTAAAATGATAGGTGCTCTAAAGGAGATTAAGCTGTATTTACACGTTCATGGAAACAGAAACGAAAACGGAGATATCAAAAACCTTTCCAGTAGTGACACAGAAAGAATGTTTTCATGTGTTTGCAAATGAAATTTCCATCTGCAAGAAAACAGTCTTTCCTGTTGCTACTTGATGGATTTTTGCCGTTTCCGCTGCCATTTCTGCACGCATGAAAACACAGCTTAGGTGGTGTTACGCAAACCATGGAGGCTATGTATAGGTTAGTAGTAATAGTAAAATGAATGAGTCTATGCAGTTTAGTAGTGTTAGTGATGAGCTTCCAGAACATCAACTTTGTGACTGGGCAACACTGACTTCCCCTGTGCCACCAAATATGGCATATATGGCATCTGTTATTGAAAGGCTGAGACAGGATACAAATCACTTTTCAAAATTTCAAGGCCAAAAGTAAGGTCCTAGAGTTCAACATCACAGCATTCTTCTTTGTTAAAAAAAAAAATAAAAAAATCACTACACTGACTTTTATTTTAATTTTTTATATCGCATGTGCACATACTAACTCTGGCGAAAATTAATATTTTTTCAGAAAGGTCCCAATATCCAGAAATGAAAGTTCAAGATCCTGTTCTATTTCACCCCTGATCCTACCGCCAGCTTTTATTTTAACAGACCAAGGAAAAGCAAAACTAGATCCCCCCCCCCCCCTCAATCGGTTTGAGTTATTACAAACTGAAGCTACCACCTCTTTCACCTCCCCCCCCCCCCTGAAATTAGCACACATCACCGAAATGGACACTGCCAACTAAGAGTGGGTCAGACCTACCCAGAAAGAGGTATCTTACAAGAATCTCAATAAAGTTGTTGAAATAATACTTGGCTGCACACAAAGGAAGGGTTTATAAATATCTGTTTCCAACCAACACTCAACTTTATGTAAATCTTTTTTCCCTTTTCTCGGCGTGTTATTTCTCTATCACGTATCACTCATTTGTTGTCAAAAATTCACAAAAATGAAATTTCATTTCAAGTGTTTTCTATCGATTTTGAGTTTGAGTTCAAATTTTGCGACACTTTATTTATGTTTCGTATTCAGAGCTTTAAACATAAAATTAAATACAATCATATAATATTAACACATTTGTAAAATTCTGAAATACTTGTTTTGTATAGTCTTGGAAAAAGTTTTGTGAACGAATATAAAGTTTTTAAATCAAGTTGTAGATCTTAGCCTCTATCTTGTATCGAAGAAATTCATTGTTGAAAACATCTGTGTCTCTCACCTACATTCTGCAATCGTGAAACATGCAGTTTCATCACACTTTGCTTAATGATTAAAAGAATGGATTCTGCTTGAGGAAAATACAGCAATGTTGTCAAGGTATTGTGTGATAAGTGATAAACTCATTCGGCTGTCCTCTAATAGCATTTTCTTTTCTCTTCTTTCAATGTAGTTCCTCATCTTTATAATATCAAAGCCTCTAAGGGATGACCCAGGCTTTGTTTTGAAGTCCAGAATGAATGATGATGATTGTTTTCGGTGCATGACACATGCCAGAATATGTCATTTTCTATTGGAGACGGGAACCGTGCTACAGTGTCTTTGTCACGAGTGTATGACAAGTGTGCGGTTTAGCACTGACCCGTTCTTTCCTTGTGGGATACCACCTGCTGACCACGCCTTAAGCAGATAGATTTTCATTGTTTTTCTTTTATTTGAAATGTGTGTTTGCACTTGGAAAATGTAGGAATCACACATTGTGATCACTTACATACAAGAAGCACCAAGGACACCATGGCTTGGACAGATCAATGGCGTCAATAACAAAATGTGCTGTGGTAAGTGTCACAAAGCCCAGAGTAAAATCAAATGTAACCAGCATTCAGAGATTTCCACATGCCTATTTGAAGTTTGACAAATGTATTGAAGGCTGGGAATTGTCTCTCATGCTTGGATGTGAAGAATTTTCTCTATTCTTGCTTTTTAAAAATTTTTTTTATCATGATCACACCATTGATATTTGGTAGACAAAGATTTTCTAGTATCTTTCTCAACCTGTGTGTTAAGTGAAACAAAATGAGCTATGCTGTCCCTTTGGCATTCAACTCATCTTGTTAAAGAAAAAAATCACTAGCACAAAGCAGACTTTTCCTTTCTTTTATTTGATATGTGTGTGTAGGCAGGGAGAAGGTAGGAACCGACACATTGTGAGAGTTCCATACAAAAGAGCATCAAGGACAGTTGGCTTCTTCAATTTAATGGCGTCAATAAAATATATAGATGTTTTGCAAAGGCCGGAATGTGTTTTCGGTGCATTACACATGTCAGCACATATTATTGTCTATTTGAGACTGGGAACCATGATACAGCGTCTTTGTCATGAGTGTGTGACAAGTGTGCGGGTTAGTACTGACCTGTTCTTTCCTTGTGGGATTCCACCTGCTGACCATGCTTTAAGGAATGTGTATGATGTTCTGGGGGTCCAATATGGGTGTAACCATCAAAATATCGATTGTGAGATTTTGGTGTTTTTGAACTCATTAGCCATCCTTGTACCCGAGTCAATATATTTTTCAGCCAAAAAAAGTCTTTTTTACTGTAAAAAATGACTTTGAAAGTGGGAGATTGAGGTGATGTTTTGCTAATTTGCGTTCAAATCTGAACCAAATGATTGGCTACCAGTTTTCGGTCGGCCAATCAGCAAAGTTTCCTAGCTGAAGCCGTGGCGGCTTTTGATAATGCTGAAGCAGCAGCAGCATTTGAAGTTGATGGAGAGGCATGCTGCTCTGCAGTCGCTGAGGCAGTGGTAGCTTTTGGTATTGGTGTAGAGGTCTGTTCCTCTGCAGTAGCTGAACTGGTAGCTCTTGAGGTTGATGTGGAGGGATGCTGCTCATATTGACAAAGAATGATGCTCAAATCATGTCAGTACACGTTTAGGAACAGCACTGGGCAAACTTGATGCTGACCATAAAGGAACAAAAAAAAAAAACCACTTGGTGGACGTGGTTACGGCAGACTGACGGACTCGGCAATAAAATCGTTCAAGCATTACTATGGCAAAGCAATCAGAAGCAAAGATACTGTGCCAAAAATGAGAAATGCGGTGCTGGCAACACTGTATCCTTGTATGTCAACAGACGCAAAGCCCCAACATCAGTTCTGTCCACCAGGCCCAACATCGCGGTGCTTTTACCAGCGTGACCTGCACCATCAGCGACAACCTAGAGCTCATAAGGGGCAAACAAAGATTCCGCTCAACCGGGAATTGTTGGAATCTCTTCTCATGCCTATATATGAGAGACTTACCTCAACAGAACTTTTATCTAGATGTCTGCGCCATAAGACACAAAACCCAAATGAATCGTTACATTCATTGATCTGGGCAAAATGTCCAAAGACCACCTTGGTGGGACGAGCACGCCTCCGTCTAGGAACAGCACTAGTGGTATCTGATTTCAACATGGGCTCAAAGGGAAGACATTTGCTTATGAAGCAGCTGGGACTTAAGGCGGACAGACACGACCAAGCAGGGACAGAGAAAAGACAATATTCGTTTAGTGAAAGCAGAAATCAGCCCCCTCCAGGTACAAAGTAATGCTAAAGCAAAATGGAGAATACCACTAGCAGCAGAGCAGGAGGCTTTAGAGAAGTCAGAAGGGCTTATTTATTGGCCTGGGGAGTTTTAAGCACTAAAAAACAGTTAGGTAGTCGCATTTCTTGGATCTGCCCACAATGTTTGGTCTTACTTAAGGGCGGTGTATGTTGTTAAAATAATTTTTGCTGTGTTAATTTACCACTGTAGCTTGATACATTTGGTGTGAGTGTTTAGACAATTGGATGACAAAAAATTTGATATGAAGAATATATATTTACTCCAGACGGTTTTTGTTTTATCAGGGTTTTAAACTTTAAATCTTGATTTTCTCAAAATGATTTTGATGCAATTTGATTTGGTTCTTTGGATATTCTGAGCTTGTTTATGAGAGTATCTTGTTGAGATTTGGCATGGATGTCTAGATGTGTATAAATGAAATTATAAGAGATATTTCAAAATTTTATCATAATGTGTCTTTCAGGAAGTTTATTCACTCATTGTGTGAGGTTCCGAATCAATGTCAGTAAATGCTCACTCATATCATGTTGTAAGATAAATATTAACTTTAAAAGGCAAAATGCTTCATAATTTCAGTCTAAAAGGTCAAAACTGGGTCTGTGCAACATTTCGAGGGTCTATCCTTGTTGTGTGTGAATTAAAATCTAAAATGAATTATGCAGTTGTTTTGTGTGTAAAATAAACAGAAGCCGTCATCACGGCTCATTACTGTTCCAAAAACCTCTGACTTACTGTTATATCATCTTTTTGTATTTAGTTTGTCACTTGAAACCTATTGCTATCACCTCTCTATCCTCCCTCTTTATCTATTTATTTACTTGTCATACACATCCCTTAAGCAGATAGATTTTCATTATTTTTCTTTTATTTGAAATGTGTGTTTGTGCTGGGAAAATGTAGGAATCACACATTGTGATCACTTACATACAAGAAGCACCAAAGACACCGTGGCTTGGTCAGATCAATGGCGTCAATGACAAAATGTGCTGTGGTAAGTGTTACAAAGCCCAGAGTAAAATCAAATGTAACCAGCATTCAGAGATTTCCACATGCCTAATTGAATTTTGACAAATGTATTGAAGGCTGGGAATTGTCTCTCATGCTTGGATGTGAAGAATTTTCTCTATTCTTGCTTTTTTTTTTTTTTTAAATCATGATCACACCTTTGATATTTGGTAGACAAAGATTTTCTAGTATCTTTCTCAACCTGTGTGTTAAGTGAAACAAAATGAGCTATGCTGACCCTTTGGCATTCAACTCATCTTGTTAAAGAAAAAAAATCACTAGCATGAAGCAGACTTTTCCTTTTTTCTTTTATTTGAACTGTGTGTGTAGTCAGGGAGAAGGTAGGAACCGACACATTGTGAGAATTCCATATAAAAGAAGCATAAAAGACAGTTGGTTTCTTCAGGTTGATGGCGTCAATAACAAAATGTATACATGTTTTACAAAGGCCAGAATGAGATCAAATTCAACCAGTGTTCAGAAATTTCTAGGTGCCTAATTAAAAATTCATAAATGTATTTAAGGCTGGGAATTACCCCCTTTTGCTGTGATGCGAAGAATTTTTTTTAGCCTTGACTTTGTTATCACGATCACACTGTCGTTTGAGTTTGAGTTTAACAGCGCATCGGAACGATAACGGCCACTTTGCGCCTCTCATGGTTTGTTGGTTATCTTTGGGCTAGTGTTCAGCCCTCAGATGAATGTCGTTAAGATCAGAATTGTCTGAGTTTGAATTTAATGGCGTGTCAGCACAATAACGGCCACATTGCGCCTCTCATGGTTTGTTGATTATCTCACTGGGCTAGGGTTCAGTCCTCAGATGAATGTAGTTAAGATCAGAATTGTTTGAGTTTAAGTTTAATTGCGTGTCAGCATGATAATGGCCACATGGCGCCTCTCATGGTTTGTTGGTTATCTCTTTGGGCTACTGTTCAGCCCTCAGACGAATGTCGTTAAGATCAAAATTGTTTGAGTCTGAGTTTAATGGCGTGTCGGTACGATAACGGCCACTTTGCGCCTCTCACGAGGTAAGATCAGATAAAAGTGAAGTGACGGAAAAAGCTGTATTAAAAAACTAAAGCAGGGGTCTCAAACTCAATTTACCTGGGGGCCGCTGGAGGCAGAGTCTGGGTGAGGCTGGGCCACATCAGGGATACCACAAAAAAGTTGTACAAAAAATCCTCAAATATCATTATTGACAGTTTAATGATTTCTTCTGAACATGAAGTGTCCTGAACATGAATGGAACATTGAATGAAGACCATGAACTGCTCTTCTGAACATGGTTTCTTTTGCCTGCTCCTTGCTACCAGAGACTTGGCAGCGCTTCTTCTCACATATCTGAGCCACATTTAGCTTGAGGGAGGAAGCAGTTGAGCCCTTCAGAATGTCCTGATAATGAGCATTAGTAAGTCTGGACCTGTACTTGGATTTACTGAAGTTCAAGGTGGAGAAGAACTTTTCGCACAAATGCGTGCCCCTAAAAAGGCAATGGTCCGCTTGAACATTCGGGAAAGCTCAGGGAAGCTGGGGGGCAATTCTCTCAAAAATTGCTCAAACATTTTCCACTCATGTCCCTGAACTTGGCTTTGAGGTCAGAGTTGCATTGCAGGTCAATGAGCCCCATTTGAAGCACAGGAGGGGCATCTTGCACATCGAAGGTGAAGGGGTCTGCAAAAATTTGAAAAGTGGCTTTGTGCGTCTTCAAGTCTGCAAATCTGTGATCAAATTCCTTTTGTAGCTTCAAAATAGCATCAACATATCTTTCACCACTGAATGGTGTGCCCCCCTCCATAAGTGCCTTGCGTGATGGGAAATGGCACAGGGTTGTCTGGGGGAGTTGGGCTTTCCATAACACAAGTTTTGTTGAGAATGCTCTCATGTTGTCACAAGCAGCACTGACGGGCTTCTCCTGGCCTTGTAACTTCTTGTTCAGTAAATTTAGCTCATGCGTGATGTCGAAGGCTGCAATTGGCCCGCGGGCCGCGAGCTTGAGACCCCAATTCTAAAGGGAAAAGGCCTGTACTAAGTTTATAAGAACAGTGTAAAACACAAAAAGCAAATAACTCCTTTTTTCTTGGAATATTCTAAAATTACCTTTATTTCTAGTTTAATGCATTGATGTTAATGTTACTTCATGCATACGTTTTAGGTGAGGAAGGAAATACAATGAAAAAAGTGCTGAATGTGAAATTTCATTTCATTTTATTAATGTACTGAAATTAAAGTGTTTTCTTTTCTTTTTCAAACTGTAAAGTTAAGTGCAATATGATTTTACAGTGGCCAGCTGGAACCTGGGGAAAGTCAAAAGGCAGCAGTTGAAGACTGCATAAGAGAAAATGCCAACCATGACTTTGAGGCCCAAATCAGCCGCCGGGAGTTTGAGTTCGTGTTTTTACAGCGCGACGGCACGGTAACGGCCATTTTGTGTCCTTACGGTCTATTTGGGTACACTTTATTTATTTATGTTCCGTACTCAAAGCTGTTAAGTTTAACACAGAATTAAATACATTCATATTGTCAAGGTTAATACTATAATTGTCGTGCTGGGTCACGACTTGAAAAGACTTGTTTTTTTCACGGTTTCGTTGATTATAACCAGCGTAAATGTCCTTGGACTGTTCTCGTGAACAGTTTGTTTTTGTAACACTTTTTCTTAGAGATGGAAAGAAAGTGGGGCAAGATAGAATAAATGGATAAGTTAGGAGTGACAGTGCAATTCTCGACCCCGTGATTTTGATGAACTCTTACAAGGGAAGAGAAGGGGTGAATAAGGATAGATAGTTTAAGACGCTTAGTCGCGTTCAGAAATTCGTACATAAAACGTAGAAAGCACGAGGGTTTAGAGATTTTAGTAATGGTTTTGACATTTTAATTTGACCTTGTCTGTTTCTAGTACAAGGCCGTGACCGACTTCCATGTAGATCTATTAATACTGCGAGCTGAGCTCGAATGGATGCACCAATCAAATCTAGGCATTTGGACGGTAATTTGCAGCTGGCCGCACAGTATAAAAGCGTAGCCATTCCTATGTTCAGGACTCCATACAGAAAATTCCATCTGTGCAGGCGTCGGCGTGATTCTGCCAGAAGAATCAGAAGACTGTTGTTTTTTATGTCTATGTCCATTATAGGCATTGAGATGAAGCCATGTGCTCGATTATGATATACCCACTGCTGTTGTCTGCTGCTCCCTGGTTCCTTACCAGGGACCAAGTGTAAGTGTTTGTCTGTTGATGATTCAACAATGAACGAGGAGCTGAACGTAATTTTTCCAGTAGGACAGGATTGCCGCATATGCTAGGAGTGCTACCCAAGAATGCAAGATCAAGATTTATATTAACTTGCAACTAGATCTAGTATGAATGTTTGGCATACACATCTGTGAATTGGAATTGATTTGTCTGGATGAGGCTGGGGATTGCCAGCCCATCCTAGAGTAGATCTAACTTAACTACGTCAGTTTATATTGACGAGCTTGATCCATTATAAGCGGTAGGCACAAATAGCTGAGATGACATTGTCGCCAGAGACATGAGTATATTGCTTGATAGATAGTAGGCAGACTATATCTGAGAGATAGATAATTAATACTTAAATTGTTAGTGAGTCAGAATGATCTTAATCTTATAGGAATCTAGAGGAGACTTCTAGTGACATATTATTGAATTTTCATTTGATGCTGCTGATGTTGTCTTTTTAATATGTAAGAGACCTAGACAAAATTGTAAGGATATTTAAGGTAATTAAATTTGTGGCCCTGCAGGTCTGTTCATAAAACTTATTCAGGTTGTTCTTAGTGTGTGGCATGGTACGAAAGAGTAATTCATAAATACCTCTCGATTTTAAATGCAGTCATAAAACCAATAACCCATAACACCCACTCTGTAACACTATCACCCAGACCAGACCCGTAACACATATAATTTTATCACATTGGCAAAATTCTAAAAGTCGTTTTGTATGGATCTGCAACAAGTTTTTGTAAATGAGTATAAGTTTGAGTTTGGGGTTAACGGCGCATCGGCACGATAACTGCCACTTTGCGCCTCTAGTGGTTTTTTCATTCTCTCTCTCTGGGCTAGCGTTCAGCCCTCAGTTGTCTACTACAGGTAAGATCAGATAAAACTGAAGTTGATCTAACGGTAGAAGGCCTGTATTAAAAATTTAATGGGAAAATGGCTGTGTTAAAAATTTACGCGAAAATGCCTGTATTAAAGATTTAACAGGAAAAAGACCTGTATAAAAAATTTAACAGGAAAGGCCTGTATTAAAAATTTAAGGGGAAAATGTATTAAAAATTTAAGAGGAAAAGTAAGAACAGTGCAAAACAAGCACATAACTCATTTTTTTATCGAATATTCTAAAATTACCTTTATTTCTAGTTCAATGCATTGATGTTAATGTTACTTCATGCATACAAATTAGGCGAAGAAGGAAAAATAATGAAAAAAGTGTCGAACGTGAAATTTCATTTCATTTTATTGGTATACTGAAATTAAAGTTAATTGTTTTTTTTTCTTTTTCAAACAGTAAACAAATAAATGCAATATGATTTTACAGTGGCCAGCTGGAACCTGGGGAAAGTCAAGAGGCAGCAGTTGAAGACTGCATAGGAGAAAATGCCAACCATGACTTTGTGGCCAAAATCAGCAGCCGGGAGTTTGAGTTTGAGTTTTTACAGCGTGTCAGCACGAAAACGGCCACTTTGCGCCCTTCACAGTCTATTTGGATGCACTGTATTTATGTTTCGTATTCAAAGCTGTTAAGTTTAACATTGAATTAAATACATTCATATAACCTTAACACGTTGATAAAATTCTAAAAAGGTGTTTTGCATAGATCTGGAACAAGTTTTGTAAACGTGTGTGAGTTTGAATTTGGGTTTGATGGCGCTTCAGCACAATAACAGCCACTTTGCGCCTCTCACCGGTTATCTTTCTTTGGGCTAGTTTTCAGCCCTCAGATGCCTGTAGGTAAGATCAGATAAAAGTGAAGTTAAAAATCTAACGGGAAAAGCCCGCACTGTAAAGTATGTCTACATGAATTTTTTCAAACTGTAAACTTAAAATGTAATTTTACAGTGCCCAGCTGGAACCTGTGGAAAGTCAAGAGGCAGCAGCTGAAGACTGCATAGGAGAAATGCCGACCATGACTTTGCAGTCCAAACCAGCAGCCAGGAAGGTAAAATTCCGAGTGAAGATTTTATACTGAGGTAGCCGAACTATCCTCTTTCTGGGGCAGGGATCTTTCACAAACTTCCTGATTTCTGGATTTAAAGTTTGTTTTTTCTTTACTGGGGTGGAAATTTGCTGTCAGAAGAAACCAAAATTAAAATGTGAGGAAAGACGTCTTGAACTTCACATTATCATACAGGCAAAATATAAGCTCATTTCTGACTGTCCAATATATGATGTCCAAGAGCCATGTGTGTCACGGTTGATGATGGCACTTAATGTCTGAAGTAGAGAAAATTATTCTGGCATTAGTTTCCATCGCTGATCATCAACAAAATATACACGCGTGTCAAGTAAGCAAAAAAATATTCAGAAATCATGTCAAATCTTTAAAAAGGCTTGTGACCTGTGACTGTTACGGCCGGACTGTCACATTTAATTCATTTTTCTTTGTCATTGATCATAGCTTGAGGAGCATTTCTCAGTTGGAAAAATACCATCTATAGTTTTTATGTTTCAGAAGTGGTCAGTAGAAATGTGGAGGAAACTCCAGAGACAGATGCTGTAAACAGCAGACAGGAGGGTAAGATTCAAATGACTGATTTTATCTTGAGAAACTCCTCAATATTTTCTGGTCAAATGTATATACTTATAGTTTGCATGCAATGCTGTTGAAATATTGTTCATTTTATTTGTTTCTATGCAACACGTTAAGGTCCATTCCATGAAATGTCGACTAATGAGAAAATATGAAATTTGAAACATTCAATTAAAAATCCTTGGTTTAACTTCTAAAATGGTTTATTGACAAGAAAATGTCATCTGAAGAGAAAACAAACCGGATTTCAAAATTTTAAGTTTCTTTAAGAACAATATTTCATACTGAGAAGAAAAATATTCAAAATAATTTGCAGTTTTATGTCTAATATTAAAATGACAAGTAATGGATGTAATCAATTTTTTGTTCCTTATTTTGCATCAACGTAAAAATAAGAAAATTATAGCTCCGATTTAGGTTATGACTAGAAAGAACCCAAAAAAGACATTGGTTTGTGTAACACATGTTTACGTCATTAAGTTTTTCTCTATCAATAAATATTTGAGACAGACCATAACAAAATATAAAACAAACATCACTTATGATTGTAAATTGTTAAACATTCAAGCTTAATTCCAAAACTTATCTTATTCCCAAAAAGGCACATGAAACGTGAAGATGTAATATACGTCATGAAAAAACTAACATAATGCTTTTTTGTCTACATCTAAATATTTAAGAATTATGAATTACAGAATTTACTTTCATTTACAAGTATTATGTAAAACTTTAGATGAAATTCTTAAATTACTTTCACCGAAATTCCAGAAAATTTTACTTATACTAGAAAACTACTTTTTGTGAATGTAATATGTCACGCCAAGTTAAGCACCATTTTGATTTTGACCTTACCTTTAAATTTTTTCAATTAAAAATGAACACTTGTAGAGTGACCATTTATTTAATGTCAAAAAAATATCTCATTAAATGATTCGTTTAAGAAGCTAGAAAGGTGAAACATTGGTCTTTGCGGGTAACATACGTCACATGGAATGGGCCTTAATGTTTTGTGGACTATCTTTGCTAAATTACAAATATTAACTCTTTAAAAAATAGTTTCAAGAGCATCTTTGAGTTTGAGTTTGTGTTTAACGGCGCTTCGGCATGATAACGGCCACTTTGCGCCTCTCATGGTCTTTTTCGTTGTCTCTCTATGGGCTAGCCGAGCTTTCAGCCGTCAGATGCAAGTGCATCCTTGTGTTTTCCATTCCAAATTGCAACTTCACTCGTCCCAATCTGGTGCAGTCAAATGTGAGTGTGTGGTGTGTTGTCAGGCAATTGAAAGTGAGGGACCTGTTGAAGCCAGTGTTGAACCTCTGGGGATTGAAACACTTCTAAGAATGACACAGAGTCATTTCTCATATGTAACATGGACAACAAATTCTTAAAAGTTTGTTCATGTCCCTGTACACTGGAATACACTGATAATTACGTGCCAAAATAAATTTTGGAAACACGTAGAGATGAAATTCAAATTTAGTCTTTCTGCTTGGGTACCACTACCAGGCATGCACAGCTGGAGCTTACCTTGGGTTGGAATAAGACAATGTGGGGTTGTTATGTAATTCACTACTATTTGATTGCTCTTTTTCCATTCCAAATTGCAACTTCACTCGTTCCAATCTGGTGCAATCAAATGTGAGTGTGTGGTGTGTTGTCGGGCGATTGAAAATGAGGGCCCTGTTGAAGCCAATGTTGACCCTCTTGGGATTGAAACACTTCTAAGAATGACAGAGAGTCATTTCTCATATGTAACATGGAAAACAAATTCTCTGTTTGTCCATGTCTCTGTACACTGGAATACACTGATAACGTGCCAAAATAAATTTTGGAAACCGAGCGATGAAATTCAAATTTAGTTTTTCTGCTTGGGTAGAAATAAGACAATGTTGGAGTTATTATGTAATTCACTACTATTTGATTGCTCTTTTTCCATTCCAAATTGCAACTTCACTCGTTCCAATCTGGTGCAATCAAATGTGAGTGTGTGGTGTGTTGTCGGGCGATTGAAAATGAGGGCCCTGTTGAAGCCAATGTTGACCCTCTTGGGATTGAAACACTTCTAAGAATGACAGAGAGTCATTTCTCATATGTAACATGGAAAACAAATTCTCTGTTTGTCCATGTCTCTGTACACTGGAATACACTGATAACGTGCCAAAATAAATTTTGGAAACCGAGCGATGAAATTCAAATTTAGTTTTTCTGCTTGGGTAGAAATAAGACAATGTTGGAGTTATTATGTAATTCACTACTATTTGATTGCTCTTTTTCCATTCCAAATTGCAACTTCACTCGTTCCAATCTGGTGCAATCAAATGTGAGTGTGTGGTGTGTTGTCGGGCGATTGAAAATGAGGGCCCTGTTGAAGCCAATGTTGACCCTCTTGGGATTGAAACACTTCTAAGAATGACAGAGAGTCATTTCTCATATGTAACATGGAAAACAAATTCTCTGTTTGTCCATGTCTCTGTACACTGGAATACACTGATAACGTGCCAAAATAAATTTTGGAAACCGAGCGATGAAATTCAAATTTAGTTTTTCTGCTTGGGTAGAAATAAGACAATGTTGGAGTTATTATGTAATTCACTACTATTTGATTGCTCTTTTTCCATTCCAAATTGCAACTTCACTAGTCCCAATCCGGTACAATCAAATGTGAGTGTGTGGTGTGTTGTTGGGCGATTGAAAATGAGGGACCTGTTGAAGCCAGTGCTCACCCTGTTGGGATTGAAACACTTCTAAGAATGACAGAGAGTCATTTCTCATATGTAACATGGAAAACAAACTCTTAAAGTTTGTCCATGTCTCTGTAAAGTGGAATACACTGATAATTACGTGCCAAAATAAATTTTGGAAACACGCAGCGATGAAATTCAAATTTAGTCCTTCTCCTGGGGTACCAGACGTGCACAACTGGAGTTTGCCTTGGGATGGAATAAGTCAAATGTGGGGTTATGTAATTCACTACTATTTGATTGCTCCTTTTTTTTTTAGTAACAGAATACATATGGTTGCCTCATGTCGAGCTGAATTTCAAGCCTCCGAGACAGGGAAGACCAAGAGCAGAACACCAGTCTGCTTTTACAGTCTAACATCTAGTTTGAGTTTGGGTTTGGGTTTAACGACACATTGGCACAATAACGGCCACTTTGCGTCTCTCATGGTTTTTTTTCATTATCTCTCTTTGCGCTAGCTTTCAGCCCTCGGATGCCTATAGGTAAAATCAGATAAAAGTAAAGTTAAAGATCTAACGTGAAAAAGGCCGGTACTGTAAAGTGTGTCAATATGAATTTTTGTAAATCTGATAAAAGTCTGTTAAATCAACATGTAGAGTTCGACTTCATTCAGAAATGACAAGAGGCGCTGCGGGTCCACGTCAGGAGGTCTAAGGAAATATCCTGAGAAATAGGCCAGCTACAGACAGAAGCAGTATCAGCACCTGAAAGAATGGAGGCACGGGCAACCATAAGAGAAGAGTTACCACTCATATTACACATTTCCCACAAAGGACTGTCCAATGTAATATAAAATATAAAAGCCATGTGTGTCTCCGTTGGTGGTGACACTTGACATCTGAAGTAGAGGAAATTATTCTGGCATTAGTTTCCATCACTGTTCATCAACAAAATATACACATGTGTCAAGTAAGCCAAAAAAATTATTCAGAAATCATGTCAAAACTATAAAAAGGCTTGTGAACTGTGTGACTGTTATGGCTCAACTGTCACATTCAACTCTTCATTTTGCTTTGCTGTTGATCATATATTGAGAAGCCTTGGTCAGTTGGAAAAGTTGTTGTGTAAAAGTTTTTTGTTTTAAAGTGGTCAGCAGGAATGTGGAGAATGTAGAGAAAAACAGATTTAAAAAAGATAAAGATAAATTTGTTTGTGCCCAGGTAATGTATGGATTTAACTACAAGAAACATGACTATAAAGTTGTAGGCATCAGAATTTGTTTGTGCCTATGTAATGTATGGATTTAACTACAAGACTGCATGACTATAAAGTTGTAGGCACCAGATTTTGTTTGTGCCTATGTAATGTATAGATTTAACTACAAGAAGCATGGCTATAAAGTTGTAGGCATCAGAATTTGTTTGTGCCTATGTAATGTATGGATTTAACTACAAGAAGCATGGCTATAAAGCAGGCACCAGAATTTGTTTGTGCCTATGTAATGTATAGATTTAACTACAAGAACCATGACTATAAAGTTGTAGGCACCAGAATTTGAGTGTGCCTATGTAATGTATGGATTTAACTACAAGAAGCATGACTATAAAGTTGTAGACATCAGAATTTGTTTGTGCCTATGTAATGTATGGATTTAACTACAAGAAGCATGGCTATAAAGTTGTAGGTACCAGAATTTGTTTGTGCCTATGTCACGTATGGATTTAACTATAAGAAGCATCATTATAAAGTTGTGGGCATCAGAATTTGTTTGTGCCTATTTAGTGTATGGATTTAACTACAAGAAGCATGTCTATAAAGGTGTAGGCATCAGAATTTGTTTGTGCCTATGTAATGTATGCATTTAACTACAAGAAGCATGTCTATAAAGTTATATGCATCAAAATTTGTTTGTGCCTATGTAATGGATAGATTTAACTACAAGAAGCATGGCTATAAAGTTGTAGACATCAGAATTTGTTTGTGCCAATGTAATGTATGAAGCACGGCTATAAAGTTGTAGACACCAGCATTCGTTTGTAGACATCAGAATTTGTTTGTGCCTATCTAATGTATAGATTTAACTACAAGAAGCATGACTATAAAGTTGTAGACATCAGAATTTGTCTGTGCCTATGTAATGTATAGGTTTAACTACAAGAAGCATGGCTATAAAGTTGTAGACATCAGAATTTGTCTGTGCCTATGAAATGTATAGATTTAACTACAAGAAGCATGGCTATAAAGTTGTAGACATCAGAATTTGTCTGTGCCTATGTAATGTATGGATTTAACTACAAGAAGCATGGCTACAAAGTTGTAGGCATCAGAATTTGTTTGTGCCTATGTAATGTATGGATTTAACTACAAGAAGCATGACTATAAAGTTGTAGGCATCAGAATTTATTTGTGCCTATGTAATGTATGGATTTAACTACAAGAAGCATGGCTATAAAGTAGGCACCAGAATTTGTTTGTGCCTATGCAATGTATAGATTTAACTACAAGAAGCATGGCTATAAAGTTGTAGGCATCAGAATGTGTCTGTGCCTAGGTAATGTATAGATTTAACTACAAGAAGCATCATTATAAAGTTGTGGGCATCAGAATTTGTTTGTGCCTATTTAGTGTATGGATTTAACTACAAGAAGCATGTCTATAAAGGTGTAGGCATCAGAATTTGTTTGTGCCTATGTAATGTATGCATTTAACTACAAGAAGCATGTCTATAAAGTTATATGCATCAAAATTTGTTTGTGCCTATGTAATGTACAGATTTAACTACAAGAAGCATGGCTATAAAGTTGTAGACATCAGAATTTGTTTGTGCCAATGTAATGTATGAAGCACGGCTATAAAGTTGTAGACACCAGCATTCGTTTGTAGACATCAGAATTTGTTTGTGCCTATCTAATGTATAGATTTAACTACAAGAAGCACGGCTATAAAGTTGTAGACATCAGAATTTGTCTGTGCCTATGTAATGTATGGATTTAACTACAAGAAGCATGGCTACAAAGTTGTAGGCATCAGAATTTGTTTGTGCCTATGTAATGTATGCATTTAACTACAAGAAGCATGACTATAAAGTTGTAGGCATCAGAATTTATTTGTGCCTATGTAATGTATGGATTTAACTACAAGAAGCATGGCTATAAAGTAGGCACCAGAATTTGTTTGTGCCTATGCAATGTGTAGATTTAACTACAAGAAGCATGGCTATAAAGTTGTAGGCATCAGAATGTGTCTGTGCCTATGTAATGTATAGATTTAACTACAAGAAGCATGGCTATAAAGTTGTAGGCATCAGAATTTGTCTGTGCCTATGTAATGTATAGATTTAACTACAAGAAGCATGGCTATAAAGTTGTAGGCATCAGAATTTGTCTGTGCCTATGTAATGTATAGATTTAACTACAAGAAGCATGGCTATAAAGTTGTAGGCACCAGAATTTGTTTTGTGCCTATGTAATGTATAGATTTAACTACAAGAAGCATGGCTATAAAGTTGTAGGCATCAGAATTTATCTGTGCCTATGTAATGTATGGATTTAACTACAAGAAGCATGGCTATAAAGTTGTAGGCATCAGAATTTGTCTGTGCCTATGTAATGTATAGATTTAACTACAAGAAGCATGGCTATAAAGTTGTAGGCATCAGAATTTGTCTGTGCCTATGTAATGTATGGATTTAACTACAAGAAGCATGGCTATAAAGTTGTAGGCATCAGAATTTGTTTGTGCCTATGTAATGTATAGATTTAACTACAAGAAGCATGACTATAAAGTTGTAGACATCAGAATTTGTTTGTGCCTGTGTAAGTCTTTAATTAAGAGTACCGTGTTTTTTTTGTAATTGTTTTACCCGTGTATTTTGACATGTTGCTTCTGTAAAGCGCATAGAGCATTTTTAATGGATATGCGCTATATAAATACCATCCATTATTATAATTTGTGTAATGTATGGATTTAACCACAAGAAACATGACTATACAATGTTGTAGGCATCAGAATTTGTTTGTGTCTATGTAATGTATAGATTTAACTACAAGAAGCATGACTATACAGTTGTAGGCATCAGAATTTGTTTGTGTCTATGTAATGTATAGATTTAACTACAAGAAGCATGGCTATAACGTTGAAGGCACCAGAATTTGTTTGTGCCTACTGACTTAACTACAAGAAGCATGACTATAAAGTTGTAGACACACAAAAATGTTTGTGCCCGTGTAATGTACGGATTTAACTACAAGAAGCATGGCTATAATGTTGCAGACAGTTTAAGTTTGTGATGTATGGATTTAACATCAAGTGGAGAGTTTAATGATATTGTCTGCGCCTATATAATGTTTTGTTTCACAGTTTTAACTGATGCACAAGTTATATGGAATTTTCACTATTAAATTATGCTACAATTTTAACAATGTGCTCGTATTTGCCTTTTTCATATTTGTTACCTGTCAAAAGTGAGTTAATTGCATGAGAAGAATTGTATTTATTTATACATATTGCATGTATTTAATCTGAAACGGAATGGGAAATTCCCATGTATTAGAACCTTAAAATATGAGCAACGGAAACTATATGTACACAAAACGAGTATTCACAAATGATCAGGGATGTCAAAATTATCTAATTTAGTTGTATTATTTGTACTACAATTTTTCTTCTTTGAGAATTAATGATTTCAGCGGACTGAAAATGGTTTTGATGAATGGGCATTAATTTTAAAAATTAAGGGGCGCTACTCTTACACAGTGAGACTGCATTTGACAGTGTGACAATTTTTGCGTGTGATCTTGAAAATCACTGCTCTGCAATATTGCTTCTTTGGGTGGATAGCTTTTTTGCAGAAGCAGTGAGATATGTACGCTCTTGATGAATGTATAGATGAATGATTGGTGAATCAAGGGACGCAAGTCCTACACAAGATTCAGCGTGACAAAATAACACCACAGACACTGTTCTATACTCTGCTTCTCTTGGGTGTATTGATTTGTGCAGAAATTGTGACAGTTGTGGTTTTGATGAATGGACACTTATGGACACGCAAATTTGATCAATAAAGGGAACAAACGCCTACACAAAGAGTCTCAGTGAAAGAAAATGACAATTCCTAAGCATGAAAATTAATGTCCTGCAACTTTGCTTCTTTGAGAAGTATTGATTTTCTTACAGTTTCCGAGATAACTGATTTTATGGATGGTCAGCAGTTTTACAAAACCAAGGAGCACAACTCGCGAAAAGATTGTTAAAATATTGAAAGAATGGTTACTGTCGATTCTACCCAGTCTAATCTTCAACTTTCTTCTTTATACAGTATTGGTTTCACAATGATTGTAGACTTGGAAACCTAAACATATCGTTAAATCATAGTGGATATTAGTTTATAATGACAAGAGCAATAACTCCTGATCAGTTTCCAAATGTCATCAGAACAAAATTGTTCACCTTTTCAAGATGTGAACTACAACTTTGCTTCTTTGGCAAGTATTCAATTCCCCGTAATTCTAGAGTTGTGATGAGTTACAATATCCTTATTTTAGAATGTAGAAACAGAGAAATGCCGTGCGCATGGATGACAGACGGATCCCTAAAGACCTCATCTACGGAGAACTTGTGCAGGGAAAACGTCCCACAGGTGGATCACAGCTGCGATTCAAAGACATATATTTATATGCAAGAGGGACCTAAAAGCTTCGAACATCGATCAGAACAACTGGGAAGCAACAGCCCTTGACTGGTCAGCCTGGAGACAGATTGTGCAGAAAGGTTTCTCCAACTTCGAAGAGACCCTTGCTCAGGAGCACGAGGCAAAGAGGATGGGAAGAAAAGCTGCAGCGCAGGCAGACAGATCAGCCTCAGCCTTCATCTGTGCAACTCCATAGTCTTCCGAGACTGAAGGATGCCTACTCCTACTAGAAAGTAGATTTGACCCACTCTTGTTTGGCAATGACTCATTACTGAAAACTGAACCTAGGAACCTAGCCACCTAACAATCCCCTCCCAAAACCTAAAATCAAACAATGATTCAGCCGAAATCCATGTACAAATATAAATCACAAAAACTTTAAACTTCACATGTCTCGTGAAAAAAACTCAATAAGAAAAATAATCTTGGATGATACCTACGTATACTTATGTCTGGGAGGGGCTCCATTTGAGTTACATTGTAAGGATATTACAACAATGCGACTTGAGCGGGGGGGTGGGGGGTAGAAAGGCAGTGCCCCCTTGGCGAGTTAGTGTTCTAAGTGGATGTTTTTTTTTCTTTCTTATAATAAATGCGGAGCTTGGCAATTAATACCCAGAACATGAAATATGCATCTGACTAAGTTGTGTAACTCATAATTATGGTACTATTTCCGTATACACTAATAGTAATACATTGCAACTTGCCGGGATAGATTTCTTCAGTGTGCCTGAAATCCGCTCTGAGGATACAGCTTCAAACTTGGGCCGTGCAGGTGACATCAGAGTTCCGTCACAGTGGTGATTCAGATTGTTTTATCTGACCAGTAGTGGCACAGTGTTACCCCTGCATCAAAACAAATAGAGATAAATATAATGTTTTCAGCTGAACTACACATTTTGTAAGCTCAACTGTGGCATCAACTTGTTTCAACTTGAGTTTTAACGCGCGTCAGTATGATAACAGCCACTTTGTGCCCTCCACGGTCTATTTGGGTACACTTTATGTTTCGTATTCAGAGCTATTAAGTTTAACCTAGAATTAAATACATCCATAAAAGTTTAACATTGGTAAAATTTTAAAAAAACAAATTGTTTTGTATAGCCCTGGAAAAAGTTAATAGTAAATGAGTATAAAGTTTTTCAATCAAGTTGTAGACCTTAGCCTCTCTCAGAAAGGACAGGATGCATTGTGGGTCCACGTGACGTAAAGACTAACACTTCAGTCTAGCAATATTTTCACTCATTACAGATCAATTCCCGTACCTCATCTAACCGTCTGAAAATGACACGAGCTACTAAGATCTTACAAACCTGTTAACTTGATTTTACCTAATACATGTATACCTTTAACATAAACAGGTAAAACTGCAGTTTAACCCTCCAAATTCTTCCTGCGCATGTCACGTGTGTTTTGGCTGCTCTGTCAAGTGTGCACCCTCCTGATTTCATTTTAGTCAGCTGATAATTTCACACTGTCCATATAAGGAAAAGTCATATGCCTTTAGTCAGAATTCTAGGTGGCGAATCTCTAAGCTGGGCATTTGCTATAAAAAGAACCCATCCCTATAGAAGACTACCTCGCCAGGAGAGGCTCTGTCCCCGCTCTGAGCCCCTTCCACACCCACCCCCACGTGCATGGTCATTCCTAAAGTGGCATCCTTGTGGGGATTGGTATACCCCTTCAATTTCAAAAATGAACCTTTACGGAGGGAGTCGGTTTAGGTCTGGGAATAGCGGAACATGGATGGGCGGCAAAATGGGGGGGGGGGGGGGGGGGGCTAAACTGCACTTTAGCAAATAAATAAATAAACATGCTGCACTATTTCAGGGAGGAGTTCCATTTATGTTTAATTACAGGGATGCAAAGTATAAGGACGCCACTTTAAGGGTGTCCGTGGGTGGGGGGTCATGAGGGGACAGCGCCCCCCCCACCCACCGAGTTAGTCCTCTAGGAGGATGTTTTTATAGTAAATGCGGGGCTTTGCAACGAACACTTAGAACATGAAATATGTGCCCGACTGCAATTCTGTAACTCATATGGTAGCCTACACCTCCCCTTTTTCATTCTGCACTGCTTTTTTACGCTCTGGCTTCGTTTGATGACTGTTTTCATGCATGGCTGCTGTTATAAGTATGTAGGCACCGTACCTAATTGCACCCATCCCTAACCCCATCCTTATCCTCAACCCTAAATCTCATCAAATCCCTAACCCTGCCCCCTACCTTTCATTCAACCAAAAATTTGGAGGAAAACAGGAAAATCTGAAAAAAATTATAATTAAGATTGTTGTCAAAGAGCATTTCAGGAGGACCTCTCCAGCTGTGGAGTCATAACGACAACAGGTTTTAAAAACACACCTCTAGTGCAAAAATTTGGGGACGTAGATCTAGATCTATCTATGGTCAATGCACTAGGTGCGGTCACGAGCCAGGAAATGCTAAATGGCCAAAAGTAAAGTCTAGCGAGCTTCCGACTGGCTCAATTTAACCACTGAACTTTGGTCTTGTCAGTGAACACTTAAAATTCTTTCTCAGTTAATCTGTGCTGGTCAGAACACTTTTCATGTGTAAGCATCAACTGCATGTCTGTGCGGTCACCTGCTGGTGGTGCAGTCACAAGTTGCTGGTCGTGCAGTCACCTGCATGTAAGTGCCATCAGTGCATGCTCTCTGTGAGATCAATATCAAAATAGATCTGATAATCAACCTTCCCTTCCTCTTCTTTTCCAATTCCCTGACTTCCCACTTTTTCTTGTCCTCATGCTGAATTTACTATCTAGATCTAGACTTATTCTTTGATCAAGTTGCAAAATGCCTTGAAATATAGATCTAGCCTGTGATTTGGATTTTACCACAATATTATTCTTTGTTTCTCATTAAATTCAGTTGTTTACTAGTAATAGCTGGTGTGCAGTGGCTCTTTTTTTTTTATCATGTAGGCCTAATCATATTAATATTTAAGTTTAAGAAATAATGCGGCTAGTGATCCCAGTTGATGCAAACACAACACTGATGTCACACTGCAACTACCACAGTACCAGTGTCAGATGAATGCATGTCAGTGCAGTCAGCGCCATATGTGCATAATCACACTCATAATACCCAGAAAACATATATTTAATGAAAATCCACTCAAAGAAGAGTGTCCAGAGCACTTCTGTGAGCTTACACCAGACCACTAAATGGAGAAAACTATAGGGTCACAAATTTACCTTTGAACTCAAGATGGAAGTTTTGGGGACACAAAACTTTGAAAAGTTATTCTTGAAGGCAAAATACAAGCTTAGATTATGCGATGATGTTGTGATGTCTTGATAAGAACGTCACAAAATGTGGATTGGTCACAAAAGCAACCGCAAATGAAACTGTATGGAAAAATAAATATTGACCGCACCGACATGCTGACCGCACCTAGTGCATTGACTATAGATAGATCTAGATCTAGATCTAGGCCGACAAACTTGTAGTGTGCCGTTTGACTTTCATGAAATGTGAACACTGCACAAAACGCGCAAACATTAGATCTATTACTGTCTGCAGATGTCTAAATCTAGATCTAGATCTCCTTACTAGATTGAATAGTTCACAAACTTCTAGTATGGAGTATTCATCCGGTTAAATTGGCATATGCCATGTCAAAGAAATGAACATGCTTCAGTTCTGGTCAAACTTATGCCTACTCCTAGATTTCCATTCCAAATCTTGCCGCTATCAATTACTTTCTACTTGAGTGCATTATTCAGCGATTCGTAGTGACCGCTCTTCTTTACATTAGCAATTTTGTTTACAAATTAATCGGAACCACAAGATAATAATTATCGTGACCTTAGAATGATAACGTTCTATCTCCACTATTTAGCTCACCTGAGTTACACACTACTTCTACAAGCCTTCAACATTGCGTGTCAAAGTATCGAGCATATTCGGTGAGCAACTGGTAAGAATGACTAAAAAGAAAAAAAATTTTTTGCTCTAAAAGCTATGAGTACATGAGATTTCAGTCCTAGATTTTTCAAAAGGTAATGAAAGGGAGCCAGAACCTTGTCATTGTGAAGGGACGATATGGTAGTGCAATTCAACAGGTCCTTTCAGGAGGTAGCTGGCTATCTATTAACTCTTCCTCACGGCTTTCGCTTTCCAACATTAATATCTAGATCTAAGTGAAATGTTGAATCCCATCCTTTTCACTGATTTTCCTTTACTTTAATGTTGAATCTATTATGTCTTGTGTTTATACTGAGTGAAAGAAAAAACATCTTTTACCTGTACGTCTAAATTTCAAACTGGATAGTGTTGAAAGTTCCCGTTCACACCTACGAAAAGTTACCGCAGGGGGTAATTTATCGCATGGTACTCACTATAACGACTCCTGCACAAATAATGAAAACTTGAACCAATTATTACTGATATAGCAGTAAATAAAGCGTTAGTCTCCACACTGCACATGGTGCAGGCTGCAAACTGACTGTTGGATAACACACCGACTGGCGAGTGGGCCAGAATTTCACGAAGGCGGGAGAGGCTTTTTACACGGATTATAATGTCAACATGAACAATGTAGAAGATATGAGCACTCCATGCAGAGTTGACTACAATTTCACGTGCGGATATTACTCAGCACATTTTGATTTCAGGTTTCGATGCTTTTGTTGATAAAAAGACGTAAAGGTCAAATGGATGCTCCAAAGCCATTAGGGCCAAAGGGCGTCAGGGTTTACGTCGTTTTGTGGAAAAAGTCGGGCGCTGCATGGCGACGTTTACGTCTGATATGTAATCTGTAACTTCAAAACTAATTATTTTCATTTTAATGATTTTGCTGGGTGACAATTATATGAGAGTGTTGATGATCAAAATGTCAAAATTCCCCAGTTTGACTTTTACGTCACTTTGTCAAAAAACTTGGGAAATTATCCCCATTTTTCCCTCGTGTGTTTTGCGTGCTCGGTATACTTTATGTGAAGCGCCGACGTTTTTCCTCGTGCAGTTGCAGTCCGGGCTTTTGTCCAACCTGCTCACTGAACAAGCTGACACAATTGTGAAGTTAATTCTAATGAAATACTTATTAATATTCCTCTAAATCCGTCGCAGAAGGCAGAGGAGAAGGCAGAGGGCCCTCCCCCCTCCCCACCCCCTCCCCATCCCGGTGGCGAGTTAGCCCTCTAGGTGGATGTTTTTATAGTGATTGCGGGGCGCAGCAAATGCCGCCCATGTTTCGCAAGCGCTCACGCCGCACGGGCGGCAAAAGTCGGGAAGGTCAAGCTGACAGCGCCACGCGCAAGCCCTATTTTCAGGCGTCGGGTCACTGACCTTTTTGAGACGTAATCACCGTCTTATTGTTCACTGTATCTCTTCTAAATCAAAAGCATTGTGACATGGACGTGTTAACCAGTGAACTGGTCGGAATCACAAAGACTAAGCTTTCAAAGGCTCTCCCCACACTTTCAAAAGATGTAACATCGACATGCGAACTGTTGCTCAACAAATTTGCAGTATTATCTCATTTTCTCACATGCTGACCACCATCTGGAGTTGTCTGTATCAGAACCAATCAGAAACAAGCTCTGAAATAATCTTTGCCCCAAATGCCCACATTGGTTTATTAACACACAAAACAGGAAAAATCCTATGTAATTATGTGCCTTATTAAAGTTTTGTTACTCAAAAGGCACACCTCCCCGATTTTTTGTTCCTTTACAGTTTGACATAATAATTGTTATGTAATTACTAATTATTATAATCATATCTGGCTGTTTTAACTACCAGACATTTTGATCTATATAGATCGGCCGTGCTTCAGAATGTAGATCTGTGCCAAACGGAACTGGTGATTGCCAAGAATTGAATAAGGCTTATAAAATGTATAATGCACTGGTTCTCAGCATGGGTGATATGGCTTCCCAAGGGGGGGGGGGGGGCGAAATCGAAGCAAAGGGCGACAGTAGGGCAAAAACGGTAGGGGGGGGGGGGTTGAGCGAAAATGAAGAAAAGAGCAACAATAGGGCAAAAAACGACGAGGGGGAGCAAAAACGAAGAAAAGACCGACAGTGGGGTGAAAATGAAGAATGGACCGACAGTGGGGTGAAAATGAAGAATGGACCGACAGTGGGGTGAGAACGATGAGCGGGGGAGGGGGGAGGCGCAAAAACTAAGAAAAGAGAGACAGTGGGGTAGAAATGATAGGGGGTGTGGGGGACTTTCACTTAAAATGCGTGACATCAAACAATACTAGTGACCACGGACAGAGCATTAATTTTTTATGGCATCGTGTACGGTAACAATAATGGCAGGACTGGGGTTTTGTAATGTCTGTCCACATGCACGTCTTTCTCTTCTGAGACAGTAAGAGTTAGTCCATTTTCGCCTTCGTGTGTCCATGTGCCTGAGCAATCGCCCATCCACATTCTCAGTCAAAAACACAGAACAAGCGAGGACATACTGCGTTTGTTTAGCTGTGCACCTACATTAATTGTTCTCTTTGACTTTGTTGGTGACTGGGCTGACTCTCTTGAAACTGGCATTTTTCAAGCCTCATATCACCAGAGACCTTACAATAGCGAGTAACTGTTGGGGCCGCCCCATACGTTTGCACCTCAGTGTAGTGTGACAGGCCCAGCGTGACCTAGATACAGACAACAAGGCTGACAACAGTGGAATAAGAGGCGATGATGGGCTCTATTTCTTTCAATTTACTGACGTTTAGATAAAGATAATGTGGTATGTGGTATTTTGGCATTCAGTATTTTGTCTTAGAGGAGCGTGTTCCAATCACAGTGCTTAACTGTGAGCGACAGTTAGACTGACCCGCCCCCAAGACCGTGGGAGGATGGGAAAGAATCGTATAAAACCCCGGGCCTGTCAAGCCCCAAGCACTGCGTCTCTTCCCCCAGTCGAGAGCAGGTGTGTGTGTCATTGAATAAACGTCTTTTGTGCCCTACAATAGACTTATATTCTTCTTTGACAGGTACGTGCTCTTTAATACTTATAATACTGTTCTTGCTGATTTTAAGATGATATTATCAGATGCTATCAGATATTTACGATGAGTGTAACTCTGTAAGCAATAGATGTATTTTCCTCATAAGTATATTAGACTTTGGAAGTTATGAAAGAGTTCTGTGGTTATGCTGTTTATATTGTTTTAGATACATGTAGCCTACTGAAATGCCGTATAACATTAGCCTAACCGAGCAGAATGTTTGTTCACAAATGTTATGTTATATCGACGACCACGATATTAGTGCGTACTGAATGTTTAGAAGTCTTTGGATAATATTGTTCTCTCTTTCTCTCTCTCTTTTTCTCTCTCTGATATCGCACATCTCATGTGTTTATTATCTTCACTCTTGATTTATTTACGTTTTATACATATGTATTATTATTATGCTAGTCGTGTTAACTATGCCATGTGACATTACATGTATACATTTGTCTTATTGTTAATTGGTATACTGTTACACGACTGCGTCTCTTCCCCCAGTCGAGAGCAGGTGTGTGTGTTATTGAATAAACGTCTTTTGTGCCCTACAATAGACTTATATTCTTCTTTGACAATGTGAGCAGTTTTACCGCCCTGGCACGAACCGAGTGAATGTTGCGGTCTAACAGTTCCTCTTAGCTATAAAAGGTATCTGATATCACTAAACTGATCAAACTATCATTTTTTGGCTGAGAACTGGACATAACAGACTCCGGCAGCACCTTTACAAAAAATTCAGGGTTGGAGAAACTGAGACATGCCCATGTGGAAACTGCCCAGAGAATGCAGAACATGTCCTCCAACAATGCCCCCTATACAGACAACAGAGGGAAAACAGCTGGCCCCGAGGTGCGGCACTACATACTAAGCTATATGGGACAGCAGAGGAACTCAGGAGCACAGCATCCTTCATAAAGGCTACCGGCCTCCTAATATAAATAGTCTGACACGAAGAACGCAGAAGAAGAAGAAGACTAAACTGATAACAAACCCGTGGTCCCGGTAATTTTAGTTTAACAATTCTCTACTGTATAGACAAGTCCACTGGGACTTAACACAAAGAAGTTCCCCAAGACTAAGACTAAGATAAGAAAGGGCCACGCTTGTTCGCAGAGTCTGCAGATAAGTCCATAAGCTGATCTGGATCTGGAGAGAGAGAGGAAAGCGAGAGTAGAGGGGAGAGAAATGGAGGAAAGAAAGAGAGATAAGAATCGTGGTAAAAGAATAAATAGATGAATTAATGAACAATGTATGGTTTGGTCATTGATAGATATTTGTGTTACCCTTGCAACTAACCTATTGCCGTTTGTTGACTCTTTTTCGTTTAATTCGTTTTCAGCCAACGCTAAAGGAAAATAATATTGAATGGAATTATCGCAGCATCTAGAGCTAGATCTATTCATTCTAGTGCAAGTTTGTCTGCGTTGCCTGTCCGCCTGCTGCATGTCCACTTACATTCCTACTTGTGGTCACTACTAGAATTGAGAGAGAGAGAGAGAGAAAGAGAGAGAGAGAGAGAGAGAGAGAGAGAGAGAGAGAGAGAGAGAGAGAGAGAGAGAGAGAGAGAGAGAGAACGGAAAGGGACGAGATGACTGAAGAGACAGGTCGTTACAGAGGAAAGAGAGACAAAAAATGAGCCAGAGTGAGAAACTTAGAACCGTGGACACACAGCTTTAGTTCTGGTTTGTTCCTTCTCTAAGTTTTGCGCAACTGAGAAATTCAAAGTTAAAAGTTTGCAGCTTTATTATTATAATAAAGAGTTAGAATATATCAGAAGTGTGAAACAGCTTGTTAAGCGCCACAGCTCATTTCAAGGAGTGTTAGCGTGCGCATTTGGTATACCTTTTCTACGTACTAAAAGCGTTCAAATCCTAGTAATTTCCTCACCGGTGCTGACAAGATCAGTAATGGGACTGCATAAAGTCATAATTATTATGGCAAAAGTTCATTCTGGCGCCATTCCAGATTCTGAGCGTCCACATAGCACACCATACGTACTAACTGCAATTGTCGTAAAGTTTCACTTTTATTAATATAGATAATCTATATAGTTGTTTTTTGAAAAGTTGACACATTAGTGTCAGTAATTACCAATGCTCACGTTATGATCTAAGAATCAGTTGTCTGTACCAAACTGTTGAAGTATATATTATTTTGCTGTTTAATCAATAACTGGTACCAACCATCAAGAAGTGTTGAAATATACAGCCCGAGGGTACTGACCTGCGATACGGGTAGAAAAGCTTCAAAGTGCCCATTATCGCAATCTTGCGGTCATGATAGTCAGTGAGTTTAAAGTTTTGGGAGTTGAGAATAATACTTCGTGCTTTGAAACGCAGCTCCTTTGTCACACCAGTCCTTTGATTTGACACTCATTTGAAATATCTGTTTTCAGCTTTTCAGAAGTTACGCCTGTGGTGCGGTAATTTATGTCACGTCTTTTTCGGTGTCATCCCTTTGAACAGATCTGCTCCATATTAGAAATTAGACACGTAGAGGTGAAATCCTTCAAAGAAAATCAGAATGTGACGAAAAAGAAAAGACGCTTTAGAGCCGGTAATATTATATGATTTGTGTGTATGGCCCGAGTGTTGGCCGCAGCCTGTACAAACATTATCAAGTTTGGTCTTTTGACATTTTAATGTATGGTCGGGACCAGGCATAGGTAGGTATAGATATTCTAATTAGTTCACGTGATATGTTATGTAGACGTTCAGAGTCTGTAACTGAGCCACGTTGAATGTTAATCATGATATACAAATTAAATGCAGTCTCATTACTGATCTTGTATGCACAGACGCACTACACACACCGTTCTTGGTGAGGGGAAAAAAATTACTCCGATTTGAACGTTTATCGGCATGTGATCTTAGTTTTTCTTTGTTCCATTTCCATTTTCTGAAAAATAACTGGAGATATTTTAGTATTAAAAATGTGTCCTGGCACTAATCAAGCTGTTTCACAGTTTCAATGTATTATCCTAATACTGAAGCCACAAACGTTTGTTGTGCAAAACTTAGAGTAGAGCAAGAATAAACAAAAACTAAGTAAGCCAAAACACATTTAACTCTCTTTGGGGTCGTGCGATGCGCGATGGAATGAGAAATGCACCAAATTAATCGCTGTGGAAAGAGAGACAAATGTTGCGAGGAGGTGGCGCCATCAACAAATAGGTTGTCGTTCTTTGATTCTTCTTCTTGTTTTGTTGTTGTTGTTGTTGTTTATACCTGACGATGACACTTTTGATGTCAACATTCGATTATGACTTTTTGTTCCCGATGTGGGAGAAAGAAATATTAAATTTACCACCATATTAATTCAAGTACCCTTGGACAAGTGTTTTATTCCTAAAAAATCTTTACACCAACAGAGAAACTAAGAAACAGGAGGATTGGCCGAACCATCAACACCCAAGCTGGTGAAGAAATTGCCTATTGTGGAGGATCTTTAATCGCCCAAGGTGAGTGATTTAGACGTTCTATGGGAAACAAATTTCAACAGACAGACAAGGATAAACAATAATACATATTGTAGAAAAGCAACATCTCTCGTACATGACCTCTAGTACATCACCTCTAGCACATCACCTCTAGTACATCACCTGTAGTAAATCACATTTAGCATATCGCTCTAATACATCACCTCTAGTAAAAACCTTTAAATACATCACCTATAGCACAACTACTGTAATATCGTACGTCACCTCTAGGACAACGTCTGTAATACCGTGCATCACCTCTAGGACAACGTCTGTAATACCGTGCATCACCTCTAGTACAAAGTCTGTGATATCGTGCATCACCTCCAGTACAAAGTCTGTAATACCGTGCATCACCTCCAGTACAAAGTCTGTAATACCGTACATCACCTCCAGTACAAAGTCTGTAATACCGTACATCACCTCTAGTACAACGTCTGTAATACCGTACATCACCTCCAGTACAAAGTCTGTAATACCGTACATCACCTCCAGTACAACGTCTGTAATACCGTACATCACCTCCAGTACAACGTCTGTAATACCGTACATCACCTCCAGTACAAAGTCTGTAATACCAATCAGCAGCTCTAGTACAACACCACTAGTACAACAACTCTAGTATAAAAGCCTACCTGTGGTACGGCACAACACCTCTCGTAAAACACCTGTTGTACATCACCTCTAATCCAACACCTGTGGTACGGTACAATACCTTTAGTACAAACCCTCAAATAAAACAGTTCCTGTACAGCTCTGATGCAACATCTTGTACAAATCCCCATCAACAAAAGTTCTTCAATGATAGATCAAATACAACTATTCTGTAACAGTTGAGTAAAAACTACAGCACATTATGAATGGGAATAGTTAGATTATATAAACTACTTCCCTTTGAAACGAACCTGTCACAAATATTATTAATAAAACACGGGATCCGTGAAATAATGAATACTAAGTTTATTAAGTATGATGAAGAAGAAAGTGAATGATATCCACAACACTACTTACATCTAGTAGGAAGGCACAAGAGGAACTTATGAATCGGCGCACACAATCACTCGTATGGCTCTTAGATATAATATACTAATTCATATAGAAAATTCCCGAACCGACCTGACCACCGATGAACCAGTAAGTTCGGTAGACCCACAGATTTTAACAAACAACAACACGTCATTGGGTGACATCATCTTAAGACCACTTTTACGTAGATAACCCTCTCGGGAACATTGTGGAATGTACCACGATTGTCGATACAGGTCAGACCTAGGTCAGCGGATGCCTTTCTCATTCGTAGTTTTTTCCCTTTGATGTCTAGCGATGCGAACGAACAAGACTGCGAACGAACAAGAAAGGGGGGAGGGGGGGGGGGTTGGGGCCCGAGGAAGGTAAAGACAAGACGGGCCGAGCTCGGCTATAGTCGCCACGAATAACAAGCGGAAGGGGGAGAGAGGGTGGCCTGAAGACTCTACATACTCCATTACCACATTCTGTTACTAGATCTAGTGCTCGAATACAACAGCCCCAGAACAACTACATCTCTTACACAAAAGCTCCAGTCTAGTACAAATACACGTGTACAAACGTTCTCTTACAAAAGCGCTTATGCAACTCTATAACCTGAACTCCAGTACAACAGCTCTACTACAACAACTCCAATGTAACAGCTCCAATACACCAACATCAAAACCCCAGCTTTAATGCAACAGACCAGTACAAAACAAATACCTTCGCAGAAGTTTCTTACAACAGTTTTAACGCAACTCCGTACCACAATTCCAGTACAACAACTCCAGTGGCTGTATGCATAAAATGTGCGTAACTGGTTACACGGTGGTGTAGGCCTTACGCGTCGGTGTGAATGAACTTTGCGTAAGCCTCCATCCACGTGTAAACGGTTTACACTTTCTCCGAGGACGACTAAATCACCTACGCAATGCGCAACGAGCTTGGGAAAGAGGAGTCCGCTAGAAAGAAAAGCAATGATTAATATTTTATTCCAATACACGACTTCACGGGCCAAGGGAAAAAAAAAAATCAATGTTTCCTCAACATCGACCCCTTAATTTTGTTTTGATCGGCGTTTTTTCTTGTGACATTGATTGGCCGATATAACTTTTGTGAATGGGCAATGATAGTTTTTGCGACAGCAGTAAGCAGCAATTGATGCGTGGGTAAAGGTAGGTGTAACTTTAGTTCATGCATACCGCACCGACTAAAAATTTCAGTTTACACGAAGATGGCCCGTACGCACCACAAACTCTAAGCCTGCATCACTTTGCAAAATGGGCCACTGGTGTACGGGCCGTGATGCATGAACTTGGAGTACATCCGCCCGTTTTACACCATGGTGCAGGCTAAATAGTGAATCCGGCTACCTTGGCGTAAACTCAAATTTAGTCGGTATGCATGAACTGAAGTTACAGCTACCTCTAAGCATCAATCGTCGCTTACCGTTGTAACAAAAATTGGCAATGCGCATGCACAGAATTTGTATCGGCCAATCAATGCCACAGAAAACAACGCCGATCAAAACAAAATAAGAGTTTGAGGGTGAGTAAACATCCAATTTTGTTCCTTGGTCTGTGAAGTCGTCAGTTGGAATAAATATTAGTTACTTCTTTCCATTCTATCAGAGGCCGCCTCTTTCCAAAGCTCGTTACGCAATGAGGGACTGATTTAATCGTCCTCGGAGAAAGTCTAAAGTTACGAACTCTTTACACGTGGGTGAAGGCCCACACTAAGTTCATGCCTACCAGTTAGTGTTTTACTCCGACGCATAAGGCCTACACCAGTTACGCACAGTCCATGCGCAAGGCCACAGAAATCCTATTTAGCATTACTCTTTCACAACAGCTCCAGTACTAGAGCATTGCTCTCTCAGAGAGTTAAGCCCTGACAGATTCATCGCAGTCATTAAGTCAATTTGAGATAGTTGAAATTAGGACTTAACTATGTAACTTTGTAACTTAATTGTATAATTTGGCACACATACGCGACTTGCTGTTACGTTGCTGTTGAATCTTAGCTTCATGTTCCCGTTCACTCTGTAATGACCCCTGAGCATCGCCTGTGTACACATCTATATTTAATGGCCTAGATTTTCAAAACTGCGACCCGACAGCAACACAATAAAATCGCATGTGTGTGCTTAGGCAAAACGTTTTACGTTACAGATGAAAGCCGCCGTTCTGGTTGTGTTTGTGTTTCTGTTGATGACCGGTTTGCTGGGAGTCATCATTCCCCGTTCAAATGAGAAACTTGACTGGTGTGTGGGAGAATGCTTATTAAGGTGTAAAGAAGGGGGTAGCAGAGGCAAAAGGCAAGCGTGTCGGTCCGTTTGTGAAGAGCAGTGCCGGGAGTTGATATACTGGTGAGTATTGCTTTGAGAAAGAGTCTTGCCAAGCCATTACCTGCCTGGCTGTTCGCCTCGATGTGAAATTAAAAAAAAAAAAAATCATCAGGATGGAAAAATGGGGGAGAGAGGAGAAAGATATCACTTCACTCTATACAACCATTTTGTAGCAAAATATGTGTGTCGCAAAATCATTCAATATAAGCATGCTGAAAAGTGGCAAATTCGAGAAACTTTTGTGTGCAAGAAAAGTTCATACTAAACTAAAAAAAGAAGAACGAAAAAAAAAAGACTTGCACGAAAAGTCTCTCCATCTCTCTCTCTCTCTCTCTCTCTTTCTCTCTCTCTCTTTCTCTCTCCCTCTTTCTCTCTCTCTCTCTCTCTCCTTAAAATATAATCTCGAAAGAGCATTGGTATGCTCCGCCTTTTGTTCTTTGTATTGAAAACTGCACCAATTTGTACGTGCTAGAAAGACACTCAAATAAAAACCATGAAAGCCGAAAGAGGACACACGGCAGGACCAAAATAAATCGGAAAATGTAATTTTTGAGAAATAGACGTATTGTTTTAGGTAATTATCAATGGTCGTCGTTATGATCTGAGAATCAGTCGTAATCTGTACAGAAATGCTGAATCCTATAATATTTGAGATTTAGTCAGTAAGGATGCCAAGCATGGGCAAGGCTTGAAATATACCGTAGGCATAGAGTACTGATTGATGTCATGGCCAGCTTATTTCCAGGTGAATATGAGTGGATTATTGTTCGAGTTGTGTGCATGTGTGTGTGAGTGCTCTATGTATAGTTTAATCAAATGTTTGTATTTTTAAGACCACGTGAGTTTACAGCTTAAACTTCAAAATGTCTGGACGCAGGGCACGACTTGATAATAGGTAAACGTACTAGGTGTGTGGTCGGCAAAGCTTACTGCTATAAGTGCTATGTTTAGGGTGAAGGTGTAGGGTTGGAAATTTACGGATAGGGTGAAAATTAACAGTGAAAATGACAGTAGACCTGGTCTCAAATTTGGCTGTGCTCCCCACACTACGTTAATATCCAACTAGTTGGCTGGTGCGTGAGGTTTCATTGAAACTCAATGTAATGACGTCACCGTCCAATTTGTTCCTCGATCTAAATCGGTTTATGGACACCGGGCATTGTGTTATTGTTTTTTCCTTTATATTTCGATTTCACACATTAATTTCTTCTCGTCCAATCTGACCCTACAGATTTCAGTGCTCGGAGACTGGACCAAATGTGACCTTCCAAAATATCCCACGAAAGAGAAATCCAAATTTCTGTTCACAAGAAATGTTTTTCATCTGTGCAATCCAAAAGTTGTTAGAAGTTGCGCCGTCTACAGAATGTTCTTTCCTTTTTCTTTGATATTTGAAAATATTGTCATTTGTGTAGCTGTTTCTCTTAAATCCAGTCAATAAAAAATGTTCCCGTAGGTCTTTGGTTATTGGGTGTATGCATTTGAATGTATTGGCATTGAATGAAAAATGTATCTGAGTGTAGAGCCCGTCAACTCTGCAAATCCAGCAGCAGCAACAACAGCAACAAGAAAAAGAATTTCACAGTCATTCACTCATACCTGCAGGATTTCACTATGAAATATATGTTGAGACTCTCAATCTTTCCATATGTACCAGCAAGGAAACGAAAAGCCAAAACTAACGCACTGCTCTACGGTTTGGAAGCACGAAATATCCCCTGGGTATCGGGAGTAAACTACATTATTTTGGACAATTCATAAGTTTTCAATTTATATGTGGGGATATCTTCAAAATTGAATATAGATTAAATTCTTTTGCATGAAAAAATGTATATCTCGCATTGTTGTGTGTCTATGAAAGTGTGAATGAAGCAAAAGAAAAAATGTTAAAGAAAATTAATTTTGAGAGTGACGGAAGATGGAACACTCTTCGGTTTCAATGTATTTTGAAATGAATAGAGTAGCAAACACAGTGAAATAATTTTAGAATGTCAAAACACTTGAAAGGATTAAGCCAAACACTGACGATTGCAGGGGATTGTTGTTCTGTGAAAAAATACACAAATGAGGTGTGTACCAGGTCTTGAGTGAAAAAAAAAAAGGAAGTGTATATCCATACAACATGTTGTATGGATATGGACAGTGCATGTCCGTACAACATGTTTACCACAAGCGCGACTGGTGAAGGTTTGCTGAAACAAAACTTGGGATGGTGTTCACGAATTTAAAGTGACAACACATGGAATAGTCAGATGGACCTGGGGGCGAGAGGGTCTAGTCAGTTTGTATCAATGGGCGGTTGTCAGATTGACTAATCAGGCGAAAAGGGGTTGGGGTAGCCATTGGTGATCGACATACACTCAAGTATATTATTAGCGCAGATCACGCAATCTCCGAGCAGAAGTCGGATTGTTTTGCAACTAAGCGAATTTATATTTTTAAAAACTATGCAAATTAACAAGGTCAGTACTATAGTATTCCGGTGTGTGTTCTACGTCATCGAATTGTGTGCGTTGTACTGGTATGCACGGTCCATATGCACTGCAACTTGTTGTACGGATATGCGCTTCCATAAAAATAATTGCAAAGAATTAATGTCACCTTTTAATGTTTCAGAAAACGAGGGTGACAAAGTGGCATTTTATAGGAGAACTCGACGCCTTGATGTGATGGTTTTTCAGCCTATGCAATTTGATGCATGAAGTCAACAAGCTATTGGCATAATCCCCCCATGCATAACTCACGAGAAAGCTGACAGGGTGGAATGAATAATTTATTGCTTGCAGACAGTCACAGCCCAGCCACAGTTATAATGATTGGGCCGTAATAAGGGACATATCATGCTCAGCCTGGTCAGATATAGACAGATGCTGGCAGACAAGAAGTTCACACCATAATTTCCAGTATTTTTCTATTAAATCCGGGACGACCTTATCACACTAAGCCTGGTCAGATACAGTCAGATGCTGGCAGACAAGAAGTTCACACCATAATTTTCCATATTTCCTTACATAAATCCGGGAAGGCCCTATCATACTAAGCCCTGACAAACGCAGTCGTTTTCTGCCATTATTTCTGTGGTGTACATTATGCTGGCATCATGGCCGTCTCTGACAGGGTTTGGTATGATTTCACCCTAAAAACACTCCAAAATCAATATTCTTTTCTAAGCGACTATTGGCACCATATGGTTAAATTGTGTTTTTTTGTTAGAATGGCCAGCCGGCCGGAATAGCCAAAGGAGTCATCCATAAAGTATCTGCACGCTCAAAAGGGATGTTTTTTTCCTGGGGGGGGGGGGGGAGGGGGGAGGGGGGTGGTCCTCAATGTATGAAAATCGTACTTGGGGACAGGGAGGGGAGGTCGGCGTACGTACTAGATGAGGTACCCGCCATGACCCAGGCTAAATCTGTGCTCCCATCCTTCTCTCTCCCGCTCTCTTTCTCTAATCTAGAAAGTTCCCCATAATAATCTACACTCTTTGTACAGACCTTATGCGCATCAAGGCATTGCGCGCTCATTTCTAGACAACAACAACAAAAAAAAAACAACTGCACCAAATCGAACTCATGTCAAATACGGTCTCTCGCGCACTGGACTTATCAAAGGGAGCCAAAATATAGTCATCATTGTATTTTAGTGTCGTAGGAACTTGTACAATATTGCCTGAATTTGAATAAACACAACGGATCGATACAAAAGTGGCTGGATTAGATTGGTTGACAAGTAAGAAAATTACCTTCATATATTTTCAAACCTAAAACAGTTGCTAAATAGAATAGCACCATAATAATATGAAATGTCATCACCACTATTTGAAGTATTTCCTGATGACCAGACACACTACAACTAAATGTACATCTACTGATGACCCATCAATCACCCACACAGTCACGATGCATAAATGGCTTCTAAATGACCATTAAATGAACCAATTCACTGCCAGTTCAGACTATTAAAAAACACCCACACCTCGGTAATTGGCGTAGTAAAGCAACGACACACACACATAAACACACACACACACACGCACGCAGACACGCTCCACACACAGGGCAACGGTGGCAAATGTAAATAATCACATCGCCTCTGGTATTGACAACCGCAGGAGGACACGGTTGTCTAGAGGTAAGGTGCTCGCCTCTCATACCGAAGGTACCGTGTTCAAATCCCGGTCGGTACATCAGGCATGTTGTAATTTTGACTTGTTGTTTTCTCATATTTTCCTGTCACTGATCCTATGGTAGGTAGAACCGACATCTGGTCTTCTCGGATAAAGACGAAAAATTTGGAGGGCCCCTGTATACGTTGTGCTTGTTAAAGATACCTTGGCAGTTAGAAATCGAAAAGAGGAGGCCGAACAGGCCGCTGAACGGGCAAAATTAAAAAAACAACGAATCCCTACCACCTAAAGACCAAAACACGTTATTGACAATCGCTTTGTCACCAGTGATAAATTATGCACGCCTTGCCATTTATTGTCCTATTTGCTGAGCACAGAACTCCACCCGTAGGAAACAGTGTCTTAATATCATCTTGCCATTATTCATGAGCATACCCGTTGGACTTTCAGTTTGCCATTTTGTCCAACATTACTCAGAGGGATATAAACGATTGTTGGTTTATCAAAACTATCACCACCAAGTCACATTCTTGAATAATCCATGACTTGATTAGCTTCAAAGGCGAGTTGTCCTTTTTTCTTCTTTTTTTTTTTACCCCCATCATGCTTTCAGCAATCTTTTACTGTAATATCCACACGTCCGTTACTGGGATTTCATTCTGTTTTGACATTACGCTTGCTCTCATCTTAGCCCCAGTATATTTACTACGCAACTTACAGAACCGATTTTCACCACTGGATTAACTGCGCTGCAACCTCTAGACTACAACCACAATACAGCTGTTATTTGTGTGTGGTTTCTCTATTCGGATTTTACATCCCCAGGTAAGATTTATAACGGCAAAATTAGGACAAATGTCAAGGCTGACATCTGCAGTTTCCAGATAGAAATTAAAGAAATAGTGTAGGTTTTCTGCCAACTCTGTGGGATTCTTTGAACTGCTGTTACAGTTAGGACGTGTAGTGTTGTGTGTGTCCCTTATGTGTTGCCATACAGATAGGTAGGTAGGTAGGTAGGTAGGTAGGTAGGTCGACGGACAGATAGGTAGGTAGGTAGGTAGGTAGGTAGATCGACGGACAGATAGGTAGGTAAGTAGGTTGATCGACGGACAGATTAGGTAGGTAGGTAGGTCGACGGGCAGATAGGTAGGTAGTTAGGTAGATCGACGGACAGATAGGGAGGTAGGTAGGTAAATCGACGGACAGACAGGTAAGCAGGTCGACGGACAGATAGTAGGTAGGTAGGTCGACGGACAGATAGGTAGGTAAGTGGGTTGATCGACGGACAGATTAGGTAGGTAGGTAGATCGACGGACAGATAGGTAGGTAGGTAGGTAGATCGACGGACAGATAGATAGGTAGGTTGGTAGGTCGACGGACAGGTAGGTAGGTAGGTAGGTAGGTCGATGGACAGATAGGTAGGTAGGTAGATTGACGGACATATAGGTAGGTAGGTAGATAGATCGACGGACAGGTAGATAGGTAGGTCGACGGACAGGTAGGTAGATAAGTAGGTAGGTAGGTAGGTAGGTCGACGGACAGGTAGGTAGGTAGGTAGGTGGGTATGTCGACGGACAGGTATGTAGTTAGGTAGGTAAGTACGTAGGTAGGTAGATAGCTGGGTAGTTAGGTAGACGGATTTGTACTTGTAGGCAGGTAAATGAACAGGTAGGTCGATGGACAGGTAGACAAGTAGGTAGATAGGAGATAGGTAGGCCGACAGGTGGATGGATGGATGGATGGATGGATGGATGGACGGATGGATGGATGGATGGATGGATAGATAGATAGTGTAGATAGATAGATAGATAGATAGATAGATAGATAGATAGATAGATAGATAGATAGATAGACAGATAGACAGATAGATAGACAGATAGATAGATAGATAGATAGATAGATAGATAGATAGGCAGATAGATAGACAGACAGACAGATAGATAGATAGATAGATAGATAGATAGATAGATAGATAGATAGATAGATAGATAGATAGACAGATAGATAGATAGACAGATAGATAGATAGATAGACAGATAGATAGATAGACAGATAGATAGATAGATAGATAGATAGATAGATAGATAGATAGACAGATAGATAGATAGACAGATAGATAGACAGATAGATAGATAGACAGATAGATAGATAGATAGATAGATAGATAGATAGATAGATAGATAGATAGATAGATAGATACAACGAGGCTGTATTGTTTCATCTGCAGATTGGACAAGATGTGTTGAAGAAACTATGGTTGTCTCTACACGAGTCAGACATCGCAATGGCTTTTGGCTCCTTGTAGTTTTACATTGTATACTAGGCGGGTTTGGTCAGCGGATCAGACATTTGCCATTAGAACCCAAGGAATGCCAACAACAGGACATTAACCTTTTACTTGTTGCAGATGGCAGGGAAAATATCCCTGTTGCTTCTCAAGGACTTCATACACAAATGCTATTCTTCCAAGAACTCGTGGACCTGTTTCTCCCCGACCCAGAAGAGCCAGTGGGCAGATTACAGGTGGCTTTGACCGTCAATACTAATTCGGTCCCGCTAAAGCAAATCTCATTTCAAGAGTACCGAGACTGGCCAGAATTTCAGAGTCTCATGTCGAATATAACAATGTCTGACGATAGTTCTGGCGATCTTGGGAATAACAGTAACAATAATCTTGAGTTTCTCCTGCAGCCATTTGATTCTTTGCCCAAGGACAGAGGAAAAGCGATACACCTTATGATAATGGTGCTGGCGGACGATATTTCCACTGACTTAGTGCGAGACATCGGAACTAGACAGAGCAGACAATTCCATCAACACTGGGATGTTCGGATCTTTGTGGCCATGGTCGGATTAGAGACAGCTGTGGAGAGGAGAAATGTTGCAGCAATCAGACATAAGGTTATAGTACCATCATACAAGGATCTTCTTGAGAACCCGTATTTTCCCATGGCTATTTGCAAGCGGTGTCGAGACAAACATTTAGACCAGCGCCGATTAAGGAGTGACAGATTTGAAAACCAGGCCGGCTACAGCTGTTACGAACTGTATAAGTTAGATACAAAAGTGACTTGGCAGGAAGCTTCACAGTGGTGTATGATGAGAAAAGCTCAGCTACCCGTCTTGGAAACGGTGCGTGAGTATAAGTTTTTGTATCACTTGTTACGTCCTTGGAAATCAAGCGAATCTACGGAATTATACATTGGTTTATTCACAGACACAGAAACATTGGACAGAAGTATACTATGGGTAAATAAACGGCCTGCCATCTTACCAAGGATTTTCTCTCTCTCAGATATTCGAAGAGGGGACTGTTATGCCTTATCTTATGGTTTGCGTTATCATATGTATGTCAGAGTAGGTTGTGGGGTTGCCAAGAATGATCTAGTTTTGTGTGAACTGTCTCTTGATTATCCTTTGGACGAAAGAGGTGAGTTTTTCGCACCAGCTCCAACCAATGCCACCAGTTTTATCTCAGCATTTCACCATGGTGATTTTGTCAAGATTGATGGGAAAATTATGTCCGTGTCCGCTGCCGTACGAGACACCTCACATTTGAACATCCTACAACAAAAGGAAGGATGGAGCATGCCTTTGTTCACTTGTGATGGAGGAAATCAGGTCCAGCAACTTGCCTACATCAATGTGTGTGATTACGTTGTGGACTGTGAGGATGGCCAAGATGAGCAGATATGTCAATACAGACTGTGTGATCAGCAGCGAGAATTTACATGTCCCACTGGCCAGTGCATACCTCTAGAGGCACGCTGTGATCTATACAGAGACTGTTCAGATGGCAGTGACGAGGACGACTGTCAGGAATGCATTGGACGTCGCTGTTGTGACGGGACTTGTATTCCGGCACATTGGTTTATGGATAATGAATTGAACTGTCGAGAGTGCTGGCCTGGCTATGAATTTAATGATTTATATTATGTAAGTGATGAAACCATCGATGCCTCTGATAATTATAAATTAACACGCCAATGCGTTTTCATTTGCAACAGAACACAGTGTGTTTCATGGTCACAACTGAATGATGGTGTAATTGACTGTAAAGGCCCAGAGGGACATTTGGATGAAACAATAACATGGAGACTATTTCGAACTTCTAAATATTTTTTTTGGCTGTCCAAGTGTATATACATCAAAGACAGATTTGGCCATACTTGGTCTTGGTACGACAAAAATCCAAGTAATCTAAATGCTTGCAAGTATTTTAAGTGTCCCGAAGGCTATGTCAAATGTCCAGACTCATACTGTATTCCTCTTCATTATCTTCAAGACGGTAATCCCGACTGTCCGACTGGCGAGGATGAGATGTACATTGAGCATCACAGCTGTTATAGCAACTTTGCCTGTTGGAGTAGTTCGGTATGTGTCCATCCTGACCTAGTTTGTGACGGCCATTCTGACTGTCCATCAGGTGATGATGAGCTGTCTTGTGATATTACGTGCATGCCAGGTTTCTTCTGTTCTGGAGGATCTGTCATTGTGTCTGACTTCAACACTTCCCAGCCTCTTCAAAGTTTGGCCTTCATAGATCCGGAAACACGTTATCTTGACCTTTCCGGAGTTGACCTTTCTTCAGAATTTTCTCACCAAGAACGCGGTAATTTCCTTCACTTGGTATACTTACGCCTTTCGTACTGCAGTTTGAAGGATGCACTGGGTCACTTTGCCCAAAATACTGCTGGCCTGGCTACCGTTCACTGGGTGGATCTGAGCTACAATCTTATCACAGAAGTCACAAGACACAGCATGTTCATTAACATGACAAATCTACAATATCTAGATCTATCTCACAATAAACACTTGTCCATGATTCATGAAGGCGGTCTGCACCCAGTCTCCAAGTCTTCGCAACTTCGAAGTCTGAATCTTTCTCATACCAGCATCACCAGCTTAAGTGGATCCTTTTTTCTTGGCGTCAGAACTCTACATTATCTGAACCTGAGCCAAACGGCCTTAAACAATTTAAATAAGATTTCCTTCCCAGAAAACTTTGTTCTCCGCGAACTGGACCTGCGACAGACAAGGATTGAAACATTTCAGTCTGGTGCCCTTGATAATCTTAAAATCCAAGACAGTCTGTACACAGACAATTATCAGGTATGCTGTCCACAGGTGAGAGGGTCACATATTCCAGAACATACCTGTCATGCCACCCAAGACGCCATCTCTTCCTGCACCCACCTGGTGGGGAGACAACGCCTGCGAGGTCTTATGTGGTTGATGGCAGTAGTTTCCCTTATCGGCAATACCATGCTGCTTGTCTGCAGATGCAAGGCCGGCGACATGTGCACAACAGAAACTCTCAAAATATTGAGGTCAAATCTGACTATATCTAACATGTTGATGAGAGTGTACATGTTCATTATTGTGGGTGCTGATGTTTACTACGCAGATACATATGTACTAAACGAATACTGGTGGAGACACAGCGAGTTATGCCAGACTGCAGGAGTTCTTGCTACTGTGTCTATTGAAACGTCGCTCTTGTTCATTGGTCTGATGACCATTCATGGATACAGAAGTGTAAGGCTTTCTTCAGACGATGGTAAAGATTCCAAAGTGACAGTATTTACCACATGTTGCATAGCGATCTGGATCACCTGCTTCATGCTCGCTGTCCTGCCCGTCGTTCCCACCTTTCAAGACTGGAAAATCTACTCTTCCAATGGAATGTGCTTGAAGTTACCAATCACAACACAGAGATCAGCTGGATGTTCCTACACTCTGGCAGTTTTTGTAGTCTTCAATTTGATCATTTCCTTGGGCATAGCTGGTGGTCAACTTTTAATCTACCGAGTCAACTCTACCGAGAGAAAGGAAACATCGGCCCAGGATTGTAGAGGACGAGAAAATATCTGTGTTGCTAGGCAACTGACCTGGATGGCAATAACCAACATTCTGTGTTGGATGTCCATAGGGGTGCTGGGATGGCTGTCATTGAGTGGACAAGAAATCGGTTCTGATGCCATCGCCTGGTGCACTGTCATCCTAGTCCCCATCCATTCTGTGCTCAATCCCATCATTCAACTGCTACCCATCATTCGGAACAAATGGGAGGCATTTAAATATGGCACTTCTCCATAATTTACCGTCTCCACCACAAGGGGAAATGTCGGCTAACTATTTAACATGAAGTATAGCTTATTTCTTCAACTTGTTTAAGTCTTCATTGCTTGACTTTGGGGTCATTTAGTTTGATTAGAGAGGAATGTCACAATTTTACACTCCAACTTGAATCAAATAAGATATGCTTCAAATGTGTTATCACTGTCTTTTATGACAGACAAGTCGGGATTTGTCGTGTTTTCAAGTGGAAGGAGGTCAACTCTGATCCGGGAAGTCATATTTAATCCTATCTTAAACTTAACAGCTCTGAATACGAAACAGAAATAAAGAAAGTGTACCCAAATAGATCGTGAAGGGTGCCAAGTGGCCCTTATCCTGGTGACGCGACGTAACACCCAACTCAAACTCAAAAGTCGGGAATTCATGACAGTTTGGTCACTCAATCAGGACAAGAGAAAATTTGACACAGAGGGAGAATTATCATGTATTATTGACGTGATTTTGTGTCCCGGACATTCAGGCTCGAAAAGGTTCCTCCAACGCACTCTCAAAGAATTTTGTTCCATTCTCGGACATGCTAATGTACAGAAAGTGAAGTCAAACGTGTTGAATAGAGGGCAACAATAACAGTGGAAAAATTCTTCCTGCTCAATTTGGTGTCAAAGAAGTAAACAGTAAATTCGTTTAGACTAAAACTTTTTCCGAGCAGTGGCACTATTGGCAAAATGGATGAGACACCTGCACGCAGGGGAAAAAAATAGAAAGATGGGTGACGAATGCCGAGAGTCATGACCTCGGTGTGGCCAGGGTTCTAGGAGATGTCAGGAAGTGAAAGACCGAAACATCAAATGAAAGAATTCACTCTTCTTCTGAGGGCTGTCATCTGTCTCTCTCCACTTGAAGAATTTCTTCCCGTTGCTGAATGGAGGCATGTTAAATATAAATGCCATGAAAAGTTTGGAGAAGCATAAGTGACATTATTTTAATTATGGATAAATTATAGACCTTTGAAATGTTACTAATAGAAAAACACTCACACACACACACACACACAAAATGAAGTTCGTATGTCATTGTTTCTTTTTCATTGAGTTCTACACGTTGCAGTGAGTTTCCACAGAATTATCTACATTTTAAGGCCACCTCTATTCTCAGCTGTGTTATTTATTAAAATGCTGTTTGTACACGATGTTTATGTCACTTCACAAATCTATATAAAGTACAATTATAATTGAAATAGGAAGTGATTACGTACTGCCTGTCTGTGTGTCACTCTGTCTGTAATACGCAAGACCTTATCAAGATTTTGCCCGAAGTACTGCATGGTCTATTTTCACCCTTGTCAACTCTCAAGAGCGATTAATTCTACATAAGCGAACAGTTTGCGAAGATTATTAGCAGACCTACTGTTTTGGATAATTTACGTTAGCGTTTGCCATCAATTTAAAAAAGAAAGACAGAAAGACAGAAAGACAGACAGACAAAAGACAAAAAAAAAAAAAAAGTGCAAGACATTTTAAAACTAGAGGATTTGATTGCAATTGTGGATTTTTGAAACTGTTCGTCCTGGAGGGGGGGGGGGGGCGCTCCCCCGGAACACATCCTCCGGAAGCCGTGTCTTTTCAACACATTTTTTGACGAGTTGATTCCATTACGCAATTAAAAGAGTTTGTCAACATTGATCTTCTACGGATCAAAACTTCCTATAAATCTGTTGTAGCTTCTAGCTGTTTTGATATTGCGTATGAATTAACATTAAATGTGATTCTTTTAAAAGTGGATACGATCTGTATGTTTTGATATTACATGGAAATTAACAAAGTTTGTGCTTTCTTGAAAATTGCATCTTCTTTGTATATTTTTGAAGTTAAATACAAATTAACAGTGAAATACTTCCTTTATAATCATATCTTCCTTGTGTTTGTATATCAAATTCAGATTAACAGTGGTGTACTTCCGTTTCTTTTGATGTTAAAAAGAAATGAACAGTGGTGTACTTCCGTTTCTTTTGATGTTAAAAAGAAATGAACAGTGATGTACTTCTGTTTCTTTTGATGTTAAAAAGAAATGAACAGTGATGTACTTCTGTTTCTTTTGATGTTAAAAAGAAATGAACAGTGATGTACTTCTGTTTCTTCTGATGTTAAAAAGAAATGAACAGTGGTGTACTTCCGTTTCTTTTGATGTTAAAAAGAAATGAACAGTGATGTACTTCTGTTTCTTTTGATGTTAAAAAGAAATGAGCAGTGATGTACTTCTGTTTCTTTTGATGTTAAAAAGAAATGAACAGTGGTGTACTTCCGTTTCTTTTGATGTTAAAAAGAAATGAGCAGTGATGTACTTCTGTTTCTTTTGATGTTAAAAAGAAATGAACAGTGATGTACTTCTGTTTCTTCTGATGTTAAAAAGAAATGAACAGTGGTGTACTTCCGTTTCTTTTGATGTTAAAAAGAAATGAACAGTGATGTACTTCTGTTTCTTTTGATGTTAAAAAGAAATGAGCAGTGATGTACTTCTGTTTCTTTTGATGTTAAAAAGAAATGAACAGTGGTGTACTTCCGTTTCTTTTGATGTTAAAAAGAAATGAACAGTGATGTACTTCTGTTTCTTTTGATGTTAAAAAGAAATGAACAGTGATGTACTTCTGTTTCTTCTGATGTTAAAAAGAAATGAACAGTGGTGTACTTCCGTTTCTTTTGATGTTAAAAAGAAATGAACAGTGATGTACTTCTGTTTCTTTTGATGTTAAAAAGAAATGAGCAGTGATGTACTCCTGTTTCTTTTGATGTTAAAAAGAAATGAACAGTGATGTACTTCTGTTTCTTTTGATGTTAAAAAGAAATGAACAGTGGTGTACTTCTTTTAAAACCAACAATATCTACCTAAAGGTAAGGTGATCGCCTCTCATGCCGAAGGTACCGGGTTCGAATCCCGGTCGGTGCAGGTATGTTGGAAGTTTGGGATTTTCCTCATATTTTCCTGTCCCTGATCCTATGTTAAGTAGGATCGGGCACCTAGTCTTCTCGGATACGGACGAAAAATTCGGAGGGCCCGTGTGCAAGTTGCGCACCTTAAAGATACCTTGGCACTTGGAAATCGAAAAGAGCAGACCGGACAGGCCGCTCCCCGGGCAAAATTCTAAAAAACGAATCCCTACCACAACAAGAAAAATATGGCCAAGAAAAGTGATCTGTAAATGCCAAGGGCAGTGAAACCTCCTAAAATAAAGAGCTAAAGACATAACATTGTTTTGATAATACAGATTAACAATGATTACTTCCCATACAACTGTATCTTCTTTGTGTTTTGATGTTGAATACAAATTAACAATGTCATGGTTCCTTTAAAACGTTATTTTCTTTGTATTTTGATGTTAAATACAAAACAAAACAAAAACTAACAATGATGTGCTTCCTTAACTACTGTCTAAGTGTCTTCCTATCGTTTTGATATTTCATACATACTAGCAATGGCGCACGTCCTTTGAAAATGTATTTTCCTTGTACTTTTGATTTTAATACATGTTGACAATTATGCGGTTCCTTCAAGACCGTATCTTTTTTGTGTATGAAATACAAATTAACAATGATACAATTCCATTGAAACTGTATATTCCTACTGTCTTGATATTAATTACTAATTAACAATGTTTACTTTCAAATTGTATCCTTGTGTGTGCTTTGATATTAAACACAAAGTAACAGTGATGTACTTCCTTTAAAACTGTATCCCTCTTCTTTGTGTTTTGATGTTTAATAATGTTAACACCTATGGTTGCCAAACATGGTGGATTACAAAACAATTTACGAACAAATTGGAGAACTACCCAGAGGACAATGGAAAGAAGAATGTTTAACATCAGATTACAGGATAAAATTGCCCACTCTGAAATACTCAAACAAACAAAGCTAACGGACCTAGTATTAGTAGTAAAATTCATGCTGCAACAAAGTGGAATTGGGCCGGATATGTGGAAAGGATGAATGACAATAGATGGACAAAACGCTGCACTGAATGGCAACCACGGACAGGACAAGGACGGCAAGGACGACCAGGAAGAAGAAAATGGCAGGATGATATTTACAAGAAACCGGGAAGAACATGGATGAGGAAGATATAATAATAATAATAATAATAATAAGAGCATTTATATAGCGCCTTTCGCCGAGGCCTCAAGGCGCTTAACATTGTCCACCATACGCGCACACACACATACTAAAGAACGGTTGTTACGGGTCTGGTACTGGGTGATAGTGTTACAGAGTGGGTGTTATGAATTATTGGTTTTATGACTGCATTTTAAAATCGAGAGGTATTTATGAATTACTCTTTCGTACCATGCCACACACTAAGAACAACCTGAATAAGTTTTTATCAACAGACCTGCAGGGCCACAAATTTAATTACCTTAAATTCCTAACAATTTTGTATAGATCTCTTACATACTAAAAAGACAACATCAGCAGCATCAAATGAAAATTCAATAATATGTCACTAGAAGTCTCCTCTAGATTCCTATAAGATTAAGATCATTCTGACTCACTAACAATTTAAGTATGAATTATCTATCTCTCAGATATAGTCTGCCTACTATCTATCAAGCAATATACTCATGTCTCTGGCGACAATGTCATCTCAGCTATTTGTGCCTACCGCTTATAATGGATCAAGCTCGTCAATACAATCTGACGTAGTAAAGTTAGATCTACTCTAGGATGGGCTGGCAATCCCCAGCCTCATCCAGACAAATCAATTCCAATTCACAGTTGTATATGCCAAACATTCATACTAGATCTAGTTGCAAGTTAATATACAGCTTTGTCTTGCATTCTTGGGTAGCACTTCTAACATGTGCGGCAATCCTGTCCTACTGGAAAAATTACTTTCAGCTCCTCGCTCATTGTTGAATCATCAACAGACAAACACTTACACTTGGTCCCTGATAAGGAATCAGGGAACAGTAGACAACAGCAGTGGGTAAATCATAATCGAGCACATAGCTTCATCTCAATGCCTATAATGGACATAGACATAAAAAAACAACAGTCTTCTGATTCTTCTGGCAGAATCACGCCGACGCCTGCACAGATGGAATTTTCTGTATGGAGTGATGAACATAGGAATGGCTACGCTTATATACTGTGCGGCCAGCTGCAAATTACCGTCCAAATGCCTAGATTTGATTGGTGCATCCATTCGAGCCCAGCTCGTAGTATTAATAGATTCTGCATGGAAGTCGGTCACGGCCTTGTACTAGAAACAGACAAGGTCGAATTAAAATGTCAAAACCATTACTAAAATCTCTAAACCCTCGTGCTTTCTACGTTTTATGTACGAATTTCTGAACGCGACTAAGCGTCTTAAACTATCTATCCCCACTCACCCCTTCTCTTCCCTTGCAAGCGCCCATCAAAATCACGGGGTCGAGAATTACACTGTCACTCCTAACTTATCCATTTATTCTATCTTGCCCCACTTTCTTTCCATCTCTAAGAAAAAGTGTTACAAAAACAAACTGTTCACGAGAACAGTTCAAGGCCATTTACGCTGGTTATAATCAACGAGACCGTGAAAAAAACAAGTCTCTTCAAGTCGTGACCCAGCACGACAATTATATTACTAACCTTGACATCCCCCACCCCAGTGGAAATTTTAAGAAAAATTTACACGATAGGATCCAAGAAACCACAAAGTTATTGTGGTGGGGGCTCAAGTACTACTGTAGAAAAGTCAGCCTTAAGCTTGAGAACAAAAAAAAATCTAACTAAGAACGTGCATATTGGATGGACAAAAAGCATACAATTATTGATGCCACGTTCTATAGAATCCAGTCTATGGAAACATTGTTACTGCACACAATCAAACTTCTCACGAACATTTATAATAACAATGAGTATATCACTGTATACTGCTGGTTTAAAGTATAACTACAATCAAACAATCAGGCCTTACTGAAGGAATAGGCTCATAATTATCTCGTCAACACACATAATTGCTGCTTATATACACATTCACAAACAATATATTGTTAATTAAAATACTGTGGTATCCAATGGCAGCAGTAGCTCTGGTAGCTTGGTTTGCCATGTGTCCATCTCATTGACCCGCTGACAAGGGCGTCAGGTTTGTCAGAAGTTCAGGTCACAGTCCGGAATGACGCTGGTGGAAAGAGGATATTCACAAAAAAGGATTGTAAAAATGGTTCATAAAGTAATGAACAAGATAAATGTGAATCCATCCACCGTCTAGAATTGAGGGGGAAAAGCACTATCCAACCCCAATACAAGACACAACACTCTTTAATAGGAAACTAAATTAGACGTGACAAAACATCAGCTTGGGAATTGTCACCGCCAGGGATAGCCCGGATAAGAAACCGGTATTCCTGGAGTGCAAGACTCCATCTCGTTAATCGAGCATTTTTAGCCCTGTTAGCCTTCAAGAATAACAACGGACGATGGTCCGTTTCAATTATAAACTCGGACATAAGTAGATATCGCGAAAATGCGTTTACAGCAAAAATGATAGCGAGGCACTCTCGCTCGATAATTGCATAGCGGCATTCCCTATCTAGCAACTTGCGGCTGGCGTATAAACATGGCCGCAAGGTATCGTCTCGTTCCTGTAACAACACAGCTCCTAATCCCTTGTCCGACGCATCAGTGCGGACAATAAATATTTGGTTTATATCTGGAAGTATGAGAATGGGGGAAGTCGAAAACAATCGTTGAACGGTACGAAGTGTATCAGCACATTCGGTTGTCCATTTCACTTTATTAGGAAAATTCTTTCTTGTGAGGTCCGAGAACGGAGCTGTAAGCGAAGAAAAATTTGGAATGAACTTCCTATAATAGTTAAGAAAGCCCAATAAACTACGAACTTCTTTCTTAGTTCGAGGGGGTTGGAGCTTTAAGATGGTAGTTATCTTCTTGTCATCAGGGGTCTGAACGCCGTGGGCAATTGTATGGCCCAGAAAATTAATTTCATTATACCCTAAAAACACTTTACTGGGTTTCGCCGTAAGGCCAGCTCGACGAAGAGCAATAAAAACTTGTCGTAGGGCTGCGAGGTGGCCCGACCAATTGGTTTCATAAATACAAATGTCGTCAAAATACGACAACACGGAATTCATATTCTGGAGCAATATTGTCATCATACGCGCGAAAGTGGCAGGGGCTGTAACCAATCCGAAAGGCATATAGCGCCACTGCATAAGACCCAACGGGGTCTGAAAAGCGGTATATTGCTTGCTATTCTCATCAAGCGGAATTTGCCAATAGCCTTTGGAAAGATCAATTTTAGAAAAAATCGTTGCCCTCGCTAACCGCGCAAAAAGATTCTCCTGGTTGGGAATCGGTTCAGCGTCATATATCGTAACCTCATTAAGTTTACGATAGTCAATACAAAAACGCACTGTATCATCTTTTTTTTTCACTAAGACGATGGGTGAGTTATATGGGCTCGTTGATCGCTCTATCACTCCCAGGTGAAACATGTTACGTACCTCGGTTATTATAGTCTCCTGTGCGTGCAGCGGACGCGGGTATGGTTTAACAAAGACGGGTATATCCGTCTTTAATCTTATAACATGCTGTACCAATGAAGTATTTCCTGGTAGATCAGTAAAGACCGTAGTAAACTCGTTAAGCAAATCTCTTATATCTTGTCTTTGCGATTCAGACAGATCTGGATTTATATTTACATCCGAAGTGTTTTCAGAAGATTGAAGTGCGGGGATTGAATGCTCTATCTTAATAGGATCATCATCGTCAACTGAAACTAAGGCCGCATTGGCCTGAGCAATCACATTTCGGCGATTATTCTTGCCACGAGTGGAGTGAGTGCAATTAAGGGGATTGCTACAGAGCGGGTGTAGAGTAAGAATGGCTCACGGTAGACAAGTAAATTAAGCGTGCTGTTGTGAGTAGTGGGAGGGTCTGAATGAGGCGAAAGCGCTGTATTACTATCACTGCAAGTTAGAAGGTCCTACGGAACGGACCTGTGAATAAGAGCCCATCGGGCAGACATAAGGGGAGCAGTCGAGAAGACTAGTGAGAGAGTCTTTCCAGTGATGACTGGTACGTAGAACGTTGATTGATTATTATGATTGATGTATTATATTATATTCGTCTATTACCATGATGTAAATAAGTATATGTGAGGAATGTGGAAGTCCTTGATATTGGATATAGCAATGTGCGCCATGAGCGATAGATGAAAGTGAGTTCATGGATTTGTAGCGCGAGTGAGTAGTGTGTACTCCGATGGAGGTGTGTTACCGTACGATGTGTGGTGAGTGAAAGGTGAACTAGTGTGTGTACGCTTCATGGGTTGTAAGGAGAGGTGGAGTGAATAGAAATGGTAGGGTATTATACCAATGTAATGTTATTCTTGTAGGTGTCGGGGACGGGCCGCAGAGCCACCTCGATGAGCAGAGTGTCACGAGTGGAGTGAGTGCAATTAAGGGGATGGCTACAGAGCGGGTGTAGAATAAGAAGAGCTCACGACAGACGGATAGGAAAAGACGTGAAAGGGGAAGAGTAAAAATAACTCATGCAGACAAGTGGGAAAAGCGTGCGTGTATGAGTGGTGTGGAAGTCTGAATGAGGCGAAAGCGCTGGATTACTATCACTGCAAGTTAGAAGGTCCTACGGATCGGACCTGTGAATAAGAGCCCATCGGGCGGACATAAGGGAAGCAGTCGAGAAGACTAGTGAGAGTCTTTCCAGTAATGACTGGTATGTAGAACGTTGATTGATTATTATGATTGATGTATTATATTATATTCGTCTATTACCATGATGTAAATAAGTCTATGTGAGGAATGTGGAAGTCCGTGATATTGAATATAGCAATGCGCGCCACGAGCGATAGATGAAAGTGAGTTCATGGATTTGTAGCGCGAGTGAGTAGTATGTACTCCGATGGAGGTGTGTTACCGTAAGATGTGTGGTGAGTGAAAGGTGAACTCGTGTGTGTACGCTTCGTGGATTGTAAGGAGAGGTGGAGTGAATAGAAATGGTAGGGTATTATACCAATGTAATGTTATTCTTGTAGGTGTCGGGGACGGGCCGCAGAGCCACCTCGATGAGCACAGGAGATAGGCCAGCATAGGGCCGGAGGCCACACATAGGCCAGAAGTGAGGCTGTCAGTGCAGGACAGTAGAGGCACATAAAGTCGTGGCAGTCAGGCCACGGACAGGGACGTAGATATGAGAGTGAATGAGATACTATATTGTTGCCATGTTGATAGGCTAGTGAACTGATACTATGTTGTTGCCATGTTGATGGCTATGGAAATAATAATGTGTTATTGCCCTGCTGAGGTGCGAGGGGAATGCTAAGGTGTATGACAATAGGAAGGTGATATTGAGAGACTGCGGTGCCAGTAAATTATTAATGTGCTATTAAGACCCTGAGGGGAGAGGCTGAGGCCGAAGTGCCTTTAGGAGTAACTACGGGATTGTGGATCCGAGGGAGAGTGTGTGTGAGAATAAGGCCGTTGTACGGCAGTGCATTTCAATAATATAATGTATGTAATTGCGCTATTATATGTATAATTATGTTTAATAAATGTGTGAGTCTGATGGGTTGTTCTGTTAAGTGTTAACTTGTTTGTTCGTGATTGTCGTCCTGTCATAAACTATTACATCTCCCAGTCTGGGATTTGTGACACTGGGGGCTCGTCGGTTGTGACACTGGGGGCTCGTCCGTTGTGACACTGGGGGCTCGTCCAATTTCGTAGTATTTAGTTAGTAGTTAGTGGGCATTTGTTACTTTAGTCTTTGTCCACGTGGTACTTATCTTGTGGTAGGAATTTGTGCTGTCTTTGTTCGTTGAATGAATGGAAATTTCATGATGGTATGATTTATGTATGTTTATGAATTATAATATGTATTGATGCATGTATTTTGATGAATATATATTAATGTGTACTTAAATTTCTGCAGAGTGTGCGTGCCAGCCTGTAGAGGTCAAGCAGCCAGAGCTCCGAGGAAGGGGAGGAATTGAAATCTAGGGTCAAAGTTAAGTAAAAGTCAAAATTTTTGTGCCCTGGACTGTGGGCTGTTCCTTTAATCTGTCTTTTTCGCTGTTTTTGCTGTTTTTGTTGTCGTTATAGGTTATACGGGCGGTGGCGCGGGTTTGCTGTGGTGAGCGTAGTTTGTCCTCTTCGGGAGGTGGGCTAAATTTGGAACTTCGTTCATCACAGAGAACAGTTCTGTAGGGACCTGTATTTTTGTTTAGATTGTAGCGTTCTATCTTCCTCGTTGTTTTAGGAAGACGTTTCTCTTGTCCCTCTCTTCCCTATCTGTAGATACGTTCCTTTTTTTCAGACTCTGTTCTTGTTCGTACCGTGTTGTGTAATCGGCGTAGTTAGGTTGCATTTTTTTTTTCAATTATATTTTCTTTTTTACGTCTTTGTCCTAGTCGGGTTCGTTGTCCTTGACGTACTTGTGGTCCTTCTACTATATTTCTTCATTCTTGTCGTTTCTATTTTCTTTTATAATTAGTAGTGCATACATTTTATAGATATAGAATTAGTTGTGCTGTAAAGGTAAATTTCTGAATTGTATTTGAGACAACTGGGTATTGTTATATCTGGTGTGATCTCAGGTCTCTGGTCGTGTTGCTAGTGACCATACCGACAGGGTAGCCGTTTTCATAGTAAACATACCATAACCATAAATCTGTGAAATGGCGGAACTCCAACAACTAATGAAGTTGGGTAAGGAACTTGGCCTGGAGGGAGAGGAGTTACGCGGCTGGATTAAAGAACAGCAGGCGGATTTGCGCGATGAGCGTGCTAAGGATAGAGAGCGAGAAAAAGAGGCTAAGGCTCAGGAGCAGGAGAGAGAGGCTAAGGATAAGGAAGAGGAAAGAGAGTTTAAGTTAAAGGAGTTAGAGGCTCAGCAACAGGAAAGGGAGTTTAAGTTAAAGGAGTTGCATCAGCAACAGGAGAAACAGGCTCAGGAGAGGGAGTTAAAGTTAAAGGAGATAGAGGCGCAAGTAAAGATTGCGGAATTAGAAAGCAAAAAGAATACGCCAACGGAAACGGTTGAGCGGCAGGTACACAATAAAGGTGGCGTTAGGATTAAGCTCCCTACGTTCGACGACCGGAAGGACGACATAGACGCCTTCCTTTACAGGTTCGAACTGAACGCACAATTGCAATGGGGGGAAAATAAGGAATTATGGGCCACGTACCTGGCATCGCTATTGCAGGGGCGAGCGTTAACCTACTTTAAAGAGCTACAGCGCGAAGACGTGCAAGATTACGATAAGCTGAAGGCTTTGCTGCTTCGCCGATTTGCGCGTACCGAGGAATATTTCCGGGAGCAGTTTAGGCGGGCACGTGCAGATACCAGGGAGGACTTTGCTGCCTTCGTCGCGAGACTAACGGAGTATTTCGCGAACTGGGTAGACTTGGCGCATGTGGGCGCGGATTTTGCTAAACTGAAAGACTTAATGATCCGTGACCAGCTGTACGCGTCGTGCCACAAAGATCTGGTGGCTTTCCTGAAAGAGAACGAACCCGCGACGGTGCAGGAGGCGTCTAAGTTGGCGGAAGCATACCGTACGGCACATCCGTCCAAACCAGTCGCCAGGGCGTACGTCCAAGATGCTGGGTACGTCGCCGTTGTCGAGGGGTCGCCGGCAGGACTTAGGGACAGGTCGCGTCAGCGTGGTGCCTATAGCGGGCAAGCCCAGGGGCAGCGTAGGGGCTATCACCAATCACCGGCATATGGATCCGGTAAGTTTGACCGAGCAGGAGGGCTAGGTCGCGGTAATGGCCGGGGGCGAGTTGTGACCTTTGCCGATGACCGACGGCATAGGGACTCTAGTTCCGGTCGCGATGGGTCACGGGGACCCAGGCCTAGTACAGCACAGGGAGCGGAGTGTTGGACTTGCGGACGCGTGGGTCACTTTTCACGCGAGTGTAGGGCCGCGAAGTGTTGGAACTGCGGTAGAGCAGATCACATCAGCGTGAATTGCCCTGCAGGTAGGATAGCGGCGAACGTGGACAGTAGCTCCAGTCCATGTTCCCCAAATAAATTTCACCATGCGGCTGCGTGCGTTACATCGGACAACGGAGGCGGACAGTATTCTAAGTGTCCCAGTTGTGAGAAGTTATTATCTTCCGGTGTTTTACCTTGTGGGAGAAAGATCCCTGTCATAAATTCATGTCATACAGGAGGTGGTCTTAGGGTTTATCCGGGGTTTGTTGGGGACGAACCGGTCTCGGTTTTACGAGATACAGGATCTACCGTTGTGGGAGTGCATAGGGATTGCATTCGGGATTCACAGCTTACAGGTGAGACTGTCCCGTGCATCCAATTTTCGGGGGCCATTGAGAAATTACCCATGGCAAGAATAATGATAGATACACCTTTCCTTAGCGGTGAAGTCGAAGCAGTCGTTGGTTGTTTTCCAGGCGCCCAGCTCATCATTGGGAATGTATCACGGGTGGTTTCCCCTTCCGATGAGAACGTGCAAGCATGGTCGCAATCAAAAGGTATTGACTTTTGCGCCGCGGTCGAAACACGTCGACGGGTAGCTGATAAAGATAAGATTAGACCTTTGGCGACGCCAGCGGTCAACCTAGATATCACGCCAGAGCGCTTGGCGAGATTACAAAGGGAGGACCCATCATTAAACCCATGTTTTGGGGAAGCGCGAACCGAGAAAACGAGGAGATATAAGAACGGGTCATCTTCTTTTTTTGTCCAAGGGGGCATTCTGTTCCGTATGTACGTCACAGTGGCTTCCGTTCAAAAGCAGGTCGTCGTGCCACGGTCGTTAATTGCTACGGTATTGCGTCTGGCCCATGATGTTCCATTAGCGGGTCATATGGGAAGTGCTAGAACCAAGCAGAGAATTCTAAAAGATTTTTATTGGCCATCGATACATAGAGATGTACGGTTATATTGTAAGACGTGCAGGGCGTGCCAAAAGACGACGCATAAGGGTCGTACACCCCAGGCTCCTCTTCAAAAGATCCCCACGGTTTCGGAACCGGTTAAAAAGGTTGCGATAGACCTTGTTGATTTAAGAGAAAGATTATCTTCAGCGCGCACTATAGCAGAAGAAGCGTCTAGTATCGCTTCAGCAAGAGCAAAGAACTATAAAGATAGAGGGTCCAAACTGAGAATTTTTAAGCCAGGAGACAAGGTTCTGCTGTTGTTTACCTACGGACCATAATAAGTTATTGATGACATGGAAAGGCCCTTATGTTATTGAGCGAGTTGTTTCAAAGGTAGATTACGCTATCCACATTGATGGAGCGAGTAAGGTTTTCCATGTTAATATGCTACAGAGATTTTATGAGAGACCACAGTATCTGTGTGCACAGACAAGACCAAAGGAGACTGTCTTCTCTACCGCTTGTACGGGGGTCGTAGACCAGTTGGACTGTGACGTAAGCGACACCGAGGCGCAGGAAGAGTTACAAATTCAATTGCCGGAGTTAACTGCGACACAAGGTTACAGGGACGTAAAAATTAACCCTGACCTTACGAGTTCAAGGAGTAGGGAACTTGAGACCCTGTTAGCGTCATTTCCGGATGTTGTTACGGATTTGCCGGGTCGCACTACGGTGATCCAGCACCAAATAAAGTTGACTTCGGATAAGCCAGTATTTCTTAGACCGTATCCGTTGCCTTTTTCTTCGAGAGATAGAGTCATAAAGGAAGTTGAGTCAATGTTGAAGTTAGATGTGATAGAACCATCAACATCGCCGTATTCATCACCCATCGTCCTCGTGAAAAAACTTGATGGATCGGTGCGGTTCTGTATTGATTTTCGAAGATTGAACACTATTACGGTAGGCGATAGGGAGCCTATTCCGTTTCAGGAGGAATTAATAGCTTCATTGGCCGGGTCCACGTGGTTTTCCAAGATTGATTTAACGAAAGGTTATTGGGAAATCCCGCTTACTGAGGAGTCTAAACAATACACGGCGTTCCAAACGCCCATTGGATTATTCCAATTTAAGGTCATGCCATTTGGGTTGGTAAACGCGCCAGCGACGTTTGCACGATTAATGAGATTGGTGTTGAAGGACATACCTAATGTCGTGTCATTCTTTGATGATATAGCATGCCATACGTCGACATGGTCTGATCATATTCAGACACTAACAGTAATTTTTCAACGATTACGTCATTTTGGGTTAACTGCTAAACCCGCAAAGATGGATTTGGCATGTCCAGAGATAATATTCTTAGGACATATTGTGGGTAGAGGTGTTCAGAGACCTGAAGAAACAAAAATTGACAAGTTAGTAGGGTTGCAAATCCCTAAAACAAAGAAACAAGTCAGAAGCTTAGTGGGAATTTTAAATTATTACAGAAAGTTCATTCCAAATTTTTCCTCCTTGTCATCTTCTCTTACTGACCTTACTAAGAAGGGACAACCCGATAAGGTCCAGTGGACGTCTGAATGTCAGACAGCATTTGATAATTTGGTGACAGCATTATCATCGTCACCCATTCTGATATTACCCGATTTTCGATCTAATTTTATCCTCAGAACGGATGCGTCGGACTCTGGTGTCGGCGCTTGTCTTCTACAGGAGAAGAACGAATGTCTCCATCCTGTATGTTATGTCAGTAGGAAGTTATTGCAGAGAGAAAGAAAGTATTCTGTGATAGAGCGTGAGTGTCTTGCCATTGTCTGGTCCGTCCAGAAACTAGGACGTTATCTCATGGGACGAGAATTTTGTATCCAGACAGACCACAAGCCACTGACATTTTTGTCGAAGAATCGTTCGTCCAGCCCACGCTTGTCTAGATGGGCATTGGCTTTGCAGCCGTATACCTTCGTTATTCAACCAATTCCAGGAACCAGCAATCATATCGCCGACTACCTTAGTCGAGCCTAGGGGAAGAGTTCAGCGGCTTATACATCAGAGGACAGGAACATTGACAGGATCTGTGTGAATGAGTCGACTTTAAAATATTGACATTATAAATATGATATGAAGAATGGTTGATAGGTTGACTGGTTTTTTTGATTCTGTATTAAGTATTGTGTTTAGTTAGCTATTCATGATGTGACACATATATGCATATTGCAGGCCATATTGATCCCCATATTTTCCCCTGATTTCGGTATTCTATATACTAGGGGAACTGCTAGGTCATTTTTTCTAGTGTAGGTATTGCTCACGCTCACTCGTTGACAGTCATCTTGATGCGATTTGAAATTAATTGCATTAATTTTTTTGGGGTGGGGGATGATGTCACGAGTGGAGTGAGTGCAATTAAGGGGATGGCTACAGAGCGGGTGTAGAATAAGAAGAGCTCACGACAGACGGATAGGAAAAGACGTGAAAGGGGAAGAGTAAAAATAACTCATGCAGACAAGTGGGAAAAGCGTGCGTGTATGAGTGGTGTGGAAGTCTGAATGAGGCGAAAGCGCTGGATTACTATCACTGCAAGTTAGAAGGTCCTACGGATCGGACCTGTGAATAAGAGCCCATCGGGCGGACATAAGGGAAGCAGTCGAGAAGACTAGTGAGAGTCTTTCCAGTAATGACTGGTATGTAGAACGTTGATTGATTATTATGATTGATGTATTATATTATATTCGTCTATTACCATGATGTAAATAAGTATATGTGAGGAATGTGGAAGTCCGTGATATTGAATATAGCAATGCGCGCCACGAGCGATAGATGAAAGTGAGTTCATGGATTTGTAGCGCGAGTGAGTAGTGTGTACTCCGATGGAGGTGTGTTACCGTAAGATGTGTGGTGAGTGAAAGGTGAACTCGTGTGTGTACGCTTCGTGGATTGTAAGGAGAGGTGGAGTGAATAGAAATGGTAGGGTATTATACCAATGTAATGTTATTCTTGTAGGTGTCGGGGACGGGCCGCAGAGCCACCTCGATGAGCACAGGAGATAGGCCAGCATAGGGCCGGAGGCCACACATAGGCCAGAAGTGAGGCTGTCAGTGCAGGACAGTAGAGGCACATAAAGTCGTGGCAGTCAGGCCACGGACAGGGACGTAGATATGAGAGTGAATGAGATACTATATTGTTGCCATGTTGATAGGCTAGTGAACTGATACTATGTTGTTGCCATGTTGATGGCTATGGAAATAATAATGTGTTATTGCCCTGCTGAGGTGCGAGGGGAATGCTAAGGTGTATGACAATAGGAAGGTGATATTGAGAGACTGCGGTGCCAGTAAATTATTAATGTGCTATTAAGACCCTGAGGGGAGAGGCTGAGGCCGAAGTGCCTTTAGGAGTAACTACCGGATTGTGGATCCGAGGGAGAGTGTGTGTGAGAATAAGGCCGTTGTACGGCAGTGCATTTCAATAATATAATGTATGTAATTGCGCTATTATATGTATAATTATGTTTAATAAATGTGTGAGTCTGATGGGTTGTTCTGTTAAGTGTTAACTTGTTTGTTCGTGATTGTCGTCCTGTCATAAACTATTACATCTCCCAGTCTGGGATTTGTGACACAGAGGGGATAGGCCAGCATAGGGCCGGAGGCCACACATAGGCCAGAAGTGAGGCTGTCAGTGCAGGACAGTAGAGGCACATAAAGTCGTGGCAGTCAGGCCACGGACAGGGACGTAGATATGAGCGTGAATGTGATAATGCCCTATTGCCATGTTGAGGGGAGAATGTACTATTGAAATGATAATGTCTATTGAAATGATAATGTGTTATTGCCCTGCTGAGGTGCTAGGGAAATGCTAAGGTGTATGACAATAGGAAGGTGATATTGAGAGACTGCGGTGCCAGTAAATTATTAATGTGCTATTAAGACCCTGAGGGGAGAGGCTGAGGCCGACGAGCCTTTAGGAGTAACTACCGGATTGTGGATCCGAGGGAGAGTGTGTGTGAGAATAAGGCCGTTGTACGGCAGTTCAGCGCAATAATATAATGTATGTAATTGCGCTATTATCTGTATAATTATGTTTAATAAATGTGTGAGTCTGATGGATTGTTCTGTTAAGTGTTAACTTGTTTGTTCGTGATTGTTGTCCTGTCATAACTTATTACATCTCCCAGTCTGGGATTTGTGACAATTCTGACGATTATCATCGTCGGACAGGTACTGCTTTAACATATTTATATGGAAGACTTTGTCCTGTCCCCGAATCTTGATAAGATAATTTACTCGAGAAAGTCTCTTTAGGACTTTAAAAGGTCCCTTCCATGTAAGAAGGAGTTTATTTTTCGTCTCCGGAAGGAGAACAAGAGTTTGGTCTCCGACGGCCAAGGTTCGCAATCGGCTACCTTGATCACGATATAGTTTATAAAGACTCGCATGCGCCGCAGAAGATTTTTGTGCGAGCTGACATGCGTTAAGAATTCGATGGCGCAAGTCTACAACATATTGATATGCAGACCGCGTATCGTTATCGTCGGTGTCTGATCCGGCGAATAAATCACGGAGTATGGCCATTGGACCACGCGGCTTGCGACCATACAATAATTGGAAGGGGGAAAAACCCGTCGATGCGTTCGGTAGTTCTCGGTATGCAAAGAGAATAGCGGGGAGTTGTCGATCCCAATCACTCGGCTTGTCGGCCGAAACTCGCGCAAGCATAGTTTTCATGGTAGCATTCCACCGTTCACAGCAGCCATTAGACTGTGGGTGGTATGGAGATGTCAATCTTTGTTTAATCCCTACCAATTCCAAGACTTTCTTAAAAAGCTCAGAGGTAAACTGTGGACCTCTGTCCGATAAAATTTCAACCGGAAATCCAAGACGCGAAAAAATAGTAATAAGGGCTTCAGCCACATGATCGGCTGAAATGTCTTTTAGTGGAATGGCCTCTGGCCAACGGGTTGCGTAGTCAATGACAGAAAGTATAAAGCGATGTCCTCTGTCTGACTTGTGTAGAGGCCCAACTATATCTACGGCAACGCGCTCAAATGGTCTGGAGACCATAGGCATCTCCTGCAGAGGAGCCCGCGATGCTCTCCCTTTAGGAGTACGTCTCTGACATACGTCACATGTTGATACGAACCGGTTTACATCTGCGTAAATACTGGGCCAAAAAAATTGCGATAGTATTCGAGACTTAGTTCTGGCCTTTCCTTGGTGACCCGCCAAGGAAGTGTCATGCGCGAGACGAATAATGTCGCGACGAAAAGATCTTGGTACTACAAGCTGCATAACGGCCTCTCGCTTATTCCGAAAATTACGATATAATAAGTCATCTTTAATAAGAAACTTAGAGGTATCCGGCGCTGTAGGATCAACTTTAGTAAACAAATGTTTCAATGTGGGGTCTGAATGTTGCTCATCATGGAATGCACTAGACGTTATGTTCACTTCAATAGTAGGGTTACTTAATGCACTGTCTGCTCGTCGACTCGATTGTAGGCGTGTTGTCGCACAAGCAACACTCTCATCCTCAGTCCAAATTTCCAAGTTACCGATAGGAAACTTATTTACTTGAGGTACATTCCCTATGATTACATCAGCCACCGGATTAGGCAGTACACATGCGGTAACAATACCTGTGAGAAAAGGTGTATCAATATAAACTTCTGCAAGACGGAATCGCTCTACAGATCCGCCAAAAGTAATACAAGTTACATCCTTATCCAAAAATTGTGTTGGACGGACTAGTGACTGCCGAACGCCGATAGTCGTGCATCCGGAGTCACGTAGAACAGAAGCGCGAATCGCGTTCACGCGGCCCTGGTAAAATGTTAATTCACCCAGTTCATGTAGGGCGGACATGACTGGAATAGCTTTTGATTGTCATGAAGATTCAGAATGACCGTCAGTCTCATAAGGTGTAGATTTAACAGAGCAGGCATTTGCCGCTTCCATTTTAACGTTACAAAATTTTTGTATGTGGCCTACCCTATTACACCTAAAACACATAATACGATGAGTATCGTTTCCACGATAAGGAAGACTCTGCGGTCTATCATAATCATGATTATTATCAAAATGCACTCGTCGCGGCGGTCCCTGAGGCCGGTTATATTGTTGACCTGGATAGTTGCCACGATAATATGGACGAGGCTCGTAAAAAGAATAGCTCTGGTATCCTCGACGCGGGGATAAATTACTTCGATTCGGAAAATCCCTCTGTCTAAAAAAAGGCGGCTCTGATTGAGAGCGCGGATTTGGGGCCTGACGACGAGTCGGCCTTGAACGATCGTGTCCGGTTGGCGCTCCTTTGCCCACGTTGGCATAACACGGTGCTGTAGTTGAAGGCTTTGCCAAAGGACGATTTGGGTGGGCGGACGCATAACGTTCCGCGCACGATGTGATTTCTTCAGAGGATGTCGGTGCCCTCTCTTTAAGGTGGGCAACCAAATCGGAATGACATGCCGTATAGATTTGGTCTTTTAAGACCAAATCATAAAGTTGGAAATAATTTCCGGTAGTCACGTTCGCGAGTTCGATCCAGCGATCTAAGTAATGTTTCAGCCGATTCACATAAGTTGAGAAATTTTCAGATGGCTCAGGTTTACATGCGCGAAATCTCTGATGAAAGCCATCCTCGGTATGCTGGAATCGCTTAAGCAGTGCTGTTTTAAGCTTGTCATAGTCGTTGGCATCCTCTACTTTGAGGCTATGAAATACTTCTAGAGCCTTACCTGTTAGTAAATTAGACAGGCATGAACTGTACATCGCCTGCTGCCATCCGACGCATTTAGCGTGTAGCTCGAACCGATGCAAATATGCGTCGATCCGGTCGAGTTTTTCATTAAACGTCGGAAGCTTCGGTTTCGTAGCGTATGTATTGCTGGCAGCAGTGGGGGCTATAAGCGATTCTCGCTCTAATTTCTTGATTGCGAGTTCATGCTCCCTTTTTTCTCTCTCCACAGCCTCTTTTTCTCGTTCTCTTTCCTTTTCTCTCTCTCTTTCTTTTTCTCTTTCTCTTTCTCTTTCTCTTTCTTCTTTTTCTCTCTCTCTTGCTTCTTTTTCTCTTTCTCTTTCTCTTTCTTCTTTTTCTCTCTCTCTTGCTGCTAACCGATCCTCACGGTCTCGGTCCTGCTGTACTTGTCGTTCGCACCACGAGGCGCGTTCTTCTTCTGGTATACCCAGAGCCTTGGCAGAGTCAATGTATTTCAGAAACTCGGCCATAATGTGTATTAAAATCTGTTACCCGTATAGATTCGTATAGAATCAAAACACTGGCACGGTAGTGTGTGCACAATTAGTAAGTATTTACCTACTGTTACGGTATATCGCGGTATCAATTATATTATCTATAACAGTTACTCTCTCTCAATATTAATTCAGTGTCCTACGTTAGCACTGCTTCGCGAAAAGAACGTTCTATCTCTCTCTGTAAATTGCAGGCAGTGTCACTTCCACTGCAAAAATTTTATCTCTCTCTCTCTGAATATGAATTCTAGTAAGGCAGTGCCGTCTATCCGTTGCTCCCACTGCAATAAAATATGTATGTATCGCCTTCAATGCGACAAATCAGTGTCTTGAGTGATCACTCTCAAAATTTATGTCTCTCTCAACGCGACGAACCAGTGTCCTCTGTTATCACTGTCAAAAATGTATCGCTCTCTCAATGCGACAAATCAAAAATATATCTCTCTCTCAACGCGACAAATTTGAAATATCTCTCTCTTCTTAAAACGCGCACACGCAGTGTCTTCTGTTACCACTGCAAAATTATTCTCTCTATATTCGACGTGAAATTAGCACGTGACCAAAAATTTATTATCTCTCTCTCTCTCACATATCAATACCAGATTACAATTCAACGTGGTTTTAGCACGTGAAACACCTCAGGCATATATTGTAAACATAGCAATGTTAGTATACTAGTTTAAAGTTTATAAGGAAGAAAAAAAAACATACACTAAACAGGACGCTAAACTCACAAGAAAGACGAACGATAACAGACCCTACAAGTCCTAACTTATATTACAGAAAGTTTAAGAAAAAGACAGGAGAGACATCTTCCTAAAGAAATGTGAGGAAGCAAAAGAAACGCCACAATCTATACGAATAATGGATCCCTAATAGAACTATTCACAGTGAAGCAAATCCCCCCGAGTTATCAATAGCCACCAAGGCACTCCAATATCCTTCGTAATGGCAAAGAAGATATGCTATACTATGACCCCAACCAACCTCCCGCTCTTAAACTAAACATATAGTAAATGGAAAAAAGCCTGGAAACACAGAGCGGAAAGTACCTCGCCCTCCTCAAGACTGACAAACAGATGGTTCACTTAACTTTGTTTTGAGGAATTCAGATCGTGATGTCCTCAATCCATAGCTCGTTCCAAGCCCAAAAAAAATGTGTTTCTGTCTCAGGTAGATCTCTAAGGTGAATGGTGTCCATCGCCGGTGTCGTCGGGTCAATGGGATGATCAGCTCACCATATGAAATTGAACCAAAATGTTATATTAATACAAATTGCCTATAATCTAAAAATAAAAAAGGACCTGAAATCACAATGTTATAACAGTGCAATACTAAATAATGAATAAAATGCAATAGATCTAAGGGTAAGTCTGTCAATAGGTTTTAAGACTAATTTATGTAAATGGCATGGCGTTATTTAAGTTCTTTAGGGGGTCCCTCTCCAGTGTTACGGGTCTGGTACTGGGTGATAGTGTTACAGAGTGGGTGTTATGAATTATTGGTTTTATGACTGCATTTTAAAATCGAGAGGTATTTATGAATTACTCTTTCGTACCATGCCACACACTAAGAACAACCTGAATAAGTTTTTATCAACAGACCTGCAGGGCCACAAATTTAATTACCTTAAATTCCTAACAATTTTGTATAGATCTCTTACATACTAAAAAGACAACATCAGCAGCATCAAATGAAAATTCAATAATATGTCACTAGAAGTCTCCTCTAGATTCCTATAAGATTAAGATCATTCTGACTCACTAACAATTTAAGTATGAATTATCTATCTCTCAGATATAGTCTGCCTACTATCTATCAAGCAATATACTCATGTCTCTGGCGACAATGTCATCTCAGCTATTTGTGCCTACCGCTTATAATGGATCAAGCTCGTCAATACAAACTGACGTAGTAAAGTTAGATCTACTCTAGGATGGGCTGGCAATCCCCAGCCTCATCCAGACAAATCAATTCCAATTCACAGTTGTATATGCCAAACATTCATACTAGATCTAGTTGCAAGTTAATATACAGCTTTGTCTTGCATTCTTGGGTAGCACTTCTAACATGTGCGGCAATCCTGTCCTACTGGAAAAATTACTTTCAGCTCCTCGCTCATTGTTGAATCATCAACAGACAAACACTTACACTTGGTCCCTGATAAGGAATCAGGGAACAGTAGACAACAGCAGTGGGTAAATCATAATCGAGCACATGGCTTCATCTCAATGCCTATAATGGACATAGACATAAAAAAACAACAGTCTTCTGATTCTTCTGGCAGAATCACGCCGACGCCTGCACAGATGGAATTTTCTGTATGGAGTGATGAACATAGGAATGGCTACGCTTATATACTGTGCGGCCAGCTGCAAATTACCGTCCAAATGCCTAGATTTGATTGTTGCATCCATTCGAGCCCAGCTCGTAGTATTAATAGATTCTGCATGGAAGTCGGTCACGGCCTTGTACCAGAAACAGACAAGGTCGAATTAAAATGTCAAAACCATTACTAAAATCTCTAAACCCTCGTGCTTTCTACGTTTTATGTACGAATTTCTGAACGCGACTAAGCGTCTTAAACTATCTATCCCCACTCACCCCTTCTCTTCCCTTGCAAGCGCCCATCAAAATCACGGGGTCGAGAATTACACTGTCACTCCTAACTTATCCATTTATTCTATCTTGCCCCACTTTCTTTCCATCTCTAAGAAAAAGTGTTACAAAAACAAACTGTTCACGAGAACAGTTCAAGGCCATTTACGCTGGTTATAATCAACGAGACCGTGAAAAAAACAAGTCTCTTCAAGTCGTGACCCAGCACGACAATTATATTACTAACCTTGACAACGGTCACTGACTCACTCACACACAAATCATTTATCTAAATATTTTTTAAACAGGTGAGCTTTTAGTTGTTTTTTAAAACTCTCTACACTGCATGCTGATCTCAGGGAATTTGGTAGTGAGTTCCATAATGCAGGTCCAATTTTACTAAATGACCTGTCGCCGAACGTTTTGAGGTTGCACCTAGGTTCCACCAAGAGCCCCGAGTCTTGAGATCTCAGGGCCCTGGGAGGAGCACAGGGACAGAGAAGTTCACTGATGTATGTAGGTGCAGTTGTTGTGATATCAGACAGAAAGGAATGGAAGACATTATCTGAGGGCACAGCCTGCAATGCCTAAGTGAAACGTGAAACAATGACGTACTTCCTTTAACACTGTAGCTTCTTTGTGTGTTGATATTTAATACAAATTAAAAATCATGTGCTTCCTTTCAAACTTTATCTTCTTTGTCTTTTTAGATGAACTGCAAATTTAATTAACAATGATTTTCTTCCACTAAAAGTGTATCTTTCTTTGTGTTTTGATATTAAGTACAAAACAACAATGGCTCCTGTAAAACTGTATCTTCTTTGTGTTTTGATATTAAATACAAATAAACAATGGCTCCTGTAAAACTGTATCTTGTGTGTGTTTTGATGTCAAGCACAAAACAAAATCGTAGACCAAATGTTAAATTGGTTGGTTCAGGTCCTGATCTCCCCCCTTTTATGTGACACACCCCCCCCCCCCGCTCCCACCTTCCTAAAATTAGAACTTGACTTCGCCTCTGCGTCCTTCTTGTGATGACTACACTACTATTCAGGATTTAATCATGAGAATTTAACGATGTTAATGCGCCTTTCAAATCGTCTTCTCGTAGAATGCAGACCTGGCGGGAACCAATGTTAAGTTCAGTCTGGGGTTATCCAGTTCGAGCCCTTCCACCCTTGCAGTTTTTCGCAAGGTGTAAAGTGCATGCTCTCTGAGGGTTGGCTGCCCCCAGCAGACGAAAACCGCATATCAAGGGGTGCGCTCACAAAGACCGTGTCGCCAGTCTTGTAAATTTTACAGGAGAGCTATTTGAAGTATCAAATGTCTATGGCAACCTCAAATCCTCATAGATAATTGGGTCAATTAATTCGATAATGGAATTTGAATCATGTCAAAATGTAATACTTGCCAATTCGAAGCAAAATATGCAAAAAAAAAAATAAAAAAAATATGTGAGGTGGCGGAGCAAAGGGAGGGGGAGGTGGGGGGGGGGGGGGTTCGCTTGATTTTATGTTTTTGTAGGAGCATCATAAACATCAAGTACAGGCCATGTTTCTAATGAAACAGTCAAAATACATGTAGTATGTGCAAAAATGCCATTCATAGCTTTACGATAACGAGTATTTATCGTTGACAAGCCCCCATAATACTACTTAATTCCGAATATAAACTAAAACCAACAATCAGCATCAGTTGCCCTGTCTGGGACAGACATTGGCGATCATGGCACTTCACTGAACCACTCGGACCTGTCATCAGCCAACCTCAAGAAGGAATTGTTGTGACATTTATTTGTTGTCCATGAATTAAGACTTTCAGTGAAAGTTTTTCTCTGTCTATCCCTGCTTTTCATGCTTTCGATCTTCCCTGTGTAGTATATATGGCCTTTAGCGTCTTTACAGACGGTCTTAGCAGCTAGAATATTCACTTTCACTTTGACTGACAGCTTCTCTCGTGGCTTATTCTACCAATGTTTGACCCGAGAGTGCGATGGCAGTGATTGCAGGTCAGTCTTTTGGGTTCACTTTGGCGAGTGTTTTCATTCCGCCTCTGTCGTTTTGTCAGGTATGTTTCTTTTGCCTTGAAGTCTATTGCGAGCGTGCCACTGCGCAATTTTTGTCTCCATCTGCTTCGATCATTTGCAAGGTTCTCCCATTCATTGGGGTCGATGTTGAATGCTTTCATCGTGACCTTGCAAGTGTCTTTGAATCGCAGATGTGGCCTACCTCTGGGTCGGTTGCCAGTAGCAAGTTCCCCGTAGAGAATTTGTCTGGGGATGCGATCATTTTCCATACGGTGGAGATGTCCAAGCCACCGCAGTCTTTTTTTGCCTAGGAGAGCCTGAGTTGATGGAATGTTGGCTCGGCTCAGAACTTCGATATTTGAGATCCTGTCTTGCCACTTGATCTTGAGAATTTTGCGTAGGCAGCGCAGGTGGAAGGAGTTGAGGGATCTTTCATGTTTGGAGTAGGTGGTCCATGTCTCTGAGCCATACAGCAGGGTGCTTAGGACGCAAGTTTGGTACACGAGTACCTTTGTTTTGATGGTCAGCTTGCTATTGTTCCACACCCTTTTTGAGAGTTTGCCAAAAGCTGTGGCCGCCTTTCCTATTCTGGCATTTATTTCAGTTGTTATGTCTGTGCTACCACTGATGGTTGAGCCTAGGTAGCAGAATTTTCCCACTTGCTCCAGAGGAGAGCCATTCAGCATGATTGGGTTGGGGTTTCTCAAGCCTTGTGTCAAAACTACAGTTTTTGAGACACTGATCTTTAGCATGAATTTGTCACAGGCTTTGGCAAGGCTATTGATGAGAGCCTGGAGCGTGGTTTCATCGTGGGCCACGATTGCAGCATCATCTGCGAAGAGGAGCTCTTGTAACATAATATGCTCTGTACGAGATTTTGCTTTTAGTCTGGCAACATTAAAAATGGAGCCGTCCACTCTGGTGTTAATAAGTACTCCACCTGAACATTGACCAGAGGCATTCTTGAGTAGGGCTGCAAAATATATACCAAATAAGGTAGGAGCAAGAACACATCCCTGCTTCACACCGCTGTTTACAGCAAATGAATTGGATGTGCAGCCCTCAAAGTTGACACATGCCCTCATGTCAGTGTGGAAGGATGCAATAAGTTTTAGCAATGTTGGTGGACAGCCTATGGATTTAAGGACTGCATACAGGCCAGATCGGCTTACGGTGTCGAAAGCCTTTGTTAGGTCCACAAAGCATGTTATAAGCGGCCTGTTTTGTTCTTTACATTTTTCTTGGATTTGCCGAAGTGCAAATATCATGTCAATGGTTGATCGTTTGCTTCGAAAGCCACATTGTGTTTCTGGTAAGACTTTTTCCGCCAGTTGTTGAAGGCGGCAGAGGATGACGCGAGCAAAAGCCTTTCCAGTAATGCTGAGGAGGGATATGCCTCGATAGTTGTTGCAGTCGCCTTTGTCTCCTTTGTTCTTGTAAAGTGTGACAATTTTGGCGTCTCTCATATCATGTGGTATCACGCCTTCTTTCCAACACTGCAGTAACAGATTATACAGGTGTGGTAATAGTGGGCCTTTTAGGTCTTTTAATACCTCTGCAGGAATGTTGTCACTTCCTGTGGCTTTTCCAGCAGACAGGTGGTCGATTGCATTGGAAAGCTCGACTAAGGAAGGTTCAGCGTCAAGTTCGGCCATTTTTGGCAGTTTTTGGAGGTGTTCCTCAAAATCTGGTGGAATATTTTTCTCAGTTGAATACAACAGAGAGTAATGCTCTACCCACCTATTCAGTTGTTCATTTTTATCTGTGATGGGTTCACCATTTACAGACTTAAGTGGGGCGCTCTTGGTGATGATTGGCCCAAGAGCTACTTTCATCTGACTAAAGGCGGTTTTCATATCTCCCTTTTCATTTGCCTCTTGTATGCTGTTACACAAGTCTGTCCAGTATTTGTTGGCGCAACGTCTTACCTCCAGCTGAAGTTTAGCTTTTGCATTTTTCAAACAAGTTTTTGTACTCTGATTGCAATTTTTGTTATACTCATTGAAAGCAGATTTCTTTTGCTCAATGAGAGGTAGGAGAATTTCGCTGTTCTGGGCTACCCAGTCGTTGTTTGAAACTTTATGCTGTCCAAAAGACTTGATGGCACAGTCATGAATTTTTGAACTGAGAGTGTTCCATGTTTCATCTACCGAGTCACATTGGGTGACATTATCCATGCTTTCAGCAAATAACTTTTCAAATGACTTTCTATTTGATTCATCTCTGATTGCTGTTACATTGATCTTAGGGATTGAAGGGGCTTTTGATCTGTATATTTTCTTGGCCGAAATTTTGATTTTGCTGACTACCAGTGCATGGTCGGTGTCACAGTCAGCACTGTGGAGGGAACGAGTTATTTTTATACAGCCCAAACTCTTCCTCCTTGAGAGAATAAGATCTAATTGATGCCAATGGCCAGACCTGGGATGGCGCCATGATGTTCTTTGGCATCTCTTAAGGTCAAAGTACGTGTTTGTAACACATAATGAGTTTACGGAGCATAGCTCCAGAAGGCGCTGCCCGTTTTCGTTGATGTTGCCAATGCCGAAGTGCCCAATGCACTTTGGCCATGCGGAGTGATCTGCTCCCACTCGAGCGTTAAAGTCACCCAGAATTAGCAGGCCTTCGGTGAGAGGGATGTTGTGGAGAGTCCTCTGCAATGCCTCGTAGAAAATGTCTTTGGTTTCGTCAGAGGAGGTAAGTGTTGGGGCATAGACACAGATAATGTTGGTAAAACCAGACCGGGTGTTCAGTCTGAGTGTCATGATGCGTTCTGACACTCCAATTGGAGTTGCGATCGAATTGATAAGGGAGTTTTTTACGGCGAAGCCCACGCCGTGGATTCTCGGCTGTTCGCTGCTAAGGCCCTGCCAGAAGAAGGTGTAGTTTTCTTCTTTGACTGACCCGGAGTCGGGAAGTCGAGTTTCTTGAAGGGCAGCGATGTCGATGTTTAGTAGCTGAAGTTCTCGATCAATAATTTGGGATTTCCTGATGGAGTCAATATTAGTGAGATCTTGCTGTTGCAAGCCTGGGCGCATTGTTCTGACGTTCCAGGTACCAAGTTTTAGTATTTTTCTGTTTTTGCCAGGTGCACACTTTACGTCAGCTTTTTGACTTTTGGTCTAGCTCCAACCACCTTATGAAGCAGGCTGACGTGGCGGAACAACACCCAACTGCCTGGGGGCTGCCCAGGTTACGGCGGGCGGTAGTTGATCAATGCAGCTGAAAAGCCGCTCCCACCGACAGAGGGGACCCCTGGCGCTCATCCGTACGCCAAATGGATTGAGCTTATCACCGGTAACTGCCACCTCCCGTGTTGTGCCCATCCGTAACGGATGGCTGGAGTGTCCTCTCCAAATCGGAAATGGGTGGGCTTATAGAGGAGAGACAGACGCTTGCCAAGCCCGAGCAAACGCCTCCTCGTTTTGCTGCCTTGCCTGGGCTATTTTTAAGAGATGGTGCTTTGCCCAGAGGCACCACCCCTCTCTCTGCCATTCTAGTTAAACCCAAGGGAGAGACCAGGTCAATACATTTGGAACTAGTCCGGCTGCAGGAGATGCTGGAAGCCAGTTTGATGCAGTTCTCCCTGACAACCACCTTCGGGTCTCCACTCCTGATTTTCTGTCTGGGTTTACTCCCATAGCCTTTGCTATCATAGCAACACACAAGGCAGTGTGGTATTTGTATTCAGGGTTACCTTCCCCTAGTCTTCCTCTCTCCCGAGATGACCCACAAGACAGTGGGGGTGACAGTAGCAGGCTGTATTGTGTACTGTCATACAATAGCAGAAAACTCTGGCCTGACATACAGAAAACTCTGGCCTGAGTGTAGTAATTCTATGAATATTTTAATGTTTGTTCATTTATTGTGAGGGCCCCTTTTTGTGGACTGTGGTTCAGTTGTATCATTTGCAGTTTTGCCATAATCATGGTCCATGGTAAATCTGGCAATGAAATTTTCTGTAGTGCCGCCAACCCCCCCCCCTCCCCCCAACCCCCCAACCCCCCCCCCCTCCCCCTCCCCTTGATACCCTAAGCCAGTGCTTATGTGCTTAATGGCTAATCCAGCCCTGCTCAGGGATTTATCGTTACGGTCATTCCACTGACCAAGCCATGTTTTGGTGTGTTTTTTTTTTTAAATATCAACGAAAACTGTTGACTTTGAATAGAAAGGGAATTGTTGTTAGGGAAGCGAAGTATTTAATATGAAAACCATAGCTGAAGAGTGAACATAGCTCAGTATTTTCTCTATTTGGCTTTGTATTTAGTGTATTTAGGCCACGCTCCTATAACAACAGTCTAATTATTATGGTGATTTGGATGGATGTGGATTTTCGTTTAAAAACTCGTAAGTCAACAAAATAAAACAATGTAACTGTTGAACTGTGCAACGCGACTGTCCGGTTAAGGTGGGCATTTTCATCTCAAAACACCAAAAAATGAGTTAGGCAATGGTGGAATGGCCATGTCGTCATGTAAAAACGCTGATAACATCACTCGGTTTAGAAGGAAAGACTGGTTAACCTTTTTGCAACCTGCAGCTCATAGATTTCGATTTGCCTGTGAATGCTCTTACTTCGTAGCAATTATTCACCTTTAGATGTTTGATTTTTTGGGGCAAGTTTGAAAATCATTAACCTTCTCCATACGTCGCTACAAACTATGCATGTGGTCTAATCCACACTACAATCCTAAAGAGCAATTTATTAGGAGATCCCTTTTAGATATATAATTATCTGGTGTCTGTCAGACTTCAGAATGTACCAATAGGGATTTAACAATAAAAACTTATCTTTAGGAGTGTGTGGTGTGTCTGAGACCTCGGGACCTACGACAAAGATTGTGACATCAAAATCCTACAATAAAATTGTCTATAAAAATTGGAGTCTGTGATACTCCCTGTCACGAGTGGAGTGAGCGATAGTTAATAATTACGGGGGGAAAGGAGGAGAGTAAAATTAACGCACGTAGACAAGTGGGGGAAAGCGTGCATGTTATGAGTGGTGGGGGTCTGAAGGAGGCGAGAGCGCTGTATTACTATCACTGCAAGTTAGAACGTCCTAAAGAGCGGACGCAAGAGAAAGCCCAGTGGGCGAACATAAGGGGAGCAGTCGGAAGACTAGTGAGAGAGTTTATTCCAGTGATGACTGGTAGGTGAAACGATGATTGATAATTATGATTGATGTATTATATTCGTCTATTACCATGATGTAAATAAGTATATGTGAGGAATGTGGAAGTCCTTGATATTGGATATAGCAATGTGCGCCATGAGCGATAGATGAAAGTTGAGTTCATGGATTTGTAGCACGAGTGAGTATTGTGTACTACGATGGAGGTGTGTTACCGTAAGATGTTTGGTGAGTGAAATGTGAACTATTGTGTGTACGCTTCATGGGTTGTAAGGAGAGGTGGAGTGAATAGAAGTGGTATGGTATTATACCAATGTAATGTTATTCTTGTAGGTGTCGGGGACGGGCCAAAGAGCCACCTCGGTGAGCACAGGGGATAGGCCAGCATAGGGCCGGAGGCCACACATAGGCCAAGAGTGAGGCTGTCGGTGCAGGACAGTAGAGGCACATAAAGTCGTGGCAGTCAGGCCACGGACAGGGACGTAGATATGAGCGTGAATGTGCTAATTGAAATGATAATGTACTATTGCCACGTTGATGGGCTATTGAAATGATAATGTACTATTGCCACGTTGATGGGCTATTGAAATGATAATGTACTATTGCCATGTTGATGGGCTATTGAAATGATAATGTGCTATTGCCCTGCTGAGGTGCTAGTGGAATGCTAAGGTGTTATGGCAATAGGGAGGTGATATTGAGAGACTGCGGTGCCAGTGAATTATTAATGTGCTATTAAGACCCTGAGGGGAGAGGCTGAGGCCGAAGTGTCTTTAGGAAGTAACTACCGGGTTGTGGACCCGAGGAAGAGTGCATGTGGGAATAAGGCCGTTGTACGGCAGTTAATTTCAATAATATAATGTATGTAATTGCGCTATTATCTGTATAATTATGTTTAATAAATGTGTGAGTCTGATGGGTTGTTCTGTTAAGTGTTAAACTTGTTTGTTCGTGATTGTTGTCCTGTCATAACTTATTACATCTCCCAGTCTGGGATTTGTGACACTCCCATAGTGTAAGATGCGGTGTAAGGGCACAGTTAAAACTTGCCATGTCCCGTCTTTATCTGGACATTCCAAAATTAGTGTAAAACGCGGTGTAAGAACACATACACCGCGTGTAGGACTCATTTTGAATAAGTATCTGAAAGAGGTGATAACTCATGCAAAATTTGACTTACCCAGTTTTGGAAAAACATGCTTCAGTTTGATTTATTCGCCTCTACTTCATACTGAGAAGTTAAGCATTCGCCTTTCCGTTGTACAGCTGTTTTTATCTGTTCGCCTTTTTGTCATGAAACATCAGATGAATGAATATTATGATGAACAAACATTTTAGTTTGAGACATTTTTATTCATTTTTTCTCCATGGCAACAGACCGAAATCGAAAACAGAAAACAATTAAGTAGTATGAAAACATCATTAGACTTGATTGAATACGTGACAAAGATCCTCCATGATGGCTGTGGTTATAGTTGTTACTGATGATACATTAAAAATGAACATTTTTGGCAAAAACCCAGTTAACTAGCTCACTTTTCTACTTTATTGTCTCTATAAATTTCCCTCACACAGAATTCTTAATAATTATATGTGTAGCCGCAAGACAAAATGAGGCACATTTCGGCACTACCAGAGAAAATCGTTAAAAGGCACCATAGGGTCAATCTTATCGGTTTTGCAATTTCAATATTCTTCAAAGTTTAACCTCTTTACTGTTCCTTATTCCAAATGACAATCCTGTTTTTGAGGGGTCAATAATTTTGATGAAAAGCTGAAAATTTTAAAGCGTTTTTCTCAAGGCCATGGTTCTGTCACTTCCTGTCTTTGATAGGCCATAATTATTTTCTCTGCTAATTAAATTATAGCAATATTTTTTTAACCCAATGAAAGGCCTTTGAATAACCCATTTACTGATACCAGTAGCCCTATCTGCATACCACCAAAATACACGAATTGCCTCATTTTGTCGGGCGCCTAAAAAAATGACATATGTCAAAGGCAGAAAGACAAGTCTCTTTCCAAATTCAAAATGTTAGTTTCTACTAGTGTGACAAACCAAAGTCAATGACTGTTCCATAGTCAGAGATAAAAAAAAAGACCGTGCTGTCAATTAGGCCATTTTTCCTTTGGGCCTCTAAACTGACTCTGAATAGGCCAGAACAGATGGAGAGAGTAGAGGAGGATCGGGTATTTAGGCCAGATGGCATGGGTTTAAGATTCTGAACAAAGGACGGGCCTACTTCCCTCGGCAGAGGCAAAGGTTTGGGGAAGAGGGGATTTTGGTAACAAAGACAAATACCAAAAGAATATATACATAATAATATAGAATTAAATTTAAATCATTAAAAAGAATTAAAAAACTCATTATGTAAATTCATATGAATAAAAAAAGCCAAGTCAAGACCCCTGAGCACAACATAGCATTAATATAGTACAACCAAATAAACGTATATATATAAATTTATCGCTAATTGCCAAAATACAAGGTGAGTACTTTGAAACAGGGACCTGTTACAATGTGTACCTGTTATCATGTGTACGGAAACTTGAATCAACACAATTGACCGATACAGAAGCAATTAGGCCAGAGTAGTGTCGCTTAAGAAAATTAATTTTATAATTTTTGAAACTGTCAGATAGGCTGTAGCATCGAGCAAAAAAAAAAAAGGAACAAAATTGCAGCATAATGTATTACTACAGCCACTATTCTTTTAAATAATAAGATAAGTAGGAACATGCTTATCTGTACATATTAACAAATTTTACTGTCACCAAAACTTTCAAATACTCACGTATAGAAAGGGAAAATTGTTGATATGCCAGTGCATGAGATGAAGGACGAATAATTACTTGAAACCATAGACAATAAGGAAGACGGCATTTTCAAATGCATGAAAACTATTCATGTTTTATTTTTCCAAAGGCATATTATTAGTCTATCAAACTTCCGATTCAGATACAGTTCTGAGTGATATTTCTCTAATTCTCTCATTTCACTTTCATTATTCATCTCTCACCCACTCATTTACACTGTCTATACGTATACATATATTTATTTAAATATTTAAACAGTGCTCTCTTGCGGACTTCCCTTATCACTCTTTCATTGTTTAATTTGTTCTCATTTCTCCCACATTTATCAATTTCCATAATAAATTCTTCTCCATTTTGTTAATCTTCAAACTCTCACGGAATTTCACAATTCACTTTCTTGAAGCAAAACAAACCAAAAATTTTCCATCAAATTTGCATACAAAGTGGTAGATGTTACAGAGTGGGTATTATGACTGCATTTTAAATCGAGAAGTATTTCTTATTTACTCTTTCGTACCATGCCACACACTAAGAACAATCTGAATAAGTTTCATAAACAGACCTGCAGGGCCACAAATTTAATTACATTAAATTTCCTAACAATTTTGTCTAGATCTATTACATACTAAAAGACAACATCAGCAGCATCAAATGAAAATTCAATAATATGTCACTAGAAGTCTCCTCTAGATTCCTATAAGATTAAGTTCATTCTGACTCACTAACAATTTAAGTATTAATTATCTATCTCTCAAATATAGTCTGCCTACTATCTATCAAGCAATATACTCATGTCTCTGGCGACAATGTCATCTCAGCTATTTGTGCCTACCGCTTATAATGGATCAAGATCGTCAATATAAACTGACGTAGTTAAGTCTATTGGATCTACTCTAGGATGGGCTGGCAATCCCCAGCCTCATCCAGACAAATCAATCCCAATTCACAGATGTGTATGCCAGACATTCATACTAGTTGCAAGTCACTATAATTCTTTGTCTTGCATTCTTGGGTAGCACTCCTAGCATATGCGGCAATCCTGTCCTACTGGATAAATTATGTTCAGCTCCTCGTTCATTGTTGAATGGTCAAAGGACAAACACTTACACTTGGTCCCTGGTATTAGGAAAACCAGGGAACAGTAGACAATAGCAGTGGGCATATCTCATTCAAGCATATGGCTTCATCTCAATGTCTATAGTGGACTAGACATGAATCAACAGTCTTATGATTCTTCAGGCAGAATCGTGCCGACGCCTGCACAGATTGGAATTTTCTGTATGGAGTAATGAACATAGGTATGGCTACGCTTTTATACTGTGCAGCCACCTGCAAATTACCGTCCAAATGCCTAGATTTGATTGGTGCATCCATGCGAGCTCAGCTCGCAGTATTAATAGATTCTACGTGGGAGTTGGTCACGGCCTTGTACTAAAAACAGACAAGGTCAAATTAAAATGTCAAAACCATTACTGAAATCTTTAAACCCTCGTGCTTTCTACATTTTATGTACGAATTTCTGAACGCGACTAAGCGTCTTAAACTATCTATCCTTATTCACCCCTTCTCTTCCCTTGTAAGTGTTCATCAAAATCACGGGGTCGAGAATTGCACTGTCACTCCTAACTTATCCATTTATTCTATCTTGCCCCACTTTCTTTCCATCTCTAAGAAAAAGTGTTTCAAAAACAAACTGTTCACGAGAACAGTTCAAGGACAATTTACGCTGGTTATAATCAACGAGACCGTGAAAACTCAAGTACTTGCAAGTCGTGACCCAGCACGACAATTATAACATTAACCTTGACAGTAGAGACATCATCCATGTTGTTCAAAATGTTCTGAAGCTCTGGCTTGATGAAAACTGTCAGCACACTTGTTCTTTCCTGCAAAATGAATGGAAGATAAAAGCTTTGCTTGTTGAGACCTCGGTTCTTGTTTGTTCTAGCTCCATTTTCTGAAAAACTAAAGATTTTCCGGTACATAGAAGAGGTATAAAAATGCACACTTTGACACTTGTTTAAAGTGCTTTGTGGCACTTATCAAGCTTTTTCAGTTACAATTTATTCAAACTCCTTGTCATAATACTAAAGTCGCCAACATTGAACGTCGAATTTCTCGGTGGTGTAATAATTGAGTTGGAACAAACAGAAACTGAGGTCTTGATGTGTCCACAGCATGGTCCAAAATTGTCTTTCCATAACATTATTTTATTAGCACGGTTACATTTCTACTAAATAAAGTGTATATCATGTAAATTTTATACTTGAAATAAAATTGAAATCAAAACTCTCTCCTCATAGATATCAATCAGAATGAATGATTTTTATTCTCAAACTAGGTGTGATACTCCAGCGTTACCGCTGCCAAATCTGTGCCTTTATCTGTTTCTCCCTTTTTCTGATCTAGAAAGTTTCCAATAATGATCCACTGTCTTGTTACAGATCTCAAGTACGCAGGGCGTTGCACACACGTTTCTATACAGTGAAACTGCATCAAATTGAACATGTGCCAAATAGTCTCCCATACGTTCAAGGCTTATCACGCAAGCAAAAAAAAGAAAAAAAAGAATTCATTCTATGTTCCATCACAACAGTTGTTTATTTCTTTTTTGTACTTTGTACAGTTCTTTAATCCCATTTGGGAAATTTGCCTTAGGTGTCACTGCAGCCCAGTTACAACTGGAGTAGATGCATCATCGCTCTTGTTGATTTCCAACAGCCAAGGTATCTTTAACGTGCGCACGGGCCCTCTGTGTTTTTGTCCCTATCTGAGAAGACTAGGTGCTTGATCCTACCAACCATATGATCAGGGATAGGAAAATATGTGGAAAAGCCCAAAATTCCAACATGCCTGCATCAACCGGGATTCAAACCCGGTACCTCCGGCATGCCTCTCGATCAACGTGTGCCCAAAAAGATTTTTCAATAGATTTCCCGAATCTTGAATTATAAATAAAATAGGTCGATGTAAAGGAGACTAAGTTAGATCAGTTGATACTTAAAAAAAAAATTACTTTCATAATTTTTCAAACCGTCATTTGGGTTTTGAGTTTCAGTTTGAGCTTGAGTTTAACGACACATCAGCACAATAACGGCCACTTTGCACCTTGTCATTCGGGTTGTAGCAACATGCAAAAGAAGGACAAAATCACTGTCACGAGTGGAGTGAGTGCAATTAAGGGGATTGCTACAGAGCGGGTGTAGAGTAAGAAGGGCTCACGGCAGACAGGTAGGGAAAGACGTGAAAGGAAGAGAGTAAAATTAACGCACGTAGACAAGGGAAAGGCGTGCCTGTTATGAGTAGGTGGGGGTCTGAATGAGGCGAAAGCGCTGTATTACTATCACTGCAAGTTAGAAGGTCCTACTGAACGGACGCTAGTAAGAGCCCAGCGGGCGGACATAAGGGGAGCAGTCGAGAGACCAGTGAGAGAGTTTTTCCAGTGATGACTGGTAGGTAGAACGTTGATTGATAATTATGATTGATGTATTATATTATATTCGTCTATTACCATGATGTAAATAAGTCTATGTGAGGAATGTGGAAGTCCTTGATATTGGATATAGCAATGTGCGCCATGAGCGATAGATGAAAGTGAGTTCATGGATTTGTAGCGCGAGTGAGTAGTGTGTACTCCGATGGAGGTGTGTTACCGTAAGATGTGTGGTGAGTGAAAGGTGAACTAGTGTGTGTACGCTTCATGGGTTGTAAGGAGAGGTGGAGTGAATAGAAATGGTAGGGTATTATACCAATGTAATGTTATTCTTGTAGGTGCCGAGGTCGGGCCAAAGAGCGCCGCCTACGGTGATAGGCCAGCATAGGGCCGGAGGCCACACATAGGCCAGAAGTGAGGCTGTCAGTGCAGGACAGTAGAGGCACATAAAGTCGTGGCAGTCAGGCCACGGACAGGGACGTAGATATGAGCGTGAATGTGATAATGTACTATTGCCATGTTGATGGGCTAGTGAACTAATAATGTACTATTGCCATGTGATGGGCTATTGAAATGATAATGCCTATTGAAATGATAATGTGTTATTGCCCTGCTGAGGTGCTAGGGGAATGCTAAGGTGTATGACAATAGGAAGGTGATATTGAGAGACTGCGGTGCCAGTGAATTATTAATGTGCTATTAAGACCCTGAGGGGAGAGGCTGAGGCCGAAGTGCCTTTAGGAGTAACTACCGGGTTGTGGATCCGAGGGAGAGTGTATGTGAGAATAAGGCCGTTGTACGGCAGTTAATTCCAATAATATAATGTATGTAATTGCGCTATTATCTGTATAATTATGTTTAATAAATGTGTGAGTCTGAGGGATTGTTCTGTTAAGTGTTAAACTTGTTGTTCGTGATTGTTGTCCTGTCATAAACTATTACATCTCCCAGTCTGGGATTTGTGACAATCACATTACAATGAAATACTCCTGCCACAATTTTCTTTTTATTTTCTTGAAACACACACACTCTCTCTCTTTAGACATTGTCCATCCACTGCAGGATGTAGCCGTCTAACAATGACTTCCATTTCTTTCTGTCTGATGTCTTCTTCATCTACGTTGTTCCCCTTCTCATTTTAATATCATCCTGCCATCTTCTTCCTGGTTGTCCTCGCGTTCTTTTTCTCGTCTATGGTTGCCACTTAATGCAGCCTTTTTTTTGTGTGACTAGCTACACAAAATACCATTCCTCACAAATGAAATGCTCTGTGTCTTGTGTGTGAGATTACTTACATCAAGAAGACTCCTCTGTACTACGTTCAGGATATATTCATCACTCAGAATTTGCTCTCTGAGAGGACCATTTCCTAATCTGTAACATACATGAAAATTTCTGCCAAGGATACCGGGTTTCTTTGTTGTGCTTGAGAAATGCAAAGCAAAGTAATAATAAGCAGAATGAAGCAATGTAGTGAAACAAATTCTACACACATACATGGGTGCTGCGCTTTTTTCTCCACTTTCTTTTTTATTCAAGAAATCCATTTCATTCAAAATGGCACATTATTATAAATCTGCAACATACTTTGCGCTTAGGCTGTGGCTTCCAAATGTCACATCTGATTTTCCTCCTAAATAAAATTTTCCAGTTTTTATCTCGCCACCATTCCCTCTGTCTGTACTAACTCAAAAATTATTTTTTTTTAAATTGATTTTTATATATTCAACAACATTTAAAGCCGCATTGAATGATCGTGGTTATAGAATTCTACACTGAACAATGATCGAATAGCAAACTTTCAAAAATTTATCGTAACTTGACCAGCAGTGCTAAAATAAAACAATTTTTACACTCTGGTCTAGAGGGAAGCTGCTCGCCTCTCATGCCGAAAGTACCGGGTTTGATCCCTGGTTGGTGCAGGCATGTTGGCATTTATTGGGGGTGGAAAAAATTCTTCTCCCTGATCCTATGGTAGGTAGGATTGAGTACCTACTCTTCTCGGACAATGATGATAAGGGCCCATGTGAACTTTGGGCAAGTTAAAGTTACCTTGGCAGTTAAAAGTCGAGAAGAGAAGGCCGAACAAGGCCGCTGCACGGGCAAAATTCTAAAATAAACTAATCTCTACCACAACAAGAAAGATAAAAACAAGAAAAATGAGGTGTAAGTGCCAAAGGCAGCGAAAACTCCTAAAAAATAAAGAGCTAAAGACAAACATCAAAGTTACAGATTGACAGTGACTGGCAGATGTCCAAATCTAGGAGGTGTCCAAATCTAGGAGGTGTCCAAATCTAGGAGGTGTCCAAATCTAGGAGGTGTCCAAATCTAGGAGGTGTCCAAATCTAGGAGGTGTCCAAATCTAGGAGGTGTCCAAATCTAGGAGGTGTCCAAATCTAGGAGGTGTCCAAATCTAGGAGGTGTCCAAATCTAGGAGGTGTCCAAATCTAGGAGGTGTCCAAATCTAGGAGGTGTCCAAATCTAGGAGGTGTCCAAATCTAGGAGGTGTCCAAATCTAGGAGGTGTCCAAATCTAGGAGGTGTCCAAATCTAGGAGGTGTCCAAATCTAGGAGGTGTCCATCCAAACGCCTTGTACAGTAAAATATGTTTTGATGTAGAGGACAGCCTTTCCTAGAGGAGAAGGATTTCTGCAAGAATTCAAACGGACAGATTCAATGATGTTTGTGGACTGGTATGCTGTCAAAAACACAGATTTCATAATACTGTAAATTTTTCTCATCAAGCTCACATTTCTGTTTACTATGAAGAGAAGCCAATCCTAAAAATCATAAAGTGGTGGTTGATCCATATGGAAAAACAGAAAGCTGAATGAAGTTTTGTTCACACAGAAATGATAAATAATTTGCTAAACCTTCCTTAAATAAACTATACAGTATTTGGTATGCATTTTCTTTCATTATTCTCCATAGTATTATCAATTAAGTAGATTACCTTCCCGTTAAAAAATAAGTAGTCTATATTTGGAAATGATTATAAACAAAATATTCTGAAATCCAAAATTTTCCACTTCTGATGCCCTGAAGTCTCACAAAATTCCAGTCTGACAGTGACACATGCCTCATCACTTCAGTAGTCAAAGTGAGGTAATACAATAGACTTACTGAGCCCCTCAGTACATAATTATGACACTTCCGTCAGATGATTGTCCACAACATTAGCAAAATGATAGGTAGGATAATCATCTGACTTCATCAAAACCTGTAAGAAATTTCAGTTGCCATGAAGTAGAACACAGAGGTGTGGTTACAATGAAAAATGATTTATAATGATAATGATGATGCTTCAGATTTTGACTTTGAGTTTGGGTTTAACGGTGCATTGGCACAATAAAGGCCAGTTTGTGCCTTTCATTTTTTTTTTTTTTTGTTGCCTTACTCTGGGCCAGCTTTCCGCCCTCAGATTCCTATAGATAAAATCAAATAAAAGTGAAGTTAAAAATCTGACAGGAAAAGGACTGTGCTGTTACGTATGTCTTCGATATGGACTCCATAATAAATCAACTTTTAGACTTCAGCCTCCTTTAGAAATGACAAGGTGCGCTGTGGGTCCATATCAGAAAAAAAATTATTTCATGGAACAGCAGGCATAATGCCTTCATTGGATGTGTGGAAAATCCACAGTATTCTGTTAATATATGCATTGACAGTTAGCTAGCAGCGGTTCTGCGAATAATGTACATCCAAGCAAAATAACATTTTACTTCACAAATAAGTTATAAAATAAAGACAAACATTATGCTCAAGGGAGTCAAATTACATTAAAATTTGTGATTATTAATTGTGTGATGATTCTATATGAACCAATAATTTCAGTTTAATAAACTGATGAGTTTAATTTCTGAGGAAGTCAACATCTGGAGTATGACTAACAGTTATCTCTGTCTGAGGTATTTTGGAATAACATTTTGCCTTCTTGAATATTTGAAAAATTAGCATGTGAGTTCTGAATACAAAGACAATGCGGACATGATTTCTAGGAAATTAACTTTAATTTATTCAAATCAAACTTATCTTTGATTTATGTGCGCAATATCATTTCAAAGAGAAATCTGAATCTGAGTAGTGAATTCAGTTGACACAATCCAATTACATGCAGTAAAAATTAATGGTTGGTATGGACACAGTCATTTTGACAATGTAATGGTACCATGACAAAGTCATTCTGAAAATGTAATGAAACCGGAACACAATCATTTTGACAATGTAATTGTACCAGGACACAATCATTTTTGACATTGTATTAATGTAATTGTACCAGGACACAATCATTTTTGACAAAGGTACCAGGACACAGTCATTCTGACATTGTGCCGGTATGAGGACACAGTAATTTTCACAGAGGTAATGGTTCTATGACATTCTGACATGTAGTGGAACTGGAACACAGACATTCTGATGATGTAATGGTACCAGGATACAGTGATTCTGACAATGTGTATACAATGATGATGTATGACTCACATGGTGACCTTCTAAGACATGATATATTGTGAGCTGTTTCACCTCTGACTTGCTCATCCCTGGGATCTGGAGTAGACTCAAGCTGACAAAAATGGAGAATGACAATACATGTAACAATAATGATGTAACAATCATATTATGAAGCAGCATTTCCTGTTGCAACATTAAATGATCACAGTGTATAAAATAGTGTAAACTGAGATTTCAAGGAAAGCTTATTTTGGTGAATCAAGGCATAGCCTGGGCTATTCGGCTTATGTTTATTATCTCAGTTAGGCAGCTCAGTAAACCACCATCCTGGCTCCATTCAACAGGTTTCAACTCCATTTTGATATCTTGACCACATCTTCCATTTATGAAGAACTCAAGAAATCACCCAGGCAGCAACCCTACAGAAATCCGATGTATAGGATTGACCTCAAGTTTGCACATAGGAATGACATCATACATTGTAGATCTGCAGGTTGTGACATTGCACTGACATAGGACTAATGAAGGAGAACCTGTATCTACGATAATCACTACCAATCCTACAGAAACCTACGTGGGACTGATGTAAGGTTGCTGGCCGGGCTGTTATTTTTTAACACTTCAGGATAGTTAGCATTGTTTAAAGTTCAATTTATAATGTACGTCAGAGCCAATAGAAACCGCTCGTGTGAAAATTCACCACACTTCTAATACTATTATACGATTGAGCCAATCTCTTTATTCAAGTTTACTTAAAGTTCTGGACATCCATAACACTCTAGGATTTTTACGTAGCCTACTGCCCACTCTTGCTGAACAATGAACACTACACTGCAATTACTGAACAATGGTATTCATTTACTTAGTGAAATTAATTAAAATCATGTCCTATGCATTCCCTTTAATGATAATCATGCCTATGTCACTATGATGTAGATTTGTATAGGATTTTGATAGGGTTGGAAGAATTATGTACGGGCAGGCTTCCTTTATCAAATTGACATCAGCACAAGGTCATAACCAGTGGATCAGCACATGAATGACACTATTTTTATGAGCAAACTTGACATCAATCTTAGACATCGTAGGGTTTCCATAGGGTTGCTAGCTGAGAGACTAGTTGCTATTACAGTACAGTATTTAAGCTAATTACTATGGATACAAACCAGTTTATCGTACATTTCCACACAAGTTGGCCCAGCTTGTCCAGCTCAGCCCCGGGTTTTCTCTTCTCGCTGGGACTGTGGGAGCTATTGTAATGCTGTCTAGACCTACTAAAACTACTATTTTATATCAAGAACTTTGGTCGCACCCATAACATGGACACACTGCTCTTTCAGACAACAGATCTTAGGCTAAGCCTGGGTGGCACAACAAGAGATGGTGCGATGGCCCGTGCTGAGCTGACTTTGGTCTAAACACATGGTTAGAAATTCTGAAACTTAGTGTGGGACTGGGAGGTGGATAGGAGATGGAGCTATGTCTATGACCACCTCGATGAACACGCCGCGCAGGCATGAATTGTTCCAGTAGAAAATACCTAGATCTACATCTACTTCGTCTCAAAAATCCAATGTTGGTGTTCAGATCAAAATTACTGTCAAAACTGTCCCATTGAGCAATTTAATATTTCAGAATTAGCTCACGTTCGCCAGTATTGAGGTTCCAGGAACGAAGTATCGTTTTCGTTTCAGAATCAAATTTGAGTTGCATTTTGTATACTATAATAAGATACAAAATAACACTCGCAATAACAAAAGAGTGCAGAGAGGATAGATATCACAGAGCTTAGATATATTTAGAGAGGGTTCACTGTAGGCCGCTTTGCACTGCGAGACATGGGGGGGGGGGGCGCCGCGAACCAGCCGGCGAGCGGGCTGAAAGTAGGTCGCTGTGGTAAACAAAGCCACGTGTAGGTATTTTCAATGGGAGAAAGAGCGAACTCCGTGGTATAAACTGAGTAAACTGACGGCTGTTTTACACTTTCAATCAACCCCAAACTGTGGAGAAATCACAGTAAGTAGATCCTCACACTCTCTGTGATGCGGACAACCCTTTCCAAATAAAATAAACCATGTGGTTCTAATGTGAAGTGCAGATTTGAAATCAAAAGGCATGGGGTCGCCATTTATAAGAATGAACAGAAATCAACCCACCTAGCTCTTCATATTGCCATCGATCATCACACAGCTGGTATTCCCTCTCAATGCTCTGGCCTGGGCGAGATCTAGATCTACATGTGTTTGAAGGCTATTGCCTTCCTGTTCGTACTCGTCTGTGAAACTTGTGCCGTGAAGTCTTTGTTCATGCTGTTGACAAGGTAATGAAGACGGATATTGACGAACAGATTTACGGCCAGGAAGCGGGTGTCGCATATAATATCGCTGCTTGGACAGGTCATGGTTATATTTGAAGTGGCCTCCATTATTTTTCTCACCAACTGACTCCTCAACCCAGAGATGTGCAGACTTAAAGGGGCATTGTATCTAAATGTGGTTTCAGCTACTGCCAACACTGCCTGCAGGGTGGCTGACGGTGTAAGCAAACCCCCTTTCTTGCAACTGTCAAAACTTTTCTCCATGATAAATATGTGACTTTCATCATTTGTGCTTTTGTCTTGAATGAGAGCACGCTTGCATTCTGGACATACCATAGCCTCAAGTTTCAGTGCCACATATCCACCGATGTAATTGAGGATGTTGGCTTCTGTAAGTAATAAAGCTGGCTTCTCGGATGTACTGGACATGATCTGGTGGAGTTTTGGTGGGACATCTCTCTGAAGTCGGGACTTTAATGTTGCTCTGGACCCTTGGGAAGATACATTTTCAAAACTAAAGAGGAAATGGTCCACATCATCCTTGCAGTTTTTCTTGCTGCTGGTTATTAATACTCTGTCCACCATAGTCTGCCGCAAAGCTATCCTAAATTCTTTGGGAGTTGGGTTGAATCGGTGTCCGCATTTGCCTCGGATGACAGAAAAAAGGTTTTCCAAGCAGTCCTGATTCAAACGGCTTGTCAGTAGGAACTTGAACCCGCAGTTTTCTCTCAGATGGTCCCACAGTTGAATGAGACATTCAACAGATAGCTTCCATCCCTCAATGCATGGCAGACTTCCACTTTTGTTGTTGCATTTCACGGTACTTAACCACTTCTGGGTCTGTCTCAGGAAAGTGACATGATCTGTTTTGGCAGACTCAGGATTACTCATTGTTCTCTTCGACTTCAAAGATCTGCTGTTGAAGGCATTGAAGAGGCGGTCAAACATTTCAGCAAACTGAGCTGTGGCGGAAGCTTCAGGGGACAAGGCTCCAAGTGACACCATAGTGGTCAGTCCTGCAGCTACAGAATGGCTCAGCACTTGTGTTGCAAGGCTCACTCGTAAGTTGGAGAATACAGGTAGGTTCAGATGTCGTTTGGTAAGCTTTGGGGCCATCCGTATTGGGAGAGCTGAGTCCATGTGATAAAACTTTTGGATATAATGCCAGGTCACAGGCTGTCCTCCTACAATGTAACCATGTCCTTTCATGTTATTGCGAATGCTTTTAATAAGGTGGGGAGGGTTGTACATCACAAAGATTTTATTCCCTGTTAAGGAGAAAAAAGGCTTTTCCAAGGTTATTCCCAAGCTGTTAATCATTGCCCGATTGTTACTGCCTTGGTCACAGATGATGACAACAGGTTTTAATCCTATTTGCAGTATCTTGTTCAGAACATCTTCCAGCAGTGATTTTATCAAGGAGGCTTTGACTGGGCCACTTGTGAGAACATATGATAGTGGTTGCTTCCATCTGGTGCTCAGTCCCCTGACCATGAAAACAAGGGCGTGGTCTGCCGGTTTCTTTGAGCGTCCCAGTAATCCGTAGTCTTCAAAGCCTTCAACAGAGTCATGTATGGAGTCGTAACACAGGCCCTTCTTGATAGACATTTCATCAAAGAGGACTGCGCATTGCCTTTCTTGAGTATTCATTGCTTGGACTTTGATCTGGAAAAGATTTAATATGTTGTTGCAGATACCTGTCTGGACATTAATATTTCTGAGTGACTTTGAGAGGGTTTGGGGGGATGGTAGGTGGAAGATTTTCTGGAGGAGGGTATATGCTTTTCTGCTTGCATGATAAAGTGATAGGGCAAAACTTTTCTCTGCAGGCGTCCAGCGCCGAGCGTTTTTAGACAGTTTGGACACTCTAATTTGTGTGAGGACAAAACTAACGGAGGGTTCTGGAAGGTGCTGCCTAAGGACGTCATTTAGGTTCTTAGGAATTGTCAGCTCAGAAGATGTACCTGGTCTAGACATATTCTGGACTTTTTTCTGCAACCTCCAGTTTCTCATTTGCGATGTTTTCAATTTTCTTTTCAACGCCTTTTTCTTGCTAATGGAAGCAGCTTCAGTCTCTTGCACACTTTGTAATGCAGGTTGCTCTTCCAAGTTTGCAGCTTCAAAAGATTTTCCATTTGTTGTGCAAGGGCCAGGTGGTGTAAATTTTGCTTCTGTATTGGGGTTGAAAATTGATACATGATGCTCTTTTGGGGGAGCCCGAGTTGACATTAACTTAGGGGGTGGATTTGGAATATTAAAAAGTGTAGGGACGGCATCCTTCGTTAGCAGCCTTCTCTTTCCTCTACTTTCTCTGAAGCAGCAGGCCTCAAAATGTTCTGAGCAGAGAACATTATTTTTGTATAGAAGGTGGGCTGGTTTCTTATCAAGGTCTGCCCGTCTTGTATTAATTACCCATTGCTTGCACCTAAAACCACACGTAAGTGTGAAAAAAATACAAATAGTTACCACGAGGATGGGGGGGGGGGTGTGAAGGGTTGTCATATTGTTATTCTTATTACAGCTGTATTGTTATTTTAATGTTCTTCACATCCTTTGTCAGAATAAAGGGAAGAGGAAGAAAGGTGGAGAGCACTTTTCTCCTGAACTTTTATTTAACCTTAGTAAGGCAACCTGTGATTGTTAACAGTGTTGCAGAGTATAAAAAAAGTTTGGCTTCTTCCATCTTTTTTTATTATTAGTTTAAGGCTACAGTACAAATCAGTTTTAGCAAATGTGACAGAATGAGTTAATAAATATGTACAATTCATTTTTGTATGTGTGATTTAAATTAGATCTAAGTGACTGGTGTCAGGTTTAAATATCATTATTATCAGTCGAGATCTATTATAATCTATCTAGCCTGTAGCTAGATCCGTTAGATCTGGCACAGTAATCATAGAATCTAGATCTAGATCTAAACCCAAGTCTTGAAACAATAATTATAGGCCTAAATGTAGTTAAAATCATGAGAAAAAATGACTTTATGAAGTGCTAACTATAAAATACATAACTGACCCATACGATACATTCCCCATTATATCTAGTCTAGATCTAATTCTGCGAGTTGCGAGTTTAAGAAATCATATCGTGAAAATCTTGACCCAGTTTATGTCTCGATTCCGATTAAATTATGACAATAAACTTTTGTAAAACACTGGAATATTTTATCAATACCTTTCAATATCAATTGGGAAGCGATGGAAAGTAAGATCGGGTCGCTTTATGCTTGAATTTTTGCAATTTATTGCAGAACACCAGCGACATTGCGAGTTCGCCATCGTAATTTCTGTCTGCTATGTTTCTGATCAGCTGTTTGTATTTACCACAGCGACCTCAATTTAGCCGCGCTGACCCAGTTTCGTGTTTTGGCGGAAGTGAACCCTCTCTAAATATCTAAGCTCTCTGTAGATATATAGAGAGGGTTCACTGTCGGCCGCTTTGCATTGCGAGACACGGGGGGCGCCGCGAACCAGCCGGCGAGCGGGCTAAATGTAGGTCGCTGTGGTAAACAAAACCACGTGTAGGTATTTTCAGTGGGAGAAAGAGCGAACTCCGTGGTATAAACTTAGTAAACTGGCGGCTTCTTACGCTTTCAATCAACCCCAAACTGTGAAGAAACCCCAGTAGGTAGATGCTCACGTTCTTTATGATACAGATAGCTCTTTTCAAATAAAATAAACCACATGAAATTGCATTTTCGCGAGGTGCTGATTTCAAATCTCTGGGCCTAATGGCAGTACAGCGTAGATCTAGATCTCATTGGATCGACAGTATGATTATGAATCGAAAGCATCCCACCTAAATCCAGGCTTCTAGCTTTTTATTTTGTCATAGATCGTGTTAAACCTAGCATTCCCTAGCTGGACTTAGGCGGTAGGTGTTTGAAGACTATAATTGCCTTCCTTTCAAGTCACAAAGTGCTCTCCTGTGAACTTTGTGCGTTGTGAACTTGTAGCCTCTGCATGCTATTGATTGTAATTGACAAGGTACTGAAGATCGTCGTTTCTCAAGGCCTCATCCTGCTCTGACAGGCCAAGGAGATGCATGCTTTCTTTAGGCTCCATTATTTTTTACAATAAGCTGACTCCTCAACCCGGAGTTGCGAAGACACGGAGGGGTATTGAAGCTTTCAGCTGATGCCAACAACCAATATTGTTTGCAGAGAAGCTGATGGTGAACCAGACCCTCTTTCCTTTCATCTGTCGAAGCTTTTCTCCAAAATAAATAAATGTGCGGTCTGCATTGCGGATGCTTTAAAAGGTGCATGTGCATTCATTCAGCTGGAGCATGGAGATGTAAATTTTGCCATTGTGTTCGGCTTGTAAATTGTTACATGCTCATTTTGGGGTGTGCAGGGTGGCGTTAATTTAGAGGGTGGTTGAGGAACGCCAATAAAATAAATAAATAAATAAAATGTCAAGATAGAATGCATTCTTCTTCATGGCATACCCTCCACCTTCTCTAGAGCAGCAGCCTCAAAATGTTCAGAGCAGTGAATACTGCATTAATTGTAAAGAATATGCTGTTCAGGCTTCTTATCTAGATCAGCATCTTGGATTGTTTACCCACCACTTGTAGCCTAAACCAAACATAACTAAGGACAAAATATTATGAGTTACCACAACTTACTTATATATTCTTGGAGGGGTGGGGCCCGGTCGTGTTATTAATCTGTTATTATTATGATATTGTTAACCATCTTTTGATGAACAGGGAAGAACACTCTTTCTCTCTTTCCCATAGTAACAGCAGCTTGTAAGCACAGTGTTGCTTCTTCCTTTTTAAGCTATACCATGATTATTTTTAGTTTTAGAAAATGCATCAGAAAGGTGAATATAAATAATCTATAATGAAATACTTTTTAGTATAATTGTACATGTATGATATAAATTAAACATAGAATAAGTGGTTGATATAGATCTAGGTGTAAAATTAATCTTATTCTAGGCCTGTGCATATCATCCTGTAATTAGATCTAGATCTCTAAGCTAGATCTAGAATCTAGATCTAACTCGATAGACTCAAGGCCCAAGTTTTGAAACCGTGTGCATATATTTTTTCTGTTAGAATCATAGAAGGAAAGCTCTTATAAAGAGATAGACAGAATATTGACCTCAAGGTTCCCCAATTAGATCTAGTTTTGAATACGATTGCGATTTTGAGTCAGCTCACAAAGTGAAAAGTCAGGGCGTAAAATTCTTGACCAGGATTATGGCTAATCTAGATTTCGTCTAAAGATGCGATCAAACATTTGTGAAACAACGGAATGATTTCCTCATTACTTTTCTAAATCAGTATGGATGATAAAAAAATTAAGCTCGGGCAGTTTTACTGAAGAATTCATGCAATATTACTGCAGAACTCCAGCGGCAATGCGGGTTCGCCATAGTAATCTATGCACAGCTGTTCATGTTTACCACAGCGACCTCATTTTAGCGGCGCTGACCACAGACTCTGTGTCGCTGACCCAGTTTCGCGTTTTGGCGGAAGTGAACCCTCTCTATATATCTATCCTCTCTCTCTGGAGAGTGGCAATCACAAAAAAAAAGTAACGAAACAATTCTTTTTGCATATTATTCGACTTTGAGCGTTTTACTTACTGTGAGTCTAACATCCACTTAGACTGAAAGAAAAGAACAAGATTTGAAAATTCATGGTTTTTTTTTTTTTTTTTTTTGAAAGTAGACAAAATAAACTTATAATACAAAAAGACAAGCAATCAACTGTTCGCAGTTTTAATCCAGACAAAATTAATGCCACTCTTGAACTGTTAGATTTCCATAAACTTCATAACATAGATCTAGCATTCTACATTTCATTTTTTCAAAAGAGCAGCAACAACAACAAAAAATAAATGTAAATGTTAAGCTATAGATAATGGTTTTCAGATTTACTGGAGCTGGTGTCCTACGACTCTTCATTTCACCCTGTTAAAATCTCTCTGATCCCCGATCTCCCTCCATTGACAATCTAATTCCGGGTTCACACAGTCACACAGAGTGCTCTAAAAGAAAAATCAGTCATTCAACACGTAATTTATCTCATGTATTATAAATGTTACCGATGTGGGGGCAATGAGCACTATGACGCCTGAACCGTGTTCGTATATTGCAATTTGATAAGCAAACGTGAAACCCAAGGGCTCACTTTTAGCGGAAATCCGTTCTGGCATAGACCATCGAATCTCGATACAAGCACTTTATCGGGTGCCATACAAACTGAAATAAAGAAAGGCGAAGTGTGAGTTTCCCAAGTTGATTGATTGTGCTGTGTGATTGGGGGCCGATTTAAACTTACACTTTTGAACAGTAGGCCTACTACATGTCCATACTAAGGGCCCCTTTTACATAATAGTAATAATACAATGTATTAGCCTACCGATATATAGATGAAGGCTAGAGATTATCGGTTTAATTATCATAGCTGGCCGCTTACAATTCTCGTAACCCTAGTCCTGCGCGAGGTCACAATGGCAGCCCAGAGCCCTCAAACCGGGAAGCACGCGGGGCCACGTTATTGCTCCTCATATTGTAACCCTCGTCCTGCGCGAGGTCACTTTTGTGGGATGGCAACTCCACATCTCCTATTTCTTTACTTGGTTGCTCCCACTGATCGTTTTCTTACGCCCATTTCTGTCACCCCTACTACATCTAACAAAAATTATGGTAACGTCCGATGAAATGTGATAGCCATTCGTCATACCCATGTAATAGTTCTGGCAGGTGAGAACTTTGAACTGGGGAAAATCAAAGGAAAAATTTTGACTTTGATGCCAGTTGTTCTATGCATAATGAGTAATGTTACACAAGGTATCTATTGGTAGCTTTGTCATCCGGGAAACCTGAGACAAAATGATTGACTTTGTTGTTGGTTGGTTGTCTTATTTGATGTGGTAATTAGAGAGATATTCTGTTACGCTGAGGTACAATGTATGTACTGGAGCTGGAAATCAAACGTCTTGCTAAAGTCATTGAGAAAGTTGTGCTAAGGAAACAAAAATAATGCAGATTGAGCTTTAAAGCGGTGGAGGAGGGAGAAAGGAATGTCATGATGACACCATGCAGTTAATACAAGTTAAGTACCTGGCTTAATAAATAATTTATCCACTTATTCTATTTATGGCCTAACTTAGGGACAAGAAAGGGCAGACCTCTTGGGAATAAGGTTTTATGTAAATGTAGAAAATTGTTTATCATGAGCCTTCTCTTCTATTCAACAATAAAACTGAATACTTCTCATCACAAGTAGGCCTACTTTATCCAAATATTATAGGGGTCACTCACGATTTATCCAGATTAATTTTGTTATAGTGTACTAAAGTGAACACGATGCACGTATTCAAAATGTCCCGATTAACCTGACAGCTGAGGTTGGCCAAAGATAGTAGACAAACAAGATAGTTCACTCGAGCAAAATTCCGTCCGCGCGCACCACCAGCGCCGCCTACCGAGTTGCGCGAACGATAGTACTTTCGCTTTCTGTTGTCAGCCCCCTTTTCGCTCATATTGGAAAGTTGGGTAGCAACACAGCTTTACAGACCCGCTGCCGGACTCTTGAAAGGGTCATTCATGTTTATATGAATATCAGGCAGCATCACAGTCTGAAACACAATCAGAGTTTTACGGAAGGGGAAGAAACGGAACAGAAAACTGTACCTCAGTTACAAAACCTCATTTACAGGCACCGGCTGACAAACTTATTCACATATTATTAAATGATAATTGTCAACAATGGTCGTTTTTGTATTGTGCAGACTTCGAGGTTTTCCCCACAAGCAGAGCTATGCCACATGTAAACTGTCATAGAATGATACTGATCTACAAATCTTAAACACTTAAATGTATTTTTGTTGTGAATTTATTGTCATAATACCACTAACACTGAATTAAAGAGTTGTGTTCCTTACAATTACATGCAACCATGATTTGTGTTTCTTTCAACAGTGTGAGGACAAAACTTTCTGAAATGACATCAACAAACAGAATTGTACGTAGCAAGGTTCTGCTTGATTAAAAAGGACATAGTTATTTATCA
>OZ007575.1:54790814-54873314 GCA_963931925.1 Onchidella celtica | reverse complement strand
TATATTTCTGCCAGGAAAGCATCAGTTACGAGGGTTGTTTTGGTAGAAATTCATAATAATTGGATATCCGTATAAACCACATCGTTGAGAAGACGTTTTGTTCAAATGTGAGCACCAGCCTGCCTATTCATAAACTTATAATAGGCCTACGTGGTTTGCGTTTGATGGAATAATTTCGAGTCAGTAATTATAGTTGTAGGTCCTAACTGGTAAAGACTGACATCATAATATTTTTTTTTTTTAAATGCACCAAATTTCGTTAAGCAAAATTCATGTTCTGCTAGTGGCGCCTCGAGTCAATTCTGATTGGAGACTGTTTTGTCTCAGAGCGCCAGGTCTCTCTTTCTGCCTGCTGATCCAAGACGATTTGGACGCACCCGAACAGGTGAGACAGGCTGGACTCGGTCTTTACAGTGTGCCAGGTCGCCTTCAATTCCATAGACTGTATCTCACACTAAAACCGACACGAAAGTACAACTCGACACGCCATCGGCTTGCGAGTGTTTAGATTTTAAACACATACAGCGTAGTTCTCAAACACATACTGCTATCTTACGTTTTGTTAGTTCCAACTCCACTTTTTGCACAATTGAAATACTTGATGTTAAACGTTTGCGGCTTTAGTATTATGATTGGGAGTTAGACTAAATCGGAACTGTGAAACAGATGGATAAGTGCCACAGCATATTATAAACCGGCGTCTGAGCGTCTATTTTGTTATACCTCTTCTACACTCGAAAAGATCTCTAGTTTTTGTTTTTTTCTCTTCAGAAAATGGAAATCGAAGAAACAAAAACTAGGATCGCGAATTCCATCCATCGTACCTGATGTTGCGGAGAAATTAACTTAAACCTTGAGGCTTGGCAGTATTCACTACAGAGTAGCTTGCTGTCAGGCCTGTCTGTAAGGAAGGACAATAAATACCTTTCTTCCTTCTTGAGAACTTCGCCGACTGTTCAAAACTGAGATGAAACTTGTACCGTCAGCAATAGATAATAAATATAGACCTACTGACATACTAAGAAATTCGAGACTTAATGAAAAAAAAAGTCTTTTTTATCTTTGCACAAAGGTGCTCCAAGACGCAATGCCCTACAGCAGGGGTCACCAAACTTTTGTCACAGAGGGCCGGATAACTGACAGGCTTACAAGCGCGGGCCGCATAAGCATTCTGTTCAAAGCTTGTCCATTCCGTAGCTCTAGATATTCCTGGTTTTATCAAACAAAATCAAGTACCATGGCGGGCCGGATGAACTGACGTCGCGGGCCGGATCCTGTAGTTTCGTGACCCCTGCCCTACAGGTTTTAGAATATCTCTAGTGCGTTAAGAAACACCCAGCCTGTTGCCTTTTCCTCGAAACCCGACTGTTGTATTGCAGTAATTTGTTCGCATGCGATCTTTGATTTTCCAAGACCGTAAGATATTCTGACCCGTAAATCCGCAACCAATGTGAAATTTTCAAAGCAACTAATTTCTTGAACCCTTTTTAAATAATATAAAACATGCACCCTAAATATTCAGCCTTACAGTAAGCGCACCATGGCTAATTCAGGTCACTTCCATATCCCTTCTGAAAACTAAATTCACCTTCGAGTGAAAGAATAAATTATAGTGATATTTTCAATTGTAGTAAATTTACAACAGATAAAGGTGAAGAAAGATCGGTTATGTAGGGGAGGGGGGGGGGATTGAAAATGATGACTGTTGCTGGCAATTACAAGCTGTATTTGACTGTATACTACAATAAGTAAGTGTATAAATGCTGCAGGGAGCGGAGAGAGTGAACGACCATGCATTTTGTCTGTTTGTTTGTTTGTTTAATGTTTTCTAAGATTGTTCACACGATTCTTGTGTGTGTTTTGAATTGGCCGCCAGGCCTATAATAAACTAAACTTGAAACTTGATACCTTATCTCTCAAGTGAAATGATGTAGTGAACGTCAGTTATTGTCCTTTATAAGAAACAAAAACTTTCCGTTCAAGTGTCATTTTTTGTCCATTAGCAAAAGTGTGCACTTTTTTAACGTAGTTGGTGAGATATTGTTTGAAAGACTGCTCTTCTGGAACCTGAGGCATTTTTATAACATTACAAAAAATAAAAAAAGATGAATTTTCCAACGGCAAAAAAAAAATAATTATGTCGACAGAGCTGATTTTGAGAAAAACGGCTTTGAAGTGAAACTAATTGTGGGTCTGACACAAACTTCCAACTTGGCTGTTGTTTAGGGGACCGTGGCATGTTACAGGGTAAACTGTAGATGAGCAGTGAACACTTCTCACTATGATCTCTATAAGGGCTTTGTAATTAGACTACGGTCTCCTAATAAGATCCAAAAACTTCCGACTTGGCTGTTGTTTAGGGGACCGTGGCATGTTACAGGGTAAACTGTAGATGAGCAGTGAATACTACTCAGTATGATCTCTATAACGGCTTAGTTATTAGACTACGGTCTGCTAACAGCAATCACTCCAAATTAATGGGTCAATCTTGTTTTAAGGGGGTCACTGACTTCAATTTATCAGAAATGTCTTGTCTTTTATTATGTGTATAGAACTCAAAATGTCATGTTGGCGACTTATTGAGGGTTTTCTCACGCACACTCACATAATAATAAATGAAAACCAATAGCCCACAGATCAACTCCCAATACATTCAGTCAAAGGGCTGCAAAGTTATAGCTTTCGGTAGAGGGGCACAAATTTCTGAACAGACTATTATAGCTAGCTGGTCAGCAAGAGACACCATTTTGAGTGGGACAACCTACATACGGGGAATGTAATGATTTTTTTTTTTTTAATCGCCACTGTTTTCTGGCGGTACCAACAGGATGGACTTCCTATTTTCTAACACTCCAGGTTTGTCCACGTCATGCACTTAGCCTGACACAAAGTTTCTTATCTCCTTATCAAACCTTCCAGTTCTCCAACTTCGTCCAGATTTAAAAAACTAAAAGTCACGACTAAACTTGGTCACGATGCCTTTTGTGTGTGTGTGTGTGTGTGTGTGTGTGTTAGTTTTACGAAAGTCTTGTGCTGTATCACGGGTCTGATTTTTTTTTCTGCACAGCATAAAAGAGGCAAAAAAAAGAAGAATATACAGACGCAGGCAAGCACCCCGCACACACGCACTCGTGCACACAGACACGCACGGACATAGACACGCACGCACACAAACACGTACTCACGCACGCATGAGACACGCACGCACGCACACAATCAGGCACGCATACTCACACACGAACACATACAGGCACACAAAACCGCCAAATAAACAGACCTCGACGTAAAGTAAATGACTGAACTGCTTTCTTTTGTACTAGATCTTGATCTATCTAAAATCTGTGAAAACAAAACTCGCGCGAATTTTAACAAGACCCACTGCCCAAAGAAATAAAAATAGACATCAATAATGCCATGTTTTTATGTCAAGACGTCTCAGATTTATTAATGTCCAGTTCAGTAGTTACACTGTTTTGTGAGACTGAGTGCTTGAAAATGATAAGGTTTACAATACAACAGGCGCAGCTGGTTATTTTTATTTTATGAAATAAGGATGTCAGACTAACTTTATCTCTATTGACAAAGTGCAGGAGAAGTTGGAAAGCTTGTTTCATATCTCACAAAAATGGCCTCCCTCCGCTTCCCCACTCCTTCTGCTGCTGCCGCCATCGCTACCACTACGAAATAGACAAAAAGACAGACAAACAGACATACATGCAGGTAGATAGAAGGACAGACAGACAGACAGATTGATAACAATATAGACAGATAGATAGATAGATCGATAGATAGATAGATAGATAGATAGATAGATAGATAGATAGATAGATAGATAGATAGATAGATAAACAGGCAGACAGTCAGACAAATAGACAGACAGGCAGGTAGATGGAAAGTCAGACCGACAGATATAAGTGAAAAGAAAAAGAAAATAATTTGACAAACAAACACTTGCAATGTGTACAGCGCTCCCAAAATCAAACATACTATACCACTCGCAAAGACTAGTGTCTAGCTGTGTTAGCGGACATCACTGACTGTCTACTTTCATACTATAACAGGGCACATTAATCTCACATTGGATTCAAAATCTCCTTAAAGTATAATTTTTCCAGTAGAAAAGACAAGGCAAAAACTTCCAGTTATCAGCTTTGTCAGGCCTGTGATTTGTACGTGTTTCAGTGACATCTCAGAACTACTTGAAAGCTCTATTTCTCTCCCCCCCCCCCCGCACATCCCCACTAATTTGCCCTAGTTGTCTGAACCAATCCCGTGTGCAAAATGCTTGAACGTGACCTAAATATGCTGTAGATGAAAGGCTTTCTCCTGACTGATTTGTGAGTCTTCACCAGTTTGTCTTGAAGTCCGTCGTCAGGGGGCCATTCATGAAGTAGGTACACGGGGAGGGGGGTTGCTCCCAGCGTATGAAAAGTAAAAATAGGGGGGGGGGTCAGTGGAGCGTACTTGCGCTTTTCAGTTACTGTAACGTGTTAAAATATTTAGCTTTGTAATTCATCAATTTTGTTTCAACGAAATAAGTTTTAGGATTATATAAACATCAAAGACAGGCTTAAGTAAGTTGATAATCAAACACTCAATTAGTCCATTCAAAATAGTAGTTCAAGTTTCAGAACACCAAGGCTTTGTCACGGAGGGGGTGGTAGAGGAGGGGGGAGGGGGGGGGCAAGAATATGAAAAGCGTGTAAAGGGGAAAGTGTGTGTTTGTGTTTGTGTGTTTCTGTGTGGGGGGGGGGTGGGAGTTGAAATTGCCATATCGAGCGTACATACTTTACAGATGTCCCCGGTGAATGTTTGAAGTTGCACACAAAGAAGCTAACAAAGTTTTACCATCCCCAATTACAAATTTAAAGTCGTCTCCACGTCTCCCACCAATCTGTGAAAAATCGTTTTTGTCAGTCACTAAGAATCGCGACAGGCTGGCAGATTGACCTAGCAAATCTTTCCCTAGTGTATGTATGTCTTTTTCTCACCATTAGTTTTGAACCGCTACAGCCCCAGAAAGCCACGGTGTTTCAAGTAAGTGTCAGTAACTAACGTTCGTTGTTTTTGCCAAAGCTGATCCAGATTTCAGCACGTCAGTCTTCTTTCATGGAGTCTATTAACTTTTAGTAAAAGCCGCATGTAAGGACCAGTACTATGCTTTTCGTACATAATCTGTGGTAGTATAAATGACCTAGGGCCGTTTCAAATCAATCTAATATTTTGTTTTTTACCAACTATAAGTATAGCCGCAGTGCAAAGTTATATCTATTAGAAGCCGCTATCATCTTCGTATTTCAAGTGGATTTTTCAGTGCTGTATAAACTTGTTGCCACAAAGCTTTAAGTAAGGTTGGTCAGTTCACATAAATACTGCCGAGGTTTGATCAGCTATTGTGACAAACTATTCAGGGTTAAGGACGCAGTGGCATGTAGAGGTTACGTGATGCCCCATCATACCCGGGGTTAGCTCCTTGATTGTACGCCCCAAGACTTAAGCAATAGGGTCTAGACACTCTTGATTGGGTGCCAGGGGCGACGTGCCCCCATTCTGCAAGACACTGGAATTTTCACGTAAAAGGGGGAAGGGGAGGGGGGGGGGCACGTACTGTCAGATTCCACAATGAACGAAACATGAATGCTTAAGTCAAGTGTTGGATATAGGGAAACATTATAATTACAATAGTCGTTTAAAGACAGATACGTCATGTACATGAAAAAGAGTTACATGTATAAGCTTTTGAGCCAAAATGGCATTTTACCCCGCGGTAATCGTTTGGTCAATTTCACAGATTATCAATTTGTCTCAACAGTGCTAGAACAATTCGTTTCAAAAAGATTTAAAAGCAATAATGTGTTTTAATATATTTTTAAAATAGAGTTATACTTTGTGAAGCATTTAACTGTCCAAGGTCTTAATTTCCGAGAAATCACAAAGCATTCAGTTTTCTTGAAATCACGCAGGGAAGTAAAATTTGTCTGTTCAAGGCTTGTTATGTGTTATGGAAATGTGGTTCTAAAATTAAAGTTTCAACTTCAAGTTTAAGTGTATTGTAGGACTGGCGTCCAATTCAAAATATACAGAAGAACTTATACATTTCTTTATAATAAAATACAGTGAGTAAAATGTAATTTGATTGGTACCCAATTTCATCTGTCGTAAATTTACTATACATGAAAATATTACTAAGATCTACATTTTCAAACAAAGAAGAATTCGGGTTTCAGACCTTACCAAGAGAAACCACAGAGCAACAATATTAAAAAGTTCTTTAGCTTCAGTTCCACTAAATGTTCCCTTCTATTCATGATGATCAGTGCTGGATTTAGATTTGGCGTGGCCCTAGGTTATATCAGTCTTGGAAGCCTATTGTTGGAAAGCCACACCAAAAGGTCTTACAAAGGCTCTTCTGAAAATTTAGGAGTGAGATCTATACAATAGACCTATACGTTTAACTTGCCCAAAATATCACTAGCATTAATTACGTAATGAGAATTAACAATTTTTTAGGAGACAAAAACTAAAATTTCAGACATTTTGTGAGGTCCCTTCAGATTGGTGGTCCTAAGCTATACCAGTCAGCGTCTCTACGTCAATTGACATTAGATTTGTCTAGGATTTCCGTATGGTTGATGGAATTATAGTAGGGACGAGTTCCTTACAAGAAACTGATGTTGCAACCAGCGGATCTGCGTAGGAACAATGACATTCCTGTACACAAACTTGACATCAGTCCTAAACGTCCGATTTCCGTAAGATTGCGGCCGGATAGCTTAGCGAACACCTCTATACGGAGCCAGTGATGATAATCTAAACCGGTGTTCTCTGATGTTTTCAGATTGTTCCAGCACAATGTCTTTCTGGTACCTATTGGTTCTGTGTCCGGCCCTAACTCTTGGCATAGTCCTGAAGCCCTACAACAAGACAGCCCTAGAAATCTACAATGATGTTGACCTAGATGGAGATGGCTCCGTGAACCTTTCAGATGTTGACCAGTATTTTTTGGTGAAAATCCTGTACTGGTAGAAAAGCGATTATTATTGTTCTTGTTATGGGACCTGGCGTGATTGTTTCCCCCTGTAGTTGTTTCCCTTGTCTGAAAGTGCTGATAATGTAATTGTGTGTGTGTTTGGGTTGATGGCATGTGTGTGTCTTCTGGAGGATGGTTGTTTGTCACGGATGGGTTGCATGTGCGTGTCCGTGTGCTGGGAGGTTGTGATGTTGATGTTGGACAATATTTGTAACTGATTGTGTATAATAATTATGTTTGTCACCAGTGAGATTGTACATGTTCTCATCTTTATACTGGTCTGTATGGAATAAACGGGGGAGTAATCTGGTCTGTACTGAGATTTCGAGTCATGTAATTGAGTGGATGCATAAAACCTGTAACACAACTTACAGTTCTCAAAATTTTTAAGTCTAGAGATTGCTCATCGTGAAGATAATGACAAGCCTGGTCGCACACAAGCCGAATTTGATCGGCCAACTGGCTGGGTGGTGACGTGACGAAATTGTCTTTCAATTAGACCTCGCATAATAGAACTTTTTGTTGTTGTTGTTGTTGGTTTGGTCCTATGTTAAGTTGGTCCAAAGCCCTGCGGCCAAAGTTGAAAGTTTTGTTGTTGTTTTTTTCTAAATTATTTGTTCCGCTCTTACGATGCTTATGTTCAAAATGATAGCACTTTGTTGTTTAATTTCATGACCCAAGACATGGAAATCGCTGCCCCAAGACCTGAGAGATAATTATACAAAACACCGAACTGTTTAAGAAAGGCTTGAAAAAAAAATTGATTGATATAAGCAACCACTGTTGACCTGTATTTAGTACATTCTTCATACGGCTGAACTGAATTTGAGTTGAAGAATAACTGTGAAGTGCCTAAATCTTGCATCTGACAGGATGAAGCACCACACAAATGTGCTTGTTATGATTATTTTCATTATTATTACAGTGGAACCTGCTTATGTCGAATTCAGGGGATCAGGAATTGTATAAAAGAAATTTCTTGTTACCCGCTTTCCGTTTAAGCAGGTTTCACAGTACTATCTATAAATGAATAATTCTTCATTGTCTTCCCAATTCTCCAGCTTATAGACAGAGATCACAGCGGTGAAGCCAGTAAGCAAGAGTTCGAGCTCTTCATCGCCGACCATTATCCAGACTTCAAAGGCTATGAGGACATCATGTACACGTACTTTGACCGCTCAGCCGACGGCAGGTTGACCAAGCTGGATCTAGAGGAAATGTTCGAGCAGTCTGACACTAACCGGGATCACATCATCACTGAAGTCGAACATGTCGAGTAAGAAATGTTTTACTTTCTTTCAAGCGGTGGCTTTTCATGTTAACAATGAACAACATTTATTTAAGCTTTGTTTTTTTTTTTTCAATGAACCGAACAAAAGAGGAAAACAACAACAGCAAATCCTACACCTCGGGTCTCCATGGCTTGGTATGCATCTCACGCAGTGTTCGCGTAAAAATATTTACAGTTACAGAATAAGGGTTTTATCATTCAACACTTTAACTGCGGTACTTTCGTACAAAGGGAAGGGCGGATGGGTGGGTGGACGGGTGGTTGGATGGGTGGTTGGATGGGTGGGTGGACGGGTGGTTGGATGGGATTGAAACCAAGGGCATGAAAAGTATACAACTGGAAGTGGGTTGTCGAGTATGGTGGAAAACAAGTGTACGTACTCTACGGTGGGACTTCTTCGTTGGTTCATTTGTTTGTCTATCTATCTATCTATCTATCTATCTATCTATCTATCTATCTATCTATCTATCTATCTATCTATCTATCTATCTATCTATCTATCTGTCTATCTGTCTGTCTGTCTGTCTGTCTGTCTGTCTGTCTCTCTCTATCTATCTATCTGTTTGTCTGTCTGTCTGTTTGTCTGTCTATCTATCTATCTATCTATCTATCTATCTATCTATCTATCTATCTATCTATCTATCTATCTATCTATCTATCTATCTATCTATCTATCTATCTGTCTGTGTATCTGTCTATCTGTCGGTCTGACTGTATCTCTGTCTATCTGCCTATCTATCTATCGAAATTTGAAACATTTCCTTGAAAGTATACATTCTTACAGAAAATAAGATGGGCCCACAGAGCTCTATAGATAGACTAGAGATGGGGAGTAGGTCAAGTCATTGTGCACCTTGTGGTGCCTGGAGGCGAGGCAAAAGGAGGGCAAGGTTTCGACAAAAAGTCTGACAAATTTTAATGGTACGCACTTGTGGTTGTTACAACCGTGGTTGTAATTAATAGTCGCATGCCTTCCTCTGTCAGCATGGCCCAGCGTTTGATGGTCACGCAAATGGCCGCCATCTGTCAGTGGACGGAAGAGAAGCGGGGCAACGGAGTGTCCTCTCTTGTCTACCGCAGAGCTCTATGAAGGGGCATTGAATCTTTCTATTTTTGTAATTTTTAGCCCCCCCCCTCCCCCCCCCCCCACCGGCTTTGTCATGTCCGTTTGTATCTTTTTTTTTTAATTCACGATTATTTTGATGAATATTTTTCAGCTTGTTTTCATCGATTGTGAGATTGTTGGAGATTTTGATCAACTCTGGCAACTCCACATCAACATAATTAATGTCCTTCTTGGCAACAATTGCGCGGACTGACCTGGTCCTGGCTAAATCTGACCTCCTCTATCAGTGCTTTGGACTAATAATTCCAACTTGAATACAAGATGCTGTCCTCCTCGTCAGCTTAATCCAAATTTTGCATGTTCTTTGATTGTAAATGAAATAAATAGATGTACGGATAAACAGAGGTTTCGTTCTTGTTATTTCTCATGAAAAAGGCGTTATGCGTATTAGAATGAATTCTGTTAATGCTGTTAAAACACTATTTAAGAAAAGAGGCGCCTTCTCCACAGTATTTCGCGACCTTAGTTGTTGTTTATTCTATCTCCAGTTTCTGAAAAAAAACCAACAAACTGGAAATCATTTAGCATGTAGAAGAGGTATAACAAATGCACACTTTGACACTTGTATATAATGCTTTGTGGCACTTACGATGCCGGTTCACAGTTCCGATTTATTCTAACTCTTTATCATAATTATTAACTAAAGCCTCAAATGCTTCATGTCGAATTTCTTGTTTGAGCAAAAAGAGGAGTTGGGGTAAACAAGAACTGCGGTCGCGATTTGTTGACATCTTGTTTCACTCATTTACTCAAGGTGACTGCCCATTGGCGCCGTCAAACCAAGAATGCAACATACCGCCTTGTTGGCACGATGTCAAGCTCACGACATTGCTTGTGTTATTGTGGCTAAAGCTGCAACACTTTCTCGACTCTTTTATTCAACACCGTGCACGATGAGTGTCAATATCTTATAGTTTTGGCTTAACACACTTGAAATTATTTCTTGTGTAGTACCTTTGTATAATACCACTGTCATCACTGTCGTTCGACAGCTGGTGGTAATTTGATACAATATGTCCCATTCACACATAGGCAAAATCCCTACTGTTGAGAAAACGAAATATACCCGATCCTTACATAAGTCTTATGAACAATATAATTGATGTCAAGGATTTAACAAAATCATATCATATTAAATCATTTGGATGAGAAATGACAATTTCAGCAGCAGCAGAAGTAACAACAACATCAACAATAAGAGCAACAGCAACAACAAGTCTACCAGCAACGGCAACAATAACTCTACCAACAACAGCAACAACAACTCTACCAGCAACAGCAACAATAACTCTACCAGCAACAGAAACAATAACTCTACCAGCAACAGCAACAATAACTCTACCAGCAACAGCAACAATAACTCTACCAGCAACAGCAACAATAACTTTACCAGCAACAGCAACAATAATTCTACCAGCAACAGCAACAATAACTCTACCAGCAACAGCAACAATAACTTTACCAGCAACAGCAACAATAATTCTACCAGCAACAGCAACAGTAACTCTATCAGCAACAGCAACAACAACTCTACCAGCAAAAACAACTCTACCAGCAACAGCAACAACAACTCTACCAGCAACAACAACAGTAACTCTACCAGCAACAGCAACAACAACTCTACCAGCAACAGCAACAACAACTCTACCAGCAACAGCAACAACAACTCTGCCAGCAACAACAACAACAACTCTACCAGCAACAGCAACAACAACTCTACCAGCAACAGCAACAACAACTCTACCAGCAACAACAATAGCAACATTAGAAATAACAACAACAGCAACAACGATGACCAAAGAGCGTACGATCCCTGTAGATTTTGGCCAATCATTTGTTAGGAAAGCAACAGTAAAAAATGTGAATGCGGCATTTGATTTATTCACATGATAGATAAGATCTTTATAACTTTTTATGTGATAGTACGGACGACAAAATACAAGTTGTCTAATCACGACCCGAGTTTGCTCATTTCATGCAACCAGTGCAAAATTCCACGCTCTTACCCATCCATCCATCCATCCATCCATCTATCCATCTATCCATCCATCCATTATTATAAATGTCAAGATTATTAAACAAACTGGGGGCCCAGCGTAACTTTGGTCATAGTAAATAATGATTATTTTATTACTATAATACCGCCCTTTTCCTAGAGGTTACATCGGATCGCAAAATGGCCCTGTAACTTCAAATATATACAACTATCTAGACCATTAACACTGTCTATGCGTGACCCATCTGGGCAGAATATTAAATCTGATTTGGTCATATGAAGTTATGTCTAATACGTTAGGCAAAATGCCCGCATGCGTTGCAATAGCGTCACAGATGTGTCACGCTTTCTTCAAAAATCTATCTATCTATCTATCTATCTATCTATCTATCTATCTATCTATCTATCTATCTATCTATCTATCTATCTATCTATCTATCTATCTATCTATCTATCTATCTATCTATCTATCTATCTATCTATCTATCTATTCTATCTAGCTATCTATCTATCTATTCTATCTAACTATCTATTCTATTTATCTATCTATTCTATCTATCTTATCTATCTATCTTATCTATCTATCTACCTTATCTATTTCTCTCATCTCCCTCTCTTCTAACTCTCTTCCTCTCTATCTCGCTCTCTCTCTATCTCTTTCTCTCTCTCTATCTCGCCCTCTCTCTCTGTCTCTCTCTCTGTGTGTCTCTCTCTGTCTCTCCCTCTCTCTCTATCTGTCTCTCTCTGTGTCTCTCTCTATCTGTCTCTCTCTGCGTCTCTCTATCTGTCTCTCTATCTGTCTATTTATCTATTTGACTATTATCTATCTATCTATCTATCTATCTATCTATCTATCTATCTATCTATCTATCTATCTATCTATCTATCTATCTATCTATCTATCTATCTATCTATTCTATCTGTCTATATGTCTATTTATCTGTCTATCTATTCATCTATCTATTCTATTTATCTATCTATCTATTCTATTTATCTATCTATCTATTCTATTTATCTTATCTATCTATCTTATCTATCCCTCTCTTCTATCTCTCTTTCTCTCTCTATCTCTCTCCAGATATATCTCTTTCCCTATCTCACGCTCTCTCTTTCTCTCTCTATCTCTCTCTCTCTATCTGTCTCTCTCTCTCTATCTGTCTCTCTCTCTATCTGTCTCTATCTCTGTCTCTCTCTCTCTGTCTCTCTGTCTATCTCTCTGCCTGGGGGGGGGGGGGGTTGAAGTCAAGCGTACAAGGGGAGGAAGAGGGAGTGGCAAGGTTAAAAACATGTCAAAAGCAAGCATACGTACTTTATGGGTGGCCCCTTAAAGAGATAAACTCTTGTGAACAATACTATCAGAAGATGATGACTTTTGACTATTACTATATTAATATGGAGTGAAAAGGTCTCCCCTTTATCGGAGTTCATGGCGGCGTCCAATCACATTGAGGCTGGCAAACAGATTTCCTGAGGCATTATGGGATTGGTGGAAAGCGTACCAAAGGATTACCGCATGGATTTCATTTTGTATTACAGCTACAAAGGAATTAATGATGTAAGACATTTTACAATTGTTTTGTTGTTGTTGTTGTTGTTTTTTCTCAGCAGATTACATACATTGTTTGCTTCACCTGTAGATCCGCTCCCACTTTTCTATTGTCAGCATTGTTTGACACTCCTGTAGGATTGCAGAAAAGTCGAAACAATGAAAGTAAATGATAACAGTAGTACACTTGACACTGATAACTCACTGAGCTCCATTTGTCTCGCTCGGGGGTTACAGAGATAAAACCCCTGTGAACAATACTCTATCGGGTCGGGCTGAACTCGAGGGGTTAGGGGCCATATAAATATACAAAATCCCAGCCCAGGAAAAGCTTGGGGGGGGGGTGTATGGGAAGCATATGTACGCTTTTCGATTATCCCAGCCAGCGACTCACCGGATATCCGAAGTGTAGGAAAAACATCGTGCCTGGGTAGATCAGCTGGTTATGACACCGTGCCGACGTCGGTTTGATATAAGGAACCTGCCCCTATGGTATTCCTACCAATGCGACGAAAATTTACATCGGATTAACATAGGTTTGCTGGTTGAGATGTTAATAAATTAAGAAAAACTGTATTAAATATTTCCAGTAAATTAAGCTGTTGGATGAAATAAAGATCTCGTTTCTAATGAAACAGTCAACTAGCTTAGTTCATGTGCAAAACGCCATCGAAGGAAAGTCTTAGGACATCAAAGCTTTACCATGGATATTCAACAGTTTAGTGGCCGTACACTCGTACGTAGGAGGGGTGGGGGGGGGGGGAGTTGAAGTCAAGCGTACAAGGGGAGGAAGAGGGGGTGGCAAGGTTAAAAACATGTCAAAAGCAAGCATACGTACTTTATGGGTGGCCCCTTATAGAGATAAACTCTTGTGAACAATACTATCAGAAGATGATGACTTTTGACTGTTACTATATTAATATGGAGTGAAAAGGTTTATTCATCAGTTTTGACAGCCTTGTGTACAAGGACTTGGGCGACCGACTGACTTCAAATAACAGTCTTACACCACCAGTCCTGTCGATTAATCTGGACACAGTGTGTGGATTGACTGAGAACCAAAAATGCCATCGTTTGTGTATGGACTTATGTTTGCTCTAGCTGTGTCCATCTGGACATCGCCATGTGGTAAGTGGTGCGAATTACTCATAGACCTAACGGGCGTAGGACAGTGTTGTTCCCTTGCTTGCTATGAAGTCGGCGTCTCCATGCAGCTCGGTCCTGAGCAAGGCGTTCGGCTGGCAAGATGGGAACTTGGGAAAGCCGGTATCCTTGCGGATGTTATCAACCTATTATACACTCTGAGGACTAAAGAAGTCAGTGCACGGCGAGCAACGCGTGCGAACCAAGCCGCTCATAGTGTTTTGGGCATAGACCCGTCCATATATTCAGCCTTTTATTCGGTTTATTTATTTACTCATCTGTCTGTTCGTCACATTTCAGTTTATCTATCATTTTTTGTAATCTACTGATCAGTCGACCGACCATCCAACATTCGGCTGACTGATCGATCGAACAAGTGTACTTCTTTCTACCTTCTCCCAATTAAGCGACTGACTGACTGGCCGTCTAACCAGACCTTAACTGACCAAGCAATGAACCAAACCGCCCCCAACTGACCGTCCAACCAGACGTTAACTGACCAAGCAATGAACCAAACCGCCCCCCCCCCAACTGACCGTCTAACCAGACCTTAACTGACCAAGCCATGAACCAAACCGCCCCCAACTGACCGTCTAACCAGACCTTAACTGACCAAGCAATGAACCAAACCGCCCCCCAACTGACCGTCCAACCAGACCTTAACTGACCAAGCAATGAACCAAACCGCCCCCCCCCCCAACTGACCGTCTAACCAGACCTTAACTGACCAAGCAATGAACCAACCCGCCCCCAACTGACCGTCTGACCAGACCTTAACTGACCAAGCAATGAACCAACCCGCGCCCAACTGACCGATCGCCTGACTAACCAACGTACAAAACCCAAACCTCCTTTATCTAACCGACCGATCGACTGACCAAACTTTCTTCATCTGATCGACTCACCCACCAATTTAACTGCCCCCTCCCCCTCCCCCCCCCCAACTGACGGGCCGACTGGCCAGACCTCCGCTCACTGATTTATCAACCTGAACTCCTTACCCTCCCCCCCCCCCCATCCCAACGCTCACTGCCCGTCTCTACCTAATCAACCACCCATCTGATTAACAACAGCAACAGCAACTTCAACTACAATAGAATCAACATAAACAACAACAACAACAACAATAAAATCAACATATCATCAACAATAACAACAATATCATCATCGTCAACAAAAACAACATCATTATCAACGACAAACTAAAACAACAACAACAACATCGTTATCAACGACAAACTAAAACAACAACAACAACATCATTATCAACGACAAACTAAAATAACAACAACAACATCATTATCAACGACAAACTAAAACAACAACAACATCATTATCAACGACAAACTAAAACAACAACAACACCAAATAAATAACATAAAGAACAACTACAACAATATCAACAACATCAACAACATTATGAACAACAACAACAACAATCCAAAGAAATCAACTAATAAAAGACATTAACCTGTTCTTTCCGATCCAGAATGTTCCAAAGGCCTGAGAATCAGCATTATCACTAATGGATCTTACAGTATTGGGGTGGATGATGTCACTTGGCTCACCAGCGGAAGCACAGTTTTCAATAGTGAGGGCAAGAACTACTCCACGGCGGACAAGTCTTTGAAGGTTGGTCAGTAAGTCAGAGTGCCACATGGCAAACTGTCAGTGTCATAACTCGACCGTTTTTATGTATACAAAAATGTGTACATGCTTGTGGACCTTGTCCAGCCACCAGCCATACGAAAATCCGGCTGATAGGATCAATGTCAAGTTTGCACAAGAGAATGACGTCGTTCCTACATAAATCCGCTGGTTACGTCGTCGCCTTGACGTCTGTTCGATGGAGGGAATCCACCCCTATTGCATTCCTATCAACCTTACTGAAAACCTATACAAATCTAAGTCGGATTGACGTAGGTATGCTGCTGGATGATAGCCTACAGACTGTGTTACAAGTTGGAGATTAAACTCTTAAATCTAATGGATAAATGGCTTTTTTCCATATCCTAACTTTAAGTCTTATAAAGAAAGTTTGAAGAAATGAGTGAAAACCCAGTTACGATACTCACCACATGGCCCTTATGACATGCCCTTACGTGAATACGCCCGTGTCCATCTCAGATACTGATGTGTCAACACATTTTACAGAAGAGCTGTTCAAAGTTTTGGTAGAGTGAAATTTCTTTTGTACAGACAAGGGTTGAAAACGTTAATTTGAAGGCGGTCACAGCCAAATTCTTTTGCTTGCCTGTCAAATGAAGGAAAGTTTCAATTATAATAGTCCAGTTCGGGTAACATCGCAGACTCGTCGCATTTGGCTCGGAGCTCGTCCTCTTCTCCAGGGCATCACCACCTCCGGCGGGCAACGGCTCCAAATATACGGCCAATCAAACTTGGCTAGTGGGTGCCGAGGCTTAAGCTGGGTTTTCATGTGCACGGAAACGGAAACGTCAACCCTTCAAGTAGTGAAATGCAAAGACTAAGGAACGAGAATTAAACTGGCCCTGACTATATTTAGATTGACTGAAAATAGCCGATATCGTCATGGGACATTCGAGCCGTTCAAGCACTGCTGCTTTGCATGTGCACTTAAATGCCGTTTCCATCCACATGGAAACACTCTTTCTTTAACCACTCGATGGTTTTTTGACTTTTCATTTGCTATTTCCGTTTCCGTACACATGAAAACACAGCTTAAGACATGTTCACTTTTAGTAAACTGGTTACGGAATGAAAACTTTTAAAAACAATTTAATTTGTATTTATTCTTTCTGTATTGAATTTTTTTTTTTCTTGGAACTTTCTCAGCTTGTGAATACCACGGGTACATCTGGCAATGACTTCCTTGGCCAATGGCAGAGTATAAACTTTACATATCAAGCTGGCAAACTGGTTACTTATGCTTCAATCAAAACCTACAATGTGCCGGATAGACCGCTAGTTATCTTTTCACAGGCAAGTCATCATCATCATCATCATCGTCGTCGTCATCATCATCACTGTCATCATCATCATCATCATCGCCGTTGGCGACGTGGTCATCATCATCAATAGCATCATCATTGTCATCATCGTCATCATTGTCATCGTCGTCATCATCGTCATCGTCGTCATCATCATCAACATCATTATCATCATTATCACCAACGCTCACCTTGGTGAAATGTGTGCTCTCCAGCAATATCTAACCGATGCCGAAGGAACCTCTGCAGGTGGCCCTGACCTACTGATCAGCCAGTACCCCAGCTTTCAGATGTCACCCCAACCTGCAGACCTGGGCTACGTGGCGTTCGCTGGTGACATGGCAGGTTGGAATGGACTCACGCGTGGAAAGTGAGTAAAACCAATAGCTCCCCAAGCCGGCGGACTGTTTGTGATGTTCCTAAGCGAAAAGATGCCCGCATGTAAAAAGTGCCAGGAATATTGATTTGTTTAAGAGTTTCTCCAATTATCATATAACTGTAGCTTCAAAATGCCTTCGATCTTCTCACTTTAATATTCCTTGATCATGTTTAAAGTTGGCAATTATTTTACTCATTTTCATATCACAATTAATTGTACAAGGGAGTATTTATTATATCGCAGCCTTAATTCTTATTAATTTGTTCTATCTCCATTCTCACAAACAAACAACAACAACAAAAAACAAAACAAAACCGGAGATCTTTTAGAATGTAGAGGAGTCAAAACAAATGCACACCGGCACATTTGTCATTGTGGCACTTGTCAAAATGTTTCAGCGCTTCGATATATTCCGAAGAGTAACGGATCGAAAGTTTGATTTCGTTCCCTTTTCTTTGCATTTTATTGTATCCTTTCTGTATTATTTCTTACTCGAGACTTTGCTGCGCGCAACCTTTTCTTTTTGCCACATGTTGACTTTGCTTCAAGTCTTGCAGCAAATCCATATATTTTCTGTGTTTTAGTTTATTATATTTTGTCGTTTCACGAAAGGGCCAAGAAATAGTCTATTTGCATATTTGTTGGACTAAAAAACCCAAAATTCCTCTTTTTCAGATGGGACCCAACGACTTCCATTCCGACAGGAATCGAAGGGGGCCCGCTGATACTGTTCGACAATTCCAGTAACGCGATCGTGATCTCCCCTTTATCGGAGTTCATGGCGGCGTCCAATCACATTGAGGCTGGCAAACAGATTTCCTGGGGCATTATGGGATTGGTGGAAAGCGTACCAAAGGATTACCGCATGGATTTCATTTTGTATTACAGCGACAAAGGAATTAATGATGTAAGACATTTTACAATTGTTGTTTTGTTGTTGTTTTTTCTCAGCAGATTACATACATGTCATTTTCCTTCCTGGAACAGCTAGATCTATCCTGATGTGAAACGCAACAAGCAGATTGTAACATTATAATGATCACTCCCGTGCACAATTCCAATGGAGTGCTGGTGAAAAAAAAAGAAGATGAATGTTACGTGGCCATAAGAGATTAAAGTAAAAAGACAAAATTCAAGCTTTAGAGCTGCACTGATAATGAATATTTAAGAAACTGGAAGAAACGAATGTTTCTGGTGCTCTTCTCAACTGTTCACAAATGGCAGCTATGAAATAAAGAACGAAAGAACAACAGAAACAAAATTGAGAAAGAAAGAAAAAACAAAGACGGAAGCACAAAATGAAAGAAAAAAATGAAAACTAGGTGGAAAGGGTGTTCCTTTTGCATTCACCTGTAAGTTCCTATCTTTTCAATTATGGCTGTATATAAAAGAAAAAGTTAGATATTTGTTTACTGTTTTCTTTTCAAAAAATTAAGTTATTATATACTAAAACTAACAAAAAAAACAACAACAAATCATGTCTCTAACGAAACAATTAAATACTTTACACAGAATGCCAGTTAAAAAGAATTAATACTTTAATATCGACATTGAACATTACAATGACCATAGGCTCGAACACTTTGAAGACGGGAGGGGAGGTTGTGGCCAAGTGTATAAAAAGCATTGATGCTTGGGGGTGGGGGTGGGGGTAAGAATCGCCAAACTCGAGCAACCTTACTTTGTGGATGAGCCCCCCCCCCCCCCCTTAATATATCTTAATTATGCATGTCTCACACTGTGTATGACTTGTTTATACAGGCTATGCGTGGCTGGGGAGAAGTCCTACAGCAAATCTACAGGAAAAGTGATGTACGAAGGGAATCGGATACAACCCTGGAGAATATGGGCTACTGGACAGACAACGGTAAGATCTTGATTCATCACCCTTCTCTAAGACTGTAACAACTCAAAAATTCGGAAAATCGATTTTCAATTATGTCGCATCGAATAATCTTGGTTTTTAGTCTCTTATGGCGAAAAATAATCGAATAGCAAACGTTCAAAAATTCATTGTAACTAGACCAGGTGTCCTAAGGAGACGCAGTGGTCTAGAGGTAAGGTGCTCGCCTCTCATGCCGAAGGTACCGGGTTCGAATCCCGGTCGGTGCAGACATGTTGTTAGAAATTTGAGAGGTTCCCCATATTCTCCTGTCCCTGATCCTTTGGTAGGAAGGGTCGAGTACCTAGTTTTCTCGGATACGGACAAAAAATTCTGAGGGCCCGTGTGCATATTTGAGCACGGTGACGATACCTTGGCACTTGGAAATTGAAAAGAGCAGGCCGATCAAGGCCGCTGCCTTGGCAAAATTCTTAAAAACAACAACTAATCGCTACCGCAACAAGACAAATCAAAACCAAGAAAAGTGAGGTGTAAAAGTCAAGGGCAGAGAACCTCTTAAAATAAATAGCTAAAAACCAGGAGTTGTCCTAAAATAAAGCAGTTTTTTTTTAGCTTCTCCTGAAAAGTAGCCAAAACCAGTTACTCCAGTTTTAGGGAACGGTGACGTCATTATTTTCTTTATGCACTGGAGGGTGTCCAGATCTAGCACCAGCGATAATTTCATGACGCCAAATTAAAATCTTGAAACATTCAGTGGTCGTTCCTTTCCAGTTTTTGGTCCCCGTGTCTGGAATGAGCTTCCATCGAACATCTAGGAGCTTGAATCCATCAACAAGTTTAAAACTAATTTAAAAACCCATTTATTTAAAAATGTATTTTGACTGTTTATGGAATTTCTCTTCTGTATCTAGTAAATGGGGGACATTTGCTGTGCGTCACCGTGTGCATCCTATCGCGCACGTGTGCTGCTGATTTAATTGTATACATATATGCATTATGAAAGTGGATTAATATTTTATTGTTTTCCCCGTAAAGCGGCATGAGCCGTCAGGAAAAGCGTTCTGTATAAATCCACTTTATCATCATTTATTATTATAGTTACTGTATTTACAACGCCCAAAATTGTGAAGTGCACAGCCTCCGGCCAGCCAGCAACCGTATGTCAATCAGCTGTCGATTTATGTAAGATTACCATAGGGGCGGGTTCCGATCATCAAAAAGACATTGGCGGGATGTCGTAAACAGCGGATGTAGGTAGGAACGATATCATTCCTACGTGCCATCTTGAGGCTAATCCTACGCCTCGGATTTCCTTATGATTGCTGGTTGGGCGACCCCCCAGTGCACGGTAGCCGAGCATGCGCACTGGCAAAGATTAACTGTAATCTAAAAAGTAGAATTGAAACTCTCTTTAGGAAAAGAAACATTATGGCCTTGAAACTTCCGACAAAGTTGGAAATAAAATTGAAAATTTCGTTTGCAGCACAAGTTGTATGACGTCAGGTGAGACAAGCCAACACCAGAAAGAGAGCTCATAGACATTAAAATTTGATATCCGTATTTCCCCAGCAATAACACAGAATGTATGGTATTCTCAAAAAACAACTACAAAAAAACAACGATAAACCCGAACTGCAATCTGGTCAGCAAAGAACAGCAAATCAAACAGATTACAAAATTCAAATATCTAGGTTATTTGATAACATCAGATGGTAGGAGCATAAGTGAAATACGGAAAAGAATAATAATGGCCAAAGATTCATTCCAAAAAATGAGACCAATATTAATGAACATTAATAATTATACCAACGACCACTAAAATCAGAGTCTTGAAAACATAGGTGTGGTCAGTGCTTTTATACGGATGTGAATCTTGGACAATGAACAAAGAAATAGAGAGGAAATTAGAAGAAGCAGAAATGTGGTTTGTTTGAAGAATATTGAGAATATCATGGACGGAGAAAAAATCAAATGAGTCAGTCTTGAAAGACTCTAATCTGAAAAAATCATTGATTAAAACAATAAGACAGAGGCAACTGAAATGTCTAGGGCACATCTGTCGCCTCAGGAGCCTCAAACATCTTGCAGTCACATGGAAGATCGAAGTTAGGAAACGCAGGGGTAGACAAAAAAAACTTTCACTCAAAGTCTTAACTCATGGACAACAAACAAACGTCACAAGAACAAATCCTTCTTGAGGTTGGCTGATGACAGATCCGAGTCAAACCGAGTGGAGAGCCATGATCGCCAATGTCTATTCCAGACAGGGCAACTGATGATGGTGATTTCTTCAGCACTTTTGCATGCCAGAGCTGAGAATTCCCCGTGTAGAAATAAAAGAAAATGATCAAAATGAAAGATAAAAAGGAGAAGAAGAAGGATAAGAAATAGAAAACAAATAAAGATGATCTCTGTCGGGCCTGTTGTCTCCATTATTCAATGTCTGACCCGCTTTCACAGGGGCCTATTACTACTACAACACAGAGGCGGGCAAGAATTATCAGGACACAGTAATCGATACAGTACACTACATCAGAAATCAGACGATACCTTTCCAGTGAGTGTTCCTATACTGTGTGTGGATGTATGTAGGTCAGAGTCAAGTACAGAAAGTCAGAGACATAAAGACAGAGAGAGAAACAGAGAGTCAGAGAGAAACAGAGAGAGAGAGAAAGAGAGAGTCAGTGAGACAGAAACAGATAGAGAGACAGCCAGCGAGTCAGACAGAAAAAGAGAGAGAGAAAGAAAGAGTGAGAGACACAGAGAGGGGGATTGAGAGAAAGAGAGATAGAGGGCGAGAGAGAGAGAGAGAGAGAGAGAGAGAGAGAGAGAGAGAGAGAGAGAGAGAGAGAGAGAGAGAGAGAGAGAGAGAGAGAGAGAGAGATTACCGGGATAGTGAGGGAAAGGATTATGGATAGTTTCCGTCCTTTTTCGCTCGAGGATGGGGGGGGGGGGGGCTCAGGTATTGATTCCAGCGAAGCAAAAATAAGAGTAAAATCCCTAAATTGCAGACAAGAGAAAAAAAACACATTGTCCGTCTGTTTTCTCTAGGTACATGCAGTATGACTCTTGGTGGTACCTCAAAGGTCACAGACAAGGCACCAAGACCTGGACTCCCACTAAAGATGTCTTTCCTGATGGATTCCAGTAAGTTCTCGAAACATGGAAGATTTCTGATTGCACCGTAAGCTTTTGAAATAGTGAGGATTTCTGACAACACTGCAACTTTGGGAAACAGAAAAGCTTCCTTATTATAAAGGCAGAATTGTTCTATAATATAGTAGCGGTCTCGAAAGTTCGAGAAGGACGTGGCCGTGTAGGTATTCATGGCTGCAGTAACTACTGAGAATCTTTGATTCATTTTCAGATATTTATTACATTGGAAAGTTGGCCGAATTTGTCCCACTTTTCATTCTTTGATTTTTTTTTGTATATTTATCTTTTCTCTTGCCACACTTTGACCTTGTCCCACGCCCTGTTGTTTTAAAGAATGAATTCACGGAATGTTTATCACTGGCTTTGACAGATATGTCTCTGAGAAAACTGTTGTGCCCTTTGGCTGTCATAACAGATACTGGTAAGTCCATGTTGGTGTTTGAAATACTGTGTGTGTACATACTATTATAGTTATGCATATGATTAATTGAAGTCTAGGTTAGTGAAAGAAGAAAAGTGAACGAATGAATGAATGAATGGGTAGGAGTGGAGAGAGAGAGAGAGAGAGAGAGAGAGAGAGAGAGAGAAAGAAAGAGAGAGAGAGAGAGAAAGAGAGAGAGAGAGAGAAGAGAGAGAGAGAAAAAGAGAGAGAGAGAAAAAGAGAGAGAAAGAGAGAGAGAAAGAGAGAGAGAAAGAGAGAGAAAGAAAGAGAGAGAGAGAGAGAGAGAGAAAGAAAGAAAGAGAGACAGAAAGTGAGAGAGAGAGAGAGAGAGAGAGAGAGACAGAGTAGGAGAGAGAGGGATGGGTATCTGTCACTCGGATTATATCAATCATTCTGATCCCGATATTCCAGGGACAGCGAAACCACATACGCTAAATATAATGGTGGCAAGTACAACTTTATACAAGACAAAGGCGGCCTAGCCGTACCGGATGATGCTGTAAGTTTGTGTTTCCTCATAAACTAAATATCTATTTTCATTTTTCATCGCTTTTTAATGTCAAGTATAAAAGATTCGAGCTCTGTGACAATTTGTTATTCATACTCACAACACAACTTCAGGCTGGTGTGACATTTTATTATTCATACTCACAACACAACTTCAGGCTGATGTGACAGTTTGTTATTCATACTCACAACACAACTTCAGGCTGATGTGACAATTTGTTATTCATACTCACAACACAACTTCAGGCTGGTGTGACATTTTATTATTCATACTCACAACACAACTTCAGGCTGATGTGACAATTTGTTATTCATACTCACAACACAACTTCAGGCTGATGTGACAATTTGTTATTCATACTCACAACACAACTTCAGGCTGATGTGACAATTTGTTATTCATACTCACAACACAACTTCAGGCTGATGTGACAATTTGTTATTCATACTCACAACACAACTTCAGGCTGATGTGACAATTTGTTATTCATACTCACAACACAACTTCAGGCTGATGTGACAATTTGTTATTCATACTCACAACACAACTTCAGGCTGATGTGACAATTTGTTATTCATACTCACAACACAACTTCAGGCTGGCTGGCGCACTTGTTGTTTTGTCTCGGTTTGTGGAATCCAACGCCCTCCCCCCCCCCCCCCCGGCCCCTCACCCTTCGCACTGGCGAGACTGACATGTCAGCTGCACTAGTTCTGGTAGGTCAGAACTGTCTTGAATCAGCAGGCTGAAAGAGAGGTCTCGCGCACGGAGTCAGGACAGATGCAAACCGGGATTGATTCAGTACACACAGAGTAGGAGAGAAAGTACAGCTGAGCATTGCATCACACTATTTTGGAACTTGACGGTGAACATGTAAACACCTGAAACGTTGTGACGAGGGGTCTAAAAATTAGGAAACTTTATCTGCTGCCACATTTTTTGACGATAAATTATGTGGACACATCTATTTCTGATAAACTGCAGTCTTTACTATTATTTATTTATGATTTTTTTCGACCTGAAAGAAAATGGAGCAATTTGTCCTAGTAGGATCTAAAAGTGTGATCGGAAATGGTTTACGAATCTCTTTGTCCCTCGCTTCTCCTTGTATATTGAGAGTCGAAAATTACTTTTAAATATCAGCCTGTCATCTCTAAGTCAATGGGCCAAATAATTTGCTTGAATCTGTTGGTCCAAGTTTTCCCAGCAGTACCGCTGGGTTTACGGTTTCTGCCACAGTGGTCAGAATTCCGTTTGACTTATTTTGTGTGTGTGTGTGTGTGTATGGAAAGAACTTAGTATCTGTAAACTTCACATTCATACTAAACGATGTGATACATACGTTATTTTCAATGTGACACTTACAGAATTTATTGATACAAATTCAATGATCACATTTCAGCAATTCTGGAAAGACCTATTCTACCAGGCAATACGGTGGGGCCAGTTTGTCTTCTACGAACAGGTAAGAATTTAATATTCTGAATATGCACTTGTTTTATTCTTCTTGACTTTGGATATTGATCTGTTTCACTCACAAGAGTCAGCCAGAAAATAATCATCCTTAGTTGTATTTATTCTTTTTCTCATTCTTTTTTTCCTTTCTGTGATATCTGATTGAAGAGCAACAACGAGAAAGACAACAAAAGCAACAACAGGAACTCGCCACCATTATATGGACAATTTTTTGATAGAAGTATTCGAGACGTATTGAGATTTGGAATTCTCTGTCTTTGAGAGAGACTGAAAATTTTATGATTTTTAGTCATCAGCTGAAAAGTCATCTTTTTACACACTGAATGTCCATCAAGCTTTCGTTTTTCCTGAGTATGCCTGTGTATTGTGTGTGTGATTTATATGATGATATAAATGTAAAGAGCTTACAGCCTAGTTGCTAACGGGATGAAGTGCTATCATAAATGCCTGTGTATCATTATTATTATTAACTTTCTTCATTAAATATATAACCAATCTCTTTGTTTCTCTCACGACATCAAAATGTTTGAGTCATACCCGCCCCCCACTCCCACTACCCCCCCCCCCCTCATCCTCAGCTCCAACCCTCACCCATCCATGATCCCTGAGCATATGCACTTATAAAGCTAAAGCTTTGTTTCTTGGCATGACGGGTAAGCATGCCATCTTGCAAAGACTGGCTGTAAATTAAAAAAAACACAAAACAAAATCTGTAACTTTTGGGATAACGAAACATAATGGCCTTGGAACTTCCAGTGACTGACGGGGTAAATTTCAAAAATGTTGTAAGTGCGCCAAGTTCTGTGACGCCAATTAAGACACACAAAAGCAGCATTTTTCATGTGTACTGAAACGCCACAGCAACAGAAACATAAAAAACTCCAGCAGGTAGTAAAGAGAAAGAATGTTCCTATGTGTACAGAAAAGGCTTTCCGATCACATGAAAACATCTCATTTATTTTACAACTTGAAGGGGTTTTGACGTTTCCGTTGCCTTTTCAGTTTCAGTGCACATGAAAACACAGCTTTACACATTTATAGGTGACGGTAGTTTTTCCTGCATTGCGCGGGATTTGCAAAATTGCACTTACAGCCTACTTCTCGGAGCCTTTCCCATAACTTCACAGTTCAGCACAAACCTTCAGATAAAAAGTACGATGTTCAGACATGGTCTGAAAATGTTCAAGTTACATGTTTTTCTTACTGAAACACGTTAAAGTAACATTTTTTTTCTTACCGGCACATGTTAAAGTAACATTTTTTTCTTACAGAAACGTGTTAAAGTAACGTTTTTTCTTACTGCAACATGTTAAAGTCACATTTTTTTCTTACTGCAACATGTTAAAGTCACATTTTTTTCTTACTGCAACATGTTAAAGTCACATTTTTTTTTACTGAAAACACTATAAACATTAGGGCTGGTGGCACACTAAGTCAAGACAATTTTGCCTCTGTTTAGAGCGAGATGTGGACGGGGGAGTTAAACAAATTTATGTGAGTAGTCTTGGCGCGTCGAAATTGTCTTGAGCCCGCTGGTAGACAGAGAGACCGCACGCACTAATAGTCAAAACAGACGTCTCGGTGTGCAATCAGCCTAACTTTTTGTCTCCCCCTCCCCCTCCACCACCCCTCAAACAGGACTAATTCTTCTTCTTCTTCAAAGGCGTTGTTCATCCACTGCAGAATGTATCCCTCTGCAGACTTCTTCCATCTGGTTCCGTCCTCTGCATGTCTCTGCCATGTTGTGCCCTCATGTTCTGTCATCCTGCCATCTTCTTCCTGGTCTTCCTCTGGATTTCTTCGCAGTTCTTCGTTGCCAATCAGTGCACCTTTTTGTCCATTTATTGCCTTTATATCTAGACACTTGTCCTGCCTATTTCCATTTCTGTTTGAGAACATATACTTTGACTTAATATGTCTGTGATACATGTGTTCTTTCTTATTTCACTAGTTCAACAGCGCAAGTTTAGGGTTTGTACTTTCATTATAGAAGCTCGATTTTTATCCCCACCAGGACTGGCTAAATGTCGAGACAGACCATAATGTCATCTTACTGAAAGATTTGTCGCTGGGCCGCCGATGGCTGAAACAAATGGGGGACGCCGCTGACTATTGGAACATCAAAATCCAGTACTGCATGGCCTATAGTCGTCATATTCTACAATCTTTAGAAGTGCCTGCTGTCACCCAGGTAAGTACTACTGTCCAGAAACGGTGGCGGAGCTAATGGGGAAACAAGTGACGTGGCCACTCCCTTGAGCACATTCTTCCCAGGTGGCGCCTTTGCAGCATGTTATTTTTTTAACCTCGTAATTACTTTATGCGAGAAAAGTTGCATTTCAGCTTTTTTGTTTTTGTTTTTTGTTTACTTTGTCGCAAGGCCTTAAAAAGATAACGAATCCACTTGGCGCCTAGTTTCAAGTAAAACGAAAGAGATTGTTGGACATGTAGATCTAGTTTCATCCTACACTTTTATGTTACTTCTTGTTAGTTTTCATTTTGCGTTGGAAATATAAAATAATTCAATAACTAGAACAATCATATTTTTATTACGTTTTGATTAAAAAAGCATTAGCAATTTTTGAGCCTATGCTATTGTAAATTTTTCTTATTTTCTTTTCTCAAATTGTGTTTCGGCTTTAAGTACAAAATAACAACAACGTACTTCAAATCAAACTTTTGAATTGTTTCTTCCTTATGTTTTGATTTTAAGTACAAAATAAAAACGTAGGAGGAAATTAAAGAGGGTGCTTTATTGATGACCTCAGGGCACAAAGGTAGGCTGTACCAATCATTGATTTGTATTAGATTTGGAAGATTTGGAATTCGCTGCCTCAAGACGCAAGAGATACAATAAAACACTGGAATATTTAAGAAACAGATGGTAAAAACACCTTTTTAACTGCTGGACTGTAACCGTAGCTGCTGCTGACTGTTGTATTTTGTATTTTTGTATTTGTATACTACTTTAATCCCATTTTGGAAATTTGCCTTTGTGACATTTACTCAGTTACAACTGGATCAGGCACGTCGTCGCCACAGTGCAGCGCCGGTCGACGTTGTTGTTGTTTTTCTTTTTTTTCGGGGGGGGGGGGGGGGAAGAAAGATAAGGGGGGGGGGGAGTGGTAGGAATGAATTTTATTTGATTTTGCCCGGGCCGTGGCCTGTTCGGCCTGCTCTTTTCGATTTCCAACTGCCAAGGTATCTTTAACGTCCGCAACGTGCACGTAGGCTCTTCGAATGTTTTCGTTCTTATCCGAGAAGACTAGGTACTCGATCCTACCCCCCCCCCCCCATAGAATCAAGGACACGAAAATATGAGAAAAATTCCAAAACTTCCAACATGCCTGCACCGGCCGGGTTTTGAACCCGACACCCTTGGCATGAGAGGCGAGCAACTTGCCTCAAGTCCACCTAGTCCCATGTTTAAGTATGTTCTTTGTGTTGGTGAACTGAATATGAGTTGAAAAATGACTATAAAGCGCTTAAAGCAGTGTTTCTCAACCTTCTTTGTAGCACACCCCGCTTCAGTTTTAAAAAAAACAAAAACACACTCCACCAAAATCGAACGAAGTTAGTATACATTATATACGAAAAGATTGTAAGAATATTCATCGCATGTATACAGTCAAAAAAAGTTTTAAGTAATATCCGAGATAAACAAGGAAAGCACCAACACGACATAAGACAAACAACAATTTATCCATTCAGTTAAGTTAAAATACACTGTCAAAATTGGGCAAAAACAAAACGTTGTATGTCAGCTGCTGACCAAGCAAGAACTCGTAGATAAGTATACATATTCTATTTCGATTCTATATATTAATTATTGAAATCTTTCATTGTTCGATTGTTTTATCTGTTCCATTTTTCTTTTTTTCCTTGGTAATGGCGAAAGCCGAAATATCGAACATTTTCTGTCTTCTCTTTTAGTTTGCATTGTTACAGTATCGTTTGGGCATTATTTCTTACGTAAGGCTTTGCTACATACAGCTTTTTCTTTTTGCCCAATTTTGACATGGCTTATAGCCCTGCTGCAACCCTACAGTTTTTCTGTGGTTTTTATAATATTTCGTCAATAAGTTAAAATACAGTATGAAATTAAAGATTTCTATGAGAAATGGCTACGCCTAGGAAAAATCCACGCTGCAGTCCCAAGCCCTACCAAAATAATTGTCAGGTCCCAGCGGTGGAGTGTGTGTCCCACAGTGACAAACACTGGCTGAGAGCTTGCATTTGGCTGGAAGACGTGCTGTATAAATACTGTTCATTATTGTTATTAATATTACTACAATATCATTATTATTATTTGACCTCAGGCCCGTGTCAGTGAAGACTACAGCCCAGGCACTGATCAGTGGAAGATCGGCGTGACCTCAATGTTTGCTGACGCTGTCAATCTTGCACCATTCAAAGACACATTCTGGACCACTGAGAAACAGCCCGGAAATCCATACAGTAAGTCGGGAAGGTCAACGAAGTACTACAAATGTGCTCGTGAATACAAGAGTGACCTGACTCCACTTTTAATTGTGTACTGAGATAATCTTATGAATGAGCATAGGACCTTCCAATCCTTCAATGATATAAAGGTCTAATTCCTCTGAGACGAAATTAACTCACATATTATTTCATGTATTATCTTTTAGTCTACTGTTTAAATCTACCCGCCTACCTCCGCCCCCCCCCCCCATCCACACACACACACACAAATGGAATCAATTAAAAAAAACAGATAACAGTTAAAATGAAGTTCGGTGACTGTGCTATTCCTGGGCACAAACTTTAATATCTATCGAAAGTGTGGTTTTTTAAAGCAAGTCAGACTAGTGTGGTTTTTTTTTTCCTTTTAAATCTACAATTTTATTTAAACATCAGGGGCCTTAGATTTTGAATACTTGAAGGTCTATCTATCTATCTATCTATCTATCTATCTATCTATCTATCTATCTATCTATCTATCTATCTATCTATCTATCTATCTATCTATCTATCTATCTATCTATCTATCTATCTATCCATCTGTTTGTCTATCTGTCGGTCTGTATGACTGACTGTCTGTCTGCCTGCCTATCTCCTAGCTTGCCTGCCTGATGTCAGTCTTTCTGTCTGCTTTTCTGTCTGTCTGTCTGCCCATCTATTTATCTATCTATATGTCTGTCTGTCTGTCTGTCTGTCTGTCGATCTATCTATCTATCTATCCATGTTTTTCAGACAGAACTGAGCCCTACACCCGCTTAAATCACGTGATAGCTACACTGAGTACAGGCCCCGTGGGTCCAGGCGATGGTATTGGTTACATCAACAAAACTTTGCTGATGAAGTGAGTCAAGTGGTATTCTGTCTTTTATCTCTATGATTACTCTTCTTTCTTTCTAGTCTGATTTCTTCAAACCTTTCCCGGTTATAAACAGATTAACGGCATATTGTCGCTTCAGTACTGCTTCAGTCAACCAACAAACCAATCAATCAATCAATCGATCAATTCGACCTCTGTCTGTCTGTCCTCTGAATCAAACAATCAATGACTCAGTTAATCATTCAATCAATCTGTTCGACCTCTGTCTGTCTGTCTGTTACAGTTGCAAACTCTCTGTTATCTGAACCCTCAACAAATTTTACATACATTCCAGATGTTGCAACCACGCGGGTCGAATTCTGAAACCGTCCAAGCCGGCCACTGCTATTGATGACCAGATCAAACGGGTAAGTATAAGAATCGTAACTAACGCTTTGGTCTTATTTATCGCCATCTGCCCAATTTTCTTCAAGGTTTGGAGGGGGGGGGGGGATTTTTATTTAGGTAGAGAAAGAAACAGACGATCGTTTTTGCAATGGGCAATTCGCCCGTACAAGACTTTATAGCTAGATGTGAAGCAGATTTCACTAAGGTCCCATGCCATGTAAATGTAATATGTCTTACTGAGTTTATTGAGCTGTGATATGTTTATGTAATGATGCTAAGATAATATGATTACTATGTGTGTGCTTTTAAAACCCTCCATGAAGGAGAGTTTTCTTTATGGTATAATAAAGATATTCTTGTCTTATCTTACAATATAAAACCGGTGATTCTCAATGTATTCCATTCTCCTCCAGCTGGTATTCAAGGACTACCCGGGACCTGATGGAGAAGTGTATACCACATACAGCAGTATCTCTGATCTAACGTTCGGTATTGCTTTGGCTGCAGACATGAAGAATGACTACTCCCTCAGACCTTCCGCTGGCTGGCCACATTTCCCGGTTAGTATTTATTTAAAAACTGTTATACTCATTTATTTTCGCTGATTTATGAAAAAAAGAATGATTAACATCAGACCGCAAGATAAAATTCCCCATGCTGAAACATTCAAACAAAGCTAACGGACATAGTAAAATTCATGCTACAACAAAGGTGGAATTGGGCCGGACGTGGGGGGGGGGGGGAGGATGAATGATAATAGATGGACAAAACGCTGCACTGAATGGCAACCACGGACAGGAAAAAAAAAAACAACAACACCAGGACGACCAGGAAGCAGATGGCAGGATGGTATTAAACAGAGGGGGGGGGGGGAACAACATGGATGAGGAAGACATCAAACAGAAAGGAATGGAAGTCATTGTCTGAGGGCGACACATCCTGCAGTGCTGACAGGTGAACTACTCAGTTACAAAACTTTTTCCAGATCCACAAAAAAAAGAAGGGATTTTGAGAATTATTTCAATGTAATAAAACTTATTTGGAAGTATTTAGTTCCACTCGTGAAATTTAAATTGATGAGCTCTGGATACCAAATATGAATAAAGTACTCAATCAGACCGTGAAGGCCCCCAAGTGGAGATAATCGTGCCGAGCGCCGTAAAACCCAACTCAAACTGAAGCCAGGTAACGTATTTGTCAATTTCAGTGCAGACCAGCAAATTCAGGAGCGGCGCAGCAATACACCCACATCCCAGGGATTTTCGGTGACGTTCAGAGTCATTTTGGGGTTAGGGTTAGGGTGCACAGTCCAGAGTTCTCAGCACCCATGGCAGTGTTCGATAGGACGAGAAATCCTTTAGCCGATGACCTGTGTTTTAGGCAGGGGGGGTCTGTTGCTGCCCCGCTCCTGAATTTGCTGGACTGCACTGCAAGCGGCAAACACGCAACCCGGTATGTCGTGTTTAGCACAATTAAAGCCGAAAATCCACCTAACCCGAAATTGACACATAACTGACTGACTGACTGACTGACTGACCAAATGAAACTGAAACGACACGGAGCTGAAACAAATTGCACTAAAGCAAAGTTTAGCCTAGGCGTGCACTAATGTGATCTACCGGCTGCTTGGATGGTGATGTCATATTGTGGTTCAGTAACACCCGAGCACTAACCAACTCATAGAATCTCAATGAAGCCCAGTATCGTGACGTCACCACCCAGCTAGAAAGGCAAACATAATAGGTTAGTGCGCGTCGGGCACTACTTTCTGACCACATTAGCACGAAATGACATTGAAACCGGCACAAATATCGACATTATATTTTCGTTTCGGTATCATGTCGGTGTCGGGTCTGTATAGGAATGCTCCAATTGATTTTTGTTGAAGAACTATAGTCTAATTACAATTCCGAATTGAGAAAGTACAAAGTTGTCTTCTTTTTTCACCTACAGCTTATGACGTAAACTGCCACTGTCCCCTAATAAAGCATCTTCAATTTGATGTCGACACCGTGCCAATCTCACTTCTTGTAGCTTTGAGAAAAGTGTCCAAAAATGTTAATAACAGTAAATATTTATCAGATTTTCAAAACTGAATTGTTTAGGACTGTTGCCTTTGAAAAGTGAACGATATTCTTTTGGTCTCAGAGAACTGAGGATGAGAACAGATTAAGAATGTGGCTGTGTGAGTGGGAGCATGATGAATTGGCCTTTTATTAATCCTGTTTCTAGTTTTACTTCAGGGTCTTGGAGCACATCATTTTTTTGTGTGGATATGAGCGACGGGTGTGGTGTGGGTAGTGCCTATTGTGCTAGTGTGAAGCAACATTTATGGGCGGCGAGCTACCAGCCTGGCGCCTGCACCACCATTGCTGTGTTTCAGCCCTTAACTCTGGGCCTCAGTATGATTTGTCTTGTTCTGTTTTTGACTTTCAGGTTCAGCAACTGTATGCCTACTCTGTCACCAATGGCATCAAGACACCTGTAGTGTTTTCTGAAGCGGACCCTATAAAGTTTGGACGTCAGTGTTCGAAGACAAATTTCTGCCTTTTCCACACCAGCCCGTTACTGGCAATTGCATCGGGGTGAGCAGAAAAGAGGACATTTTACTCGTATATATTATATACATACGGGTGCACATACACCCTCTGATACTGCGAGGGTTGACTCGCTGGCTCACGAACGGTCTCACTTATTGACTCACTCACTCACCGATTGATTGACTGACTCAGTGATTGACTGACTGACTCAATCACTTACTCGCGCGCTTTCTCACTCATTAACACTCACTTACTCACTCACTCATTCATTCACTCACTCGCTTACGATATCTTTGTTCGTCTCGGTATCTTATCTCGCGATACACTATGGCCTTGCGTACCCACAACCCCGCTTTTCCCTATAATGTACTGGTAATTTATATTCTTTACTTTCGTTTTGTTTCAATTCAAAGGAGTTTTTTCTTTTTTTTTTTCAACAGTGAAAAATTCGTCCTGATGGGAGAGATAGACAAGTGGGTTCCATTGTCGTACAAAAGAGTTCTGGAGATAGACCCCCAAGAGAAGGATATTGTTATCTATCTGAATGTCGAGTTTGGTGAGACAGTAACTTTTACTTTCTTCGATGTGGTCAAAGGAACAGTGGAGAGCATCGTATGTGACAACTCAAAAAAGCCAGAGCTTGCTTACCAGAGTTACATCAGTCTTGTCAAAAAGACGTGTACATTGTCATCATAATGTTCCCAAACGTATTGTAACCAAAGATACTAGGTACAATAAGATGAGACAGCTAGTGTGTTTAGCGTGCACATATTTGGCACTGCCGCCTAGCGGCGAATGCGTGAACTCATGAACAATGTCGTATTTTACAAAACCAATAATAGGAAAAAAATATTGAATTTTGTTTACTGCTCAATCATCGTTGTAGGCCTCGACTGAAGTCACGTGTTTTATTTTGTAATTATAACTTAAATTCTTGTAGTAGATATCTAGCTACTGTTTTTTAGACGCAATAGCACTGTAAGAAGTTTGCATCATTAGATTATCCATATGTCAAGCGTTCTTTTCATGCAATATCCGATTGGGAGTGTCTCATCTTATTGTATCTAGTATGTTTGTTGACGCTAAGATAACATAACGTTCAAAGTCTGACCAGAGAGGATGCATGTACAGAGATAACTTACTACTAGTGCATTTGCACTGCGAGAAAGGGGAGGCTCCGCGAAGCAATTGTTAGCGTGGAGCGGAAAGTAAGTCACGGCGGTAAACTATACCCATTTGTATGTTTCCATTGGGACAAAAAGCAAACACACGGCCCTTAATGGTTTCAATCAACCCAAAAATATGATCAAACCACAGTAAATAGATACACGCCCTCTCTTTGGTGAAGACAGTCTCTTCCAATTCTTGTCACAGCAGTGACCTAGTTTAGCAATTTAGTTGAGGTGATTTCTCTCTGTACATAATATTATTGTAGTCTCTGATCGGACTTACGCCAAAGTTACATTGCCCTTTCACGTTCTTTTTTAGACCAAGCCTAATACATTCATGCAAGCAATGAACAGAAATGTAACTCATTTCCACAATGACATCCCAAACAGCTGACAAAATAAATTGATAATATTTCACCACACTAAACACGTTTATTTAACAGTTCTCAAAACCATGTAAAATAAGACACGTCATTATTTTACAACAATGACGATATCTTTTCGCAATTTAGAATAACATTTAAGATGTCTTGAAGATCGCATTCGTTGTCTTTTTTTGTTAAAAAGTATCAACCTACTATTATGTTTGCGTGCAACAAGCATGCTAAGTACTCTTGTGTATATTCTGAATAATTATGCTTAAATGCAGCTCGAAGAATTTCAAGAATTATTTACACTGTCCTGCTGTTACCCTCTGAAGTGCTGGTCGTTGTACGGTGGTCACGGTCATAGTCACAACGGATTTTCCGATCATATATTTCCATTCTACTGGATGAAATTGCGGCTTTGTCTTTTTTGGGGGCTGAAAAAGAAAAATCCTAAACAGACCATGTTGAAAACTGAATTTGGTTCGAAATGGATGTGTCCATGTAATTTATCGACAGAAATTGAGGCAGAACAATTTTTTGGTCATATGGTTACAACGTTTTAGGTGTCTGCATTTTCAACCTCTAGATCCATTATAATATGATGATTTGGAAACCAAAATATCTTAAACTCAGCTAATTATGTTCAGAGATGTCGTCAGTTTGCTGCTGGTTCCGCCACATTATGAAAACTTGCACAACTGAAGATTGCAATTCATTTCTGATATATTATACTTTAGAAACTCTTTGGAGGAAGTATACTTTTATCTACTGATGAAATGATGAACGCAGTATTTTGTACAACTAATATTATGTTTATTTATATGACTAAAATGTATTTAATATAAGGAAAACAGTTCTAGTAAAGCAGTTATTGCTTTGTTTTCTCTCCTGTAAAATTAGGGTCCTTCGTAAACTTCACGATAGAGCCAGCGATGTTTCATGACAGATTTCAATAAAGCATATTATAACAATGCAGCAAGTTTTTTTTTTCGTATATTTTCGTCTTCTTTTTCTAACTTGCCAACACATCTCTATATAAACCTTAGTTCTCTCTTATGTCTCTGACATGTCTTTCTTTGAGGGCAAACATTGCTTCAGATCCTAGCCAATCGCTGTGATGAGGGGATCATTTCGCCGGACGTCACCAGGATTATGACCCCGCGGTAGCTCGCCCCCAATGCACGGAGCTTGTCTGAGAGCGCTTGCCGGCGTGGTATCCCAGATTATCCCCCCCCCGCCAATCTATCCCCCCCCCCTGATATTTTAGAATATCCCCCGGATAATCTAGGATGTCCTAGAATACCCCCGGATATTCTGGAATATTCTGGTTTATCGCCCAGATATTCTAGAATATCCCCCTCTATAACAGTTCATCCCCCGGGGTTAAAATAAGATGGGGGGATATTTGCCAATGCGTAAGCGGCATTCTATTTTATCCCCCTCATTACAGATTATCCCTCACCTTTTTTTTTCTTTTTGGGTAGCCTTTCCCCCCCCCCCCTTTTTTTTGTCGTGTGCGTTTCTGTATACAATCTTTCTCTGCCACACACAAACAACACACGCACTACAAAATACACATATACAAAGTGTGACTTAACATGTGTTTTAAGCCGACCCCTCCAATTGCTTGACAATTTAACATTAGACCGAGTAGTGACAGGAAATGGCCTGACATAAACTGGGGGCACAAATCTTTCTCCTCCCGTCCGCCCACCATATCCTTTTCTGGAGCTTTTAGCAGTAGTAGTCATTAAAATAGAGATTAAATTTCAGTGGTGGTTTGTGTATGGAGCAATGAGAATCAGTATCAACAGAAGTGCGAAGATGTAATTGGCCCAGCGTACCCAGTCTCCTTTGTTATCAATCCTCTAATATGTTGTAAGTAGTCTGTCACCAAAGCCGAACAAAATGGCAGCAAAATGAAAGAAAAAAAAAAAAGGAACAAAGAAAACAATCGAACAATGAAAGATTTCAACAGGTTTTGCTTTAGAACTCGCAGATAAGTAACATCTCCTGTTTCGCAGTACTCGCAGATAAGTAACATCTCCTGTTTCGCAGAACTCGCAGATAAGTAACATCTCCTGTTTCGCAGAACTCGCAGATAAGTAACATCTCCTGTTTCGCAGAACTCGCAGATAAGTAACATCTCCTGTTTCGCAGAACTCGCAGATAAGTAACATCTCCTGTTTCGCAGAACTCGCAGATAAGTAACATCTCCTGTTTCGCAGTACTCGCAGATAAGTAACATCTCCTGTTTCGCAGAACTCGCAGATAAGTAACATCTCCTGTTTCGCAGAACTCGCAGATAAGTAACATCTCCTGTTTCGCAGAACTCGCAGATAAGTAACATCTCCTGTTTCGCAGAACTCGCAGATAAGTAACATCTCCTGTTTCGCAGAACTCGCAGATAAGTAACATCTCCTGTTTCGCAGAACTCGCAGATAAGTAACATCTCCTGTTTCGCTTAGATTCTAGACATATCCTGCTGAAATCTTTTAGTGTTCGATTGTTTTCTCTGTTTTTTGTGTTTGTGTTTTTTTCACTTGAAAAAAGGCGAAAGCCGAACATTCTGTGTATTTTCTGTCTTCTCTTTAGTTTGCATTCTATCATTTGGGTTTTCTTTCTCACGCAGGGCTTCGCTACATACAACTTTTTCTTTTTGCCCAATTTTGACACAGTCGTGGAACTTCTGAAAAAAAGAAACGGAAACGAAAAAAAAAACAACAAGAAAAGGAAAATGGGGGAGAGGAAGTTTTGACATGTGAGTGTGTGAGTGTGTGAGTGTGTGAGTGTGTGAGTGTCTGCTTGTTCGTGAATAGATGAAGAAACTGATGAGTGTCTGCTTGTTCGTGAATAGGCTATTGATGAAGAAACTGATGAGTGTCTGCTTGTTCGTGAATAAGCTATTGATGAAGAAACTGATGAGTGTCTGCTTGTTCGTGAATAGGCTATTGATGAAGAAACTGATGAGTGTCTGCTTGTTCGTGAATAAGCTATTGATGAAGAAACTGATGAGTGTCTGCTTGTTCGTGAATAAGCTATTGATGAAGAAACTGATGAGTGTCTGCTTGTTCGTGAATAAGCTATTGATGAAGAAACTGATGAGTGTCTGCTTGTTCGTGAATAAGCTATTGATGAAGAAACTGATGAGTGTCTGCTTGTTCGTGAATAAGCTATTGATGAAGAAACTGATGAGTGTCTGCTTGTTCGTGAATAAGCTATTGATGAAGAAACTGATGAGTGTCTGCTTGTTCGTGAATAGGCTATTGATGAAGAAACTGATGAGTGTCTGCTTGTTCGTGAATAAGCTATTGATGAAGAAACTGATGAGTGTCTGCTTGTTCGTGAATAAGCTATTGATGAAGAAACTGATGAGTGTCTGCTTGTTCGTGAATAAGCTATTGATGAAGAAACTGATGAGTGTCTGCTTGTTCGTGAATAAGCTATTGATGAAGAAACTGATGAGTGTCTGCTTGTTCGTGAATAAGCTATTGATGAAGAAACTGATGAGTGTCTGCTTGTTCGTGAATAAGCTATTGATGAAGAAACTGATGAGTGTCTGCTTGTTCGTGAATAAGCTATTGATGAAGAAACTGATGAGTGTCTGCTTGTTCGTGAATAGGCTATTGATGAAGAAACTGATGAGTGTCTGCTTGTTCGTGAATAAGCTATTGATGAAGAAACTGATGAGGGACTGAATAAAACACACGCACACACACACACACACGACAAAATGAATGAGCAATTATTGTATGCAAGACCCCAAAAAAAATAAAAAATGATTGAATGATGGCCTGGACGGAAGGAAGAAAGGAATGGAACAGTGAATAAAAGTGAATGAGAGAAGGCTTGTAACTTAAGCAGGTCAGTGAAAGTTAGCAAAAGTTGACGTGTATTGGGACTGTAAAATAAAATGAGTGGATTGTTTGTTGTTGTTTTTTTCTTACTGGGAGCACGGGGCTACTTTGCAGTCGTCTTTGGAACAGCCACGCTATCATATGCTGGCAGGGGCGCTCCTACAATGGGGGATGGAGCTGGAGGGGGTGGAGGCCAAGAGCATGAAAAGCTTACGATTGGAGAAGAGGGGGCAAAATCGCCAATATGGAATCTACGTATTTCATGGACGGCCCCTTGTTGTTTGGAATAGTTAGAGGTTGGCAAACTGAGATCATGTTTTGAAAGTGGGAATGACATCTGTAGTTCCGCTGATTACAACATCGCCGTGATGTCGGTTTGATGTTGGGAATCCGCGACTCAGGTAATCCTACCAACCTTTCATAAATCCTACACAAATCTACGTCAGATTGACATGGGGATTCTGATCAAGGCAAGGCCATAAGAATATATGTGCAAGTACATGATAGGACCATGATTAATTCTGAACTCGAACATTTTACAAGGTTCATTTGACTGTTTTTCATTAGATACATGATTTATAGATTACTTAGATCCCAACAACCGAGACTGTCGCAAAAACATAAATAAAACCAATCTTTTGGTTACTGGTACCACAACTGACTGAAAAGTGCGCTTACGCTCTCCAGATTCCCCCCTCCCCCTCCCCCTTGTGTTCTGGTCTTTCGTTATGGGGGATCTCTGCCCTTGGCATTTGCACATCATGGTCATCATCGAGAAAGATGGACGAACACCATCAGCAGATCCTTCTCAACTCACCAATGATAATTTATTTGAGTGGCCTAAGAATGACAAGATTGTAACTCCCTCCCGTCAACTTTTTAGAAATCGTGGATTGAAGTTTAGTGTGGTCATAACTTTTAGACCAAAGACTTTTTTTGTGTAATGCTTATAACTTACACACCGACTCCGCTTGATACCGTACTTTGACACACTTGAGAAGGCCATAGAAGTCGTGTGTAGTGTGTAACTTATTTCAGTAAAAAAATGGAGATAGAACCTTGCCATACTAAGGGGATGATTAGTCATAAAAAATTGCTTTTGATGCAAACATTTTGAGGACCAGATTATAAACTTTCGGGGTCCACTTAGGCCTGCCAAAGCACTGACGGAGCCCACTGTCAAAGACCATGTTTCCTCGCCCCTGTAATTAGCACTCAGTGAATCGAATAACAATAACTGTGTCACTGGTTACTGGTTCATGTCATGCGGACACTGAGCTGTTCTCGCGATTATCTCATGTTTCAGTGCAAAGCACATTCCCGCCTTCTTGATTTTCAACGTTCAACTCACTCCCGCTGCGTGCGCATGCGGCGTCTATTGACCTCGTTAATTGTTAGACATTTATAACGAGTTGGACCTTCGGTGACAGCAGACCTGAGAAACACAGATGTCACTTTTGTTTCTGTCGTCGAGCCTGGCGCAAACACTTTCAGCATAGCTGAAGGTAAGCCCGAAAGTTCATTAGAATCTGAAACTGCAATATTTTTTTACTTCTTGCTAGAACTATGCCAGCAAAACAAAAAAATACAGAAAATCCCATTTTGTTGATGTATTGTTTTAAAGAATTCACGTTTCATACAAATCAATATGCGCCCACAAGGGATACATGACAAGGTATGCTCCAGTAAAACGCGGAGAGCAAAGATTATAGCTTGATTTTAACCTTTAGCAGCTCAAGTTCCACTGCACGGATAGTCTAGTTCATGGGGAATTTGCCATAGCGTTGTATGCGACATTTGCTGATTTTGAGGTTTTGTCAAGAAAATTGATTCGCTCACTCCTAGCTTCATTGTTTAAAATATTATATCGATCTATGCGTCTTTCCGGTCAGTTAAAAACTTTTCGAGGTATGTGTTTTTGACAAATCTTAAAGTTTTGATCAGTTTGGTGAAAAGACAAAATATGAAGATGCACATGCAGTTATAATGGAAAATACCCGACGATTTGGTAGGTTATTTGTTCATAACTCGAGGGTGAGCGTATCAGTAGCTGACGTCATTCTTTGCCTGATCCAATGCCTTGTCACTTTTGCATTTACTTGATAGATCTAGATCTAGGTTAACTTTAAAGGGGAGGAGTTCCTGGAAGTTGAGACTCACAGCGAGGTTAGTACATGGTCGCGACAAATCCCACCCCCCTCCCCCCCACCCCCCGACGGAGTCTTTCATCTGGACTTGCATTTTTATGTCACTTGATATATATATAGGAATGTGGAGCAAAAGTGAGATTGTATTTTGACAGTGTAAGATAAAAAAAAAAGTAGCAAATCCAGCAGGCAAACTACAGTGCTGAGATTACCCTGTGAAGATTGTCCATTTTGTTTCTTACTTGCATAATTTCCTGTTTTTATAACTCTTTCCACAACAAAATATTTGTCATCATTAAAAAAACTAAGAAACTTTCGGAGTTCTATACGTCCCACCCACCCAGTCAAGACCATTTGTTCCCAATCCTTTACAACCCCGTCCTAAACCTATTCGCATTCCTAACATACCCGTCACACTTTCAACCGAAAAACAGTTAAAGTTCAAACTGGTGGGATGTACACGTACGTAACTGTTTCTAGACAGACATGTACTGCAGCATATGCTTCACAAGACACTGGAGCTAATCCAGGTAAATTCTTTCAAAAGTTAACATATTTAATAGACAAGAAAGCAGTTTAATGAATGTTGTATGCTTTGAATGGCCTTGATGCTTATGTTCACACGTTTGTTCATTTCAGGTGCCACATTGGGAATGTCTGAAATGTTTTGCATGATCAATTACCAAGTTCAGAAGAAAAATACATGAACTAACAGCTCTGAAGAAAATTAATACATCAAGTTACAAGCTCTGAAGAAAACTAATACATCAAGTGACAAGCTCTGAAGAAAACTGATACATCAAGGGACAAGCTCTGAAGAAAACTGGTACATCAAGTGACAAGCTCTGAAGAAAACTGGTACATCAAGTGACAAGTCCGAAGAAAACTGGTACATCAAGTCACTAGCTCTGAAGAAAACTGGTACATCAAGTGACAAGCTCTGAAGAAAACTGGTACATCAAGTGTCAAGCTCTGAAGAAAACTGGTACATCAAGTGACAAGCTCTGAAGAAAACTAGTACATCAAGTCACTAGCTCTGAGGAAAATTGATAGATCAAGTGACAAGCTCTGAAAAAAACTGGTACATCAAGTGACAAGCTCTGAAGAAAACTGGTACATCAAGTGACAAGCTCTGAAGAAAACTGGAACATCAAGTGACAAGCTCTGAAGAAAACTGGTACATCAAGTCACTAGCTCTGAAGAAAATTGATACATCAAGTGACAAGCTCTGAAGAATACTGGTACATCAAGTCACAAGCTCTGAAGAAAACTGATGTACACCAATTCACAAGTTATGAAGTCACAAGCCCTAAGAAGAAATGTGATATAATAATGTCACAAGCTGCCAAGAAAATTTATACATCAAGTCACAAGCTCTGAAGAAAACTAATATAGCAAGTCACAACCCCTGAAGAAAACTGATGTACACCAATTGGAAAGCTCTGAGGAAAACTGATGTACACCATTTCACAAGCTGCAAAACAAAAACGATTTGCACCAATTGACAAGATATTGAAAAAAATTGATGCACAGCAACTCACAAACTCTGATAAAAAAAATCTGATACAAGTCATAGGCTCTAAAAAGAAACAGATACATAAAATCACAAGCTCTGAAGAAAACTAATACATCAAGTCACAAGCTCTGAAGAAAACAAACACATCAAGTCACAAGCTCTGGAGAAAACTGTTACACCAAGTCACAAGCTCTGAAGAAAACTGATTTACACCAACTCACAAATTATGAAGAAAACTGATGTACACCAACTCACAAGCTCTGATAAAAAAATCTGATACATCAAGTCACAGGCTCTTAAAAAAAACAACAGATACATCAAGTCACAAGCTCTGAAGAAAAGTGGTACATCAAGTCACAAGCTCTGAAGAAAACTGATTTACACCAACTCACAAGTTATGAAGAAAGTGATACATCCAAGTCATAACCTCCAAAAAAAAACCCAGATACATCAACAGGCTCTGAAGAAAGTGATACATCCAAGTCATAACCTCCAAAAAAAAAACCCAGATACAGCAAGTCACAAGCTCTTAAAAAAACAGATATATCAAATCACAAGCTCTGAAGAAAAGTGATACATCAAGTCACAAGCTCTGAAGAAAACTGATACATCAAGTCACAAGCTCTGAAGAAAACTGATATATCAAGTCGCAAGCTCTGAAGAAAACTGATACATCGAGTCACAAGCTCTGAAAAAAAGTGATACATCAAGTCACAAGTTCTGAAAAAAAGTGATATATCAAGTCACAAGCTCTGAAGAAAATTGATACATCAAGTCACAAGCTCTGAAGAAAAGTGATACATTAAGTCATAAGCTCTGGAGAAAGCGCATTCAAATCACAAGCTCTGAAGAAAAGTGATACATAAGTCACAAACTATGAAGAAAACTGATACATCACGTCACAAACTCTGAAGAAAACTGATACATCACGTCACAAACTCTGGAGAAAACTGATACATCACGTCACAAGCTCTGGAGAAAACTGATACATCACGTCACAAGCTCTGGAGAAAACTGATACATCACGTCACAAGCTCTGAAGAAAACTGATACATCACGTCACAAGCTCTGAAGAAAACTGATACATCACGTCACAAGCTCTGGAGAAAACTGATACATCACGTCACAAACTCTGGAGAAAACTGATACATCACGTCACAAGCTCTGAAGAAAAGTGATACATCACGTCACAAACTCTGAAGAAAACTGATACATCACGTCACAAACTCTGGAGAAAACTGATACATCACGTCACAAGCTCTGAAGAAAACTGATACATCACGTCACAAGCTCTGAAGAAAACTGATACATCGTCACGGGATCAGGAGAAAACAGATACGCCTAGTCACAAGCTATTGGAAAAAAACTAATACATCAAGTCACAAGCTCTGAAGAAAACAGACATCAAGTAACTAAATCTGGAGAAAACAGACCAAGTCACAAGCTCTGGAGAAAAGCACAGGTGACAAGCTTCAGAGAAATAACATACATCAAGCCACAACCTGTGGAAGAAAGATGAGTTATAGGGTGAAAAAACACACACCAGGTCACAGGCTCTGGAGAAATGCACATCAAGTCACAAGATCCAGAGAATGCAGATAGACATAAGCTCTGGAGAAAGCGCATTCAAATCACAAGCTCTGAAGAAAAGTGATACATAAGTCACAAACTCTGGAGAAAACTGATACATCACGTCACAAGCTCTGGAGAAAACTGATACATCACGTCACAAGCTCTGGAGAAAACTGATACATCACGTCACAAGCTCTGAAGAAAACTGATACATCACGTCACAAGCTCTGGAGAAAACTGATACATCACGTCACAAGCTCTGAAGAAAACTGATACATCACGTCACAAGCTCTGAAGAAAACTGATACATCACGTCACAAGCTCTGGAGAAAACTGATACATCACGTCACAAACTCTGGAGAAAACTGATACATCACGTCACAAGCTCTGAAGAAAAGTGATACATCACGTCACAAACTCTGAAGAAAACTGATACATCACGTCACAAACTCTGGAGAAAACTGATACATCACGTCACAAGCTCTGAAGAAAACTGATACATCACGTCACAAGCTCTGAAGAAAACTGATACATCGTCACGGGATCAGGAGAAAACAGATACGCCTAGTCACAAGCTATTGGAAAAAAACTAATACATCAAGTCACAAGCTCTGAAGAAAACAGACATCAAGTAACTAAATCTGGAGAAAACAGACCAAGTCACAAGCTCTGGAGAAAAGCACAGGTGACAAGCTTCAGAGAAATAACATACATCAAGCCACAACCTGTGGAAGAAAGATGAGTTATAGGGTGAAAAAACACACACCAGGTCACAGGCTCTGGAGAAATGCACATCAAGTCACAAGATCCAGAGAATGCAGATAGACCAAAGTCGACTGCGAGCGCTCATTAGGCAAAATGCCATGCCCATAATGAAAATCCACTGCCAGTGTCTGGTGGATGTCAACTGCAGACAACACCAACCCACTCTCATTGCCATCAACTTAAGGCCAGACTTATTAGAGACTGTACGCATCCAAAAAAAGGCCAAACGACACTGGCGGACACACAGAAGAGATGACTATGACCACATTGCCATTGTCAGATATGACAGAGTCGACCAGCAAGAAACAGTACTTGACTGAGCTTGACTGCGAAAGTCTGATCTCGAGAGAGAGTCAGTGGGCCAAATGTTAAAGGTAAGCACTATTTTTTGATGCCTGTTTAGGGTATTATTTCATATTAGTTTTATGACCTAGTGATTGCATTGTTTTATATCACACTAGTTTATGCTGTTATGTTACACTATATGCAAATAGCTAAAAGACGACAGATATTTGATGAGTGTCCCGGCCGCTTTCGAGTCCAATTCTGTGCAGATTTACGTTTTGTGGTTGATAGGGTGAGAAACAGGATTAGGGATAAAGATGTTTAGGGTTAGCAAGGTGTCCAGGGAAGTTGGAAATTGGTCATATTTTTTTGAACTGCTAGGAAAAGTTGGATACTGGTCGGATAAGAACACGTGTAGTCGGAAAAATGGAAATTATAATAGGGGCAGAAAATGCTCAAATTAGCCTACACTAAACTGCGAAACTGGAAAAGTACGCCCGGAAATATTAAACTTGAGTACTTCCGGTATTTAGATTGCCGCTTCCTATTTCCAAGCCATAGTCAACTGTATATTAGATTTATGTTCCAATCTGACGATTTTCAGCAGTGTGTAGATTTCTCACTCTTGTCAGGACTGTTGGCAGGAATATTTTACGTTTAGATCTATTATCTGACTAGGTTCACTAAAACTGGAGCTATCGATTTCAACGTGGAGAGATGGTTGATCTAGAGTCTAGATCTAGACACACTCTAGTTTGGGCTACTTTTCAAGAATAGTCCACAGACCACACACCGTGTTTTCAGATTGGCTCATAGAACAGTCAGATGATAAAATCAAATTTTTATTTAAATTACTCGAGCAGGGTGTAAAACAAGCTTTTGTGTAAATTTTATGGACAGGTTTGTGATAGGTCAGTGGGGTCCAAGGGCATTAATTGAAGATTCAAATAGCTGCCCAGAGATATTTAAAAACACAAACCAGTGGATCTAGATCTAGATCTAAATGTAGAACAAAATCACTTTTCAATTTCATGAAAATGAAGCAGGCAAGGCCATCGGCTAGATCTAGATCTAGATCTAGCCTGGATCAGCACCTGTTTCTTCTATTAACTTAATCGTTCAGTCATCATTAAAAGTTTCTGACGGTGAAACACTTTTTATAGCACTTTAGCAGTTTGAGATTATATTGAAATAGGTAGGAAATTGTTGGTCTTGGTAGGATTTTTTTGTGGTAAATTTCCCTGGACACCCTGGCTGTAAGGACATGATTAGGAATAGATCTAGGTCAAACTGTTGGATAGGGTGGCCGCTACATAATGAACTCTCCCAAGTATTTCCAAACATTGTTCAAATAAAGTAGTTGAAAGAATTCACAATAAAGGAAGTTATTCATTCTTAACTAATTGTAGCTAGAATATAAAAGGAGATTTTGGTAGAATTTTATTGCAGGTTTTTACAATCCATTTTTGTTTTCTGAGTGTCAACTTTCAATCTAGTAACTTTGAAATAAGGCTAATGGTACAATAATCTGCTGTATGACTAATGACTGTAAATTTATAGTCCTGTTATTTTAAAAAGAAATGTTCACAATCCCCATTGGAAATGAAATTGATAGCTCATCAAAATTAGAATTTAAAGGTCCGATTTTGTAAAACTGATCAAGTTGTTAATGTCATGCACTTTTCACAACTTATGCATATTTAACGTGAATCGCAGTGAATGCACTGACAATGACAATTTAGGTATTTGTTCAGAAGTAAACAAAGTGTACTTGCTTTTTGTTGCAGGTGTCTTAGTATGGACATACTGATCTCCAGCAGTGTTGAAACAACCTCCATGAAATTGTTGAAACTCTGATCTCCAATATGAGGCAGTCCAAGCTGGTCTTATCTTTTGCCATTCATCAGTCACCTGGCTGTGTGATGTTGTGTGTATGCTGGAACATTTCTTGACACCTGAACAATTCCACATCTCCATAATCCATGGCGAAAACAATCAGCAGTGAGTACAAGGCATTTTCAAGATCTAGATCTTTTACTTTTGTTTATTGTATGTATATTTGCTGCATATGGATAAGATTTTAATACTTGTGGATGGAAAGTGTACGAAAACACATGACTGAAACAGCCTGTATAAAATTTAATGGCAGTTTGACATTATATGCATAGTAAAATATTTAAATCTTATTTAGGTCACAATACGTTGTACTGTTTTGTCATCCTTTAGCTATACATCATTTGTTATGAAAATCTCCATATTCCACATCTTTTGCAGACCAGAATTGCTGTGAGTGCCATGAAGACAAGAGACCAGAAGTACAAATTTCCTTACAAGGCAAAGACAGCACTAATGCCAACCTATGGCAGAACAACATCCATCCAAGACCTTGAAGGGATTGTGGCTGAACCTACATCAACTGCAAGCGCTCATGAGGAAGAAATGCTGTGCCCATAATCAAAATCCACTGCCAGTGTCTGCTGTATGTCAATTGCACACAACAGCAGCCCACTCCCATTGTCATCAACTTTGGCCACACCCAAAAAGGGCCAAATGTCACTGGCAGACACAGAAGAGATGACTATGATGATACTGTCCTTGTCAGATATGACAGACTCAGCTAGCAACAAACAGTGCTGACGGCGCTTGATTGTTAAAAGTCTGGTCTCCCATGTGAAGTGGGCTGAATGTTGAAAGGTAAACACCTTTTTTGATGCCTATTTGGTCACCGTTCCCTGAAACTGTAGTAATTGGTTTTGACTTGCTGTTTTTCAAGAGAAGCAAAAAACTGTTTCATTTTAGTACTCCTGGTGCAGAGACAATGAATTTTTGAAAGTTTGTTCAATTAGTTTTTGACTGAGGAGTCTAAAACCAAGATCATTCTGTGGGGCTTTGAATGAATGTAGTATAAAAATTGATTTTTCACATTTTTGAGTTACCAATAGTCTCAGGAAACGGTGACGATTTAGGGTATCATTTTGTTACTTGACCTAATTATGACCTCGTCATACATCGTGGTAGTTTATACTCTTAAATCCGAGTATATAATGCAAATTGTAGATATGAGAAAGTTAAATAGTAATGGGTATCCCAACCACTTTTAAACTCCAAGTCTCAGCAGATTTTCATTTTCTGGTTGAAAGGACAAGGGACAGGATGAGGGATGAGATTGTTTATGGGTACTGAAAAGGATTAAAAATGAGGAAAAAAATAAAAACTTTTGAAGTCACATGAATTTCAGAAAATCATACCAATAGAACAAGACATGGACTGAGTAAAAATAATCCCAACAATCACAATGAATATCCAAACACTAGGACAAGAAATCATCTCTAAAACATGAGTCGAGATGCCTTATTTCCTCCGGGATGCCATTGTGGAAAAGGTATATAAAGCAAACAAAGAATCTAGGCCAGAGGAGGTGGCAGTTTCCTCACCTTGCCTTTTACCGATATAGTCGGGGCTCATACACAGTGGTTGTCGGGGAAAACTGATATAGTCGGTTGTGATTCAGTGAGTCAAGGATAGGATAGTCAGGATATGCTGAACTCTTACCAAGCATTGTTCTTTCAGGACTTGCCTATAACATTTGTAGGTTCTGGTAGAATTGTATTACAGGTTATTATAATCCATTTTTGTTGTTTGAGTGTCAACTTTCAATCTAGATCTTTGAAATAAGGCTAATGTACAAGAATCTGCTGTATGAATGTAAATTTATAGTCCTGTTATTTTGATAAACATTTATGATCCCCGTTTGGATTGATGGCTCTTCAAAATTAACCTAAAATAACGCAAGGAGTCCAATTGGGTAAAATTTATCAAGTTGTGAATGATGTCATGTATTTTTGGCAAGTTGTTCACTTTTATGTGAATTGCAGTGAATATAGATTGGAATGACAATTTAGGTTATTGTTCAGCAAGAAATAACGTTTACTTGTTTTGTTTTGTTGCAGGTATTATGTAGACATGGCCCACTGATCTCCAGTAGTGTTGAAACTTCATCCTACATGAAATTGTTGAAATTCTGATCTCCAACATGTGACAGTCCAGGCTCTCACCTTTTGCCATTCATCAGACACCTGGCTGTGACATCATGTGTATGCTGAAACATTTCTTGACACCTGAACAATTCTACATCTCCAGGATCACCGGCGGCGACGAGGACGAGGACAACCAGCAGTGAGTACAAGGCATCTTCAGATCTAGATCTTTTACTTTGTTAGTTTATTGTATTGTCATTTGCTGCATATGGATGAGAACTTGGCTGTGACATACGTATACTGAAACACTTGACACCTGAACAATTCCACATCTTTAGAATCACCGATGACCACCAGCACCGAGTACAAAGCATTTTCAAGATCTAGATCTTTTATTGTTTTGGGTAACGTAAACTTACAGATGGAAAGTGTATCAGAACATTAGTGAAACAGCCTGTATAGAAGTGAGTGAAATTTTTGGCTCATATTTTAGGTTGCAAAACCGTATACTATTCTGTCATCCTTCAACTATACATCATTTGTCGCAGTGTAAAGAAAAACTTAACATTCAACATCTTTTGTAGTCTAGAATTTAGCTGTGACAATCTTCAAAAGTACACATGGGTCAAACAAGGCCTACTGAATGTTTAATGCCCCCATAATTCACAGCTTGGTCATTGTTCCAAGCTCACTTTTGCTGTGTTTCAGCATGGATTGAATTGTTTAGATTATCAAATTGAAGAAAAATTAAGACGTAGGCCTATATTATACATCCTGCTGAATGACTGAAGTGGAAATGTTAAAACATTCATCTACTATGAAAATAAGCAAAGTTTGTTGGTCTTATTACATGGTCCTCATTTCCATGGAATTTTTATAGAAAAAGGCCAGTGTAGGATGTGCTGATTATATATATAATTTTGGCTCAGATTCAAATGCGATTTGGAGGGTATTCATTCTTTGCATTACTTAGTGATTACAGATAACTGAATAGCTATTATAATCATGTAAGTACAGAATTCAAAGAACAGAATAAAACGTAATAGATGCCTATAGGTAAAAGGGTTAAGGGATTTAAAGTGAATAAATACATAGGAAAGAAAATACAAATTATGGTAGTATGTAGATAAACAAGTAAATAAACAGCTGTTTTACAGATTATCCTGGGGATCAAACCCAACTGAAGTCTTTTATATCCCAGAATTGTCCAGTACTGAATCGTGCGTCGTTAGCAGTTTTTGAACCCTTCAGGCCTTTTCATTATCGGCTGACCGGTTTTAGAGTTCAGTTTAAGCAGCTGGAATGTATTCTGTATTTCACAAGTTACGTGTGTTTGATCCAGACAGTCATAAATGAAAATTGAATTGAAAGAAGAAATGAAAAAACAAATCAAACAAAAAAATACGCAATATTTAACCAGGGGAGAGGATGTGGTGGACATTATTGAAGTGTAGTAGTGGTTTGTGGGTCTGTCTGGGAAAGATTTTGTTGTCACGATGGCTGTGCAAGGGAACTTTTTTATGCAATTCATCTTTTTTTTTCATTCTGAAAGTTTACTTTTAAAGGACGGCATTTTGTGTAGCATGAATTAGGTATTCCAAACTGATTTTTCAAAATGGAGATTGCTAAAGACAACTTATTTCATTGGATAGAACTTTTTATTCTGAATATTTTGATACCAAACTTACACTATATAATCTTCAAAATTAAAGAAGTAATGCAATTTGTAATTTTCAGTAATTTCGCTTAGTTTCACAATATGTGAGAAATTATTGTCGGTGAGCTGTAATATTTCAGAAGGAAACGTAGGACATTCAAACTTTGACATAACAGTGTCTTTAAAACAGTCACCTCAGTTTTTATGGGAAGAATTCAAACGTTACAAATAGCTTTTATGATCGATCATAATGGTGGTATTGGAGCAAATATTGCAAAATTTATAAAGGGAGACAAAAGTGAAATTTTGGCCATTTTCAAAACATCATGAAAAATCAGTGAACTTGCCTCCAAAAATAAAATGACCACTAAAATTAATTGGAATTATAAGATCTATCATTATAACAGGATATGAAGTGCCTTTTAAAGCATTCACAAACTATGTCAAATAGATTGAATGTCATCATATAACAAAAAAGTTTAAAAAACTTAACAATTTGAAGATCCCCTAGATCGCCTGCAATATTTACTGAAGTGTATTAAACCAAAGAAAATGGACACACAAAAATTCTAGCTGCAATTTGGTGGGAAAATAAAATTGATCTTTATAGATTGACAAATAATATTGTGTAACAACCATTTGATTAATAATTATGGGCAATAACAAAAATGCTGTAACTTTACAAGTGAGAGGCTTGCTACCTATGTCACTATTGTCAATATTAACAGTAACTTTTATTGATGAATTGACCAAAAACAATTTGAACAAAGTAAGTTTTAACAAACGCTTTGCTTTCTCTGAGGTTGACCAAAAGATGAATATCTGGCCCAGATTCGATCCAGTGTCTGATCCAGTTGATGGATCATAATGAAATTTGGTAATTTATGTAAAAATGGACATTCTTTTCAGTAAAACACATAGGATGCCAGAAATCTTATATTGTTTTTTTTTGTGTGTGTGAAAAACGACAAATTTTCAAAATGTCCTCATTTACTGTGACTAGATTTTGTGTCCTGGCGGAAGTGGCAAATGCCAGTTCGGAGTATCTATGTGAAGTAGTTGGACTTTTCTTTATTGATAAGATCATTGCTCAAAATATGACATCTACCACAGTCAAAACCATGAATTAAGAGAGTAACAGTGTAAAAATTTTGGATTTACTACTTGTGGAGAACAAATTTTCATATTTTGGTCTGAAAATTCATCTGGGAGACAAAAGGCATTACTGTTCTGAATAACAAGTCTTAACTGCAGAAAACTAATCAGTTCAGATGAAAGATATTGGAGGCTAAATTTATAAGAATGAGCACTTGATAAGTGAGTGTATATTTAAGTGACCAAGAGTGTGATGGGCAATGGTGTAACTTCAGAAAGTTAAATTTGATTTTTATAAAAGACGAGAAATCATTTCACCTTCAGGTCTGTAAGTTTGGGGGAGCTTAAATTGAATAATCTACAGAAAAATGGTTCTAAGAATATTCATTTTTTTAAAATAGATTTTTTCAGGTGGGATGCATAGATCCATTTTTCTTTTCTTTTTTTTTTAAGTTGACCCTTTTGTCAGCAAACAGATGCAATCAAAAGTATATAGTATAACCACAGTAACATTTCTCGGTGTTTGGATCCACAACTTCGGCTGTTTTTACTTATAAAATTTTCATATTTGGAGTAATTTCTCAAACCTTTCATACCAGATTTATCGTTGTAATGGAGATTTTGCAAACTGATAGTTGTCACACTTCCTGATAAGTGTAGGAGCTATAGCAGTCTAAACAGCCTCTTTGTGTCAGATCGATGGATGCTTCAGACTTGTCAGATTTAAAAAAAGATTCTAGATTTGAGGTCGTTCCAAAAATTGTAAGTTGTATTTTCTTCCATTATTTAAAATCTTTGTTGTGAAATTTCGGATACTTGACACTTACGATAGACTTGAGAATAAAAATTCTGAAATGCAGTTAATGGTCTAATTGTCTGTTTCAAATTAGAATGTTGAAGTCTATCATTTCTTGGTTTTCAGATTTTGATTTATTTAAAATTTTCTGGTATTTCATTCGACTTAATCTGACAAGTCTTGCAGCTCCCATTGCTACTAGATGATGATGATAGTACAATCTGCCCTCATTGGCCGAAACTGGGCGGTCACACCTTAGGGTCCTGTAAAAATTGGATTTTTGATGTTTCAATTCTAAAATGATCATTTAATTGGTATCAAACGTATCATACAGTCGGAATGGGGCAGTCTTTCTCAAGTTGTCCTTCATGCTCGGTGTGATTGCATTTACATGCAGAACACAGTGACTGTTAAGAATTGGAACAGAAAGTAAAAAAAATTTTGCTGGACCCTATACCCAGTACCCCAGGGGCAAGAAACACCCATTAAGACCAAAGACTCCTGTGAAAACCAACTGAAAACTGTGCCCCAGGGGTTTTCCAAATTAACAAGGAGTAATACAAAGTAAACGATTTAAAATGGTCACCTCTGATTTTTTAAAGCCTTTTCATGGAAAACAGTAAATCATGTCTTGGACGTTATTTGCTCTCTTATGTTTGGTCAGAGTTTGAAAAGCAAAAATGTCAGTAGAACCTTAATCAATAGAACACTAAATGAAATGTCAGGATAGAATTAAAAATTCTTGGATATTGCGTGGGGATGAAAAAGACTTTAAATTTCTGAAAAAATACCTTTTAGTTTTAGTTTTGCATTTAAAGTAAGGACTTTAGTGTACGAATGTCACATAAACCTCTGTGTTCCTGTTACTAGTTTTTCTTTTCTGTATAGTCAAGGAGATCCACTACACAAAATATGAGATTTAAGACGGTAATTACCGTGAATTACTGGATTAACTGCAAAAATTTAGGATTTACTAATAGTGAAAATATGATTTTCAAAGTCATCGGAGAGAGAAAAGGCATTACAGGTCTGAATAGGTCTCAGTTGGGAAAAACTAATCAGTGTAAATAAAGGGTGGCAGAGTATAAAATGCATATGAGAATGAGCTTTTGATAAGTGAGTCAATATTTAAGTGCCCGAGAGTATGATGGGCATCGGTGCAACTTCAGACTGTTAAATTTGCTTTTCATGAAAGACAGGAAGTCCATGCCGCCTTCAGGTCTATAAGTTTGGGTGAGCATAAACTGAATAATGGACAGAAAAAAGGTTCAGAGAAAATTCTTTTTTTTTTTTTAACTGATGTACGTATTCGGGTGGGATGCAGATTCTTTTTTTTTCTTAGTCAGATTTGTCGGTAAAGAGATGCACTCTAAAGTAGATAATATGACCACAGTAACATTTGTGTGTCTGGGTCGACAACATCGGTCCCCATTTTCAAAATTTTCATATGAGGACAATAGGTGAATAATTTCTTAAATCATTCATAAGATTTATTATGGTAATACAAATTTTGCAAATTGAGAGTTGTCACATTTCCTGATGAGAGTAGGAGCTATAGCAATGTAAACAGTCTCTTTTCTTTGTGTCAGATCAATGGATGCTTCAGACTTGTCAGATTTTTTTTTAAAAGTTAAAAAAAAAATGTCTAGATTCTAGGCCTTCCCAAAAGTGCTTTTAGTGATCACAAATCAATAAAAAAAAAATTGTGAGCTGTATTTTTCTTCCCTTATTTATAATTTTTATTAGGCCAATGAAACTTCAGGCACTTAATATGACACATATGGTAGACTTAAAAATAAAAATTCTGAAATGCTAATTGTCCAATTTTTCGAATGAAACTTGAAGTTAAAATTACAGAAGATCTGAACTATAGGATGTAGTCTATCACTTCTTGGTTTTCAGATTTTGATTTATTTGAAAATATTTTCTGATATTCGTTTGATTCAATCTGACAAGTCTTGCAGCTCCCATTGCTACTAGATGATGATGATAGTACAATCTGCCCTCATTGGCCGAAACTGGGCGGTCACATCTTAGGGTCCTGTGAAAATTGAACTTTTGATGTTTCAATTCTAAAATGATCATTTAATTGTAATCAAATGTATCATACAGTCGGAATGGAGCAGTAATTCTCAAGTTGTCCTTCATGCTTGGTTCGATTTGCAATTACATGCAAAACACAAGTGACTGTCAAGAATTGGAACAGAAAGTAAACAAATTTTTGCAGGACCCTATACCCAGTACCCCAGGGGCAAGAAACACCCATTAAGACCAAAGACTCCTGTGAAAACCAACTGAAAACTGTGCCCCAGGGGTTTTCCAAATTATCAAGGAGTTAACACCAGTAATACGAAGTAAACAGTTTAAAATGGTCACCTCTGATTTTTTAAAGCCTTTCCATGGAAAACAGTAGCAAGTCATGTCTTGGACATTATTTGCTCTCTTATGTTTGGTCAGAGTTTGAAAAGCAAATATGTGTCAGTAGAACCTTAATCAATAGAACGCTAAATGAAATACTAGGACAGAATTCTTGGCCTCTGCATGAAGACGAGAAATACTATTAAATTTAATTTGCCTCAAACTTTTTAAGTTTTTAGTTTTGCATTTAAAGTAAGGACTTTCAGTCCAACAGTGTCACTATTAAACTCCTATCAGTGATACTGGTCTCTTGACCAGGAATATTTGTGAGGATGCTGTTCTGATGAACACACCAAATTCTTGCTGTCAGTGTCAATAATGTGGCACTGCCTGGGTTTCAGTGCAACTTTTTGTGGGGGCCCATTCAGTAACGTATTATTACTTTTCAGTTTAAATGTTACAGATTTCAGTTAGGAATTGGCATAATTTTGTTTTGTTTTGTTTGTTTTTGTTTTTTTTTGTTGAATGTATGTCATGCGGTAAGTCAGATATTGGCCAAAAAAAGTTTTTTAGTCAACAGTCGGTAAACTTTCTGATCTCAAAATTGTCCTGGTAGGTTTGCAGCATCAATACTGACAAGTTATTCTAAAATGGTAATTTGTGGATTGCATGTCGGACTGTAACTGATGTACGGCAGTCAGAAAAATGGTTTGGTTTTCCGCAGTTAAACTTTCTGATCTCGGAATATCTCTCGATAGATTTGCAGTATTGGTCCTGATAGGGTTTTCTGACATTGTATGAAACCTGAATTTAAATGTACAGCTTGGCCACTGTCACTTTGACAGCAGAGCATTGTGAAATTAAGGTCTAGGTGTTTTGATTGAAACCATTAATTTATTTAGATTGAGCTGTTTGTGATAACAATTCTTCCTCTCGCCGACTCCAGATTTTCACTTCAGTGTTTTATTCTTGCTTTGATCTTTTGAGATTCACATTCAAAATTTCCGTGTTTTTTTGTCAGAAATGATCATCGAAGAGGTCTGATTGCCCAATCAGGTATCTTTGTTTCTGATTGTGGTCATGTATGTTGTTGATTCTGTTTCCATCTTGGCCTGTTCTGCATGCAGTGTAAAAAATGCAGGTTATTTTTTTTCCTTCAGTGTTTTCCATTTCCTTTATTCATCCTGCCTCTTTCCCTTTCTTTCCTTTCTGTTTTTGTTTTGTTCATATCGTACAATTCTTTTGCAGCATATGGTACAATTCTTTGCAGCATATGATACAATTCTTTGCAGCATACAGTACAATTCTTTAGCTGCTTATGGCACAATTCTCTTGTGTGGGTACAATTCTTTTGCTGCAAAACGTACAATTCTTTGGTACAATTCTTGAGCTGCTTATGGCACAATTCTCTTGTAAAAGTACAATTCTTTGGTACAATTCTTGAGCTGCTTATGGCACAATTCTCTTGTTTGGGTACAATTCTTTTGCTGCAAAAAGTACAATTCTTTGGTACAATTCTTGAGCTGCTTATGGCACAATTCTCTTGTTTGGGTACAATTCTTTTGCTGCAAAAAGTACAATTCTTTGGTACAATTCTTGAGCTGCTTATGGCACAATTCTCTTGTTTGGGTACAATTCTTTTGCTGCAAAAAGTACAATTCTTGAGCTGCTTATGGCACAATTCTCTTGTTTGGGTACAGTTCTTTTGCTGCATACATTACTGTTCTTTTCATTCTTTCACCCTTTATCTGTCCCTTTTCTTTGTCTTTCTTTTCACATTTTGTCACTTTTACGGAAGTAAATGTGTGGACAAAGATACCCTGATCTTGTGTCTATCAGAGGGATCCAGACCTGGATCTTCGGTGATAATGGACTTAGAAAGTTCTACCATCTACTTGCCAGAAAGCTGTTTTAGGCGCCTCAGCTCTTTGTTGATTAAGATGGAGAACACTATCCTAATATTGGTGTTAAAAAAAATTGGATTTCATTTTGGCATATAAGGGTGAAAATATGGGTATAGAGGATTGTTTGCAAAACCGTAGGTGAAGTATGATCCAAAATACTGGGTAACCAAGAGTGCAATGGAGGGGAAAGTTCTGCAGCAATAAGAGGAAATGGGTGGTCCTGAAAGTAGCATCTACTTCAAGTGGATAGGATGAAACAGGTGGACATGTTACTATTCTGCTTACAATAGCCATTTCACGGTGCACGGTTTTGCTTAATCTATCACAGCAGGCCACATCTGGCAATTTTTTGGCGTAGTTTGAAAGCTAGGATGAGGGGAAGAGTTGTTATCTAAGACTTAATTTCAGTTAAAGTCTGGCTCTTTTGTCATCAGTCATTTGGGAAACATTTTTTTTTTTATATAGATATTTGTCATTATGTGAAGTCAGTTTTCAGTGTAAAGCTATGTTCAGTTGCTACTTAAGTTAACGTTACGACCAAATTCTTTTGCGAGGTTTGTTGTCTGTATACTGTGAAGAGTTTATGAAGAGATCAGATTTTAGGAACTGATTACATAAGCTTGGCTCCAGAAAGGTCTTTTGTATGTGTATAGCATTCCAGAGGAAACGGGACAGTTTCGAATAGACGCATTGGTACTGTCTGGTTAGCGTCAGGTACTTGGCTGATAGTTTTTGGAATTTCCTGGAAAATTTATGCTTTTTTTCATTCTTTCCAACTGTCTTTTTTTTTTTTTTTCTTTCACACTTCTGGTGGGGTTTCCTTCTGTGTATCATTGTCTTGGACAGCCTGCTTTTCTTGGCACAATAATAGCCTTGATCGTGTTGGCATGCTTGCTTCAAACACGGATTCTTTTCGCTTCCTTAATTCCTTCATTAAACCAATAGTGATCTTGTCTTAAGGCTTTGCTGTGAAGTTGATTTACCCCCACCCCACACCAGCTCAATCATGGCAATAGTAAAATGTAAACTCTATAGATTATAAAGGTAAATTTGAGAAGTCATGTCTCATCTTTATGGTTTTTATTCATAAAAATCTAGTGGTGATTGGGCCTGTCAGAGCTGCTTTGTAATTTAAACACAGTGAATGTTTGTTCAATGTCTGAAATTACAGGAATATTTAGTGCTCCATCTCTGTTTCAGTATTGGCCAGTCATAAGATTTGAATGTTCCAGTAAAGGGCTTGGACAGTTTGATCACACAGGGAGCATTCAAGGGGTTAACTCTGTGTCAATTGAGAGACAGGAAAGATTAAATGCGAGAAGATTTCAAGCCCTTTATCTGCACCACTAACACTTGCATGAATGCATGCAGCCCCACTTAGTTGATACTCACATGTTCTTGGCAATTTGCTATCATGGAACTTCAAATCTTGTAACTGGTGTAAAACTGGAACATGACAGCGAGCCTGGCTTTAATCTAACCTCAAATTGAGATTACCAGATTTTTGGTAAATTTGGAAGTTGGTCTTTAGGTCTGTTTGGAATTTTGTGTGTGTCTGTAAATTTGGAGCTGTGTTTTCTAGTTTCATTATTACTAAGGTGGGAGGGAGATTCACAAACTTTTTCCCTTGAAATTGGAACTCCTTTTGGGAGGAAGGGGATAGGGGTGGAATTTCAAACTCCCCCTTTTTTTTTTATTGAAAACATATCTCTAGTAATTACTATAGAAATTGAGATGAAAGATCTTTCAGCTTAAAAAAAAAAGAAAGACTGAATTTTCAACAAACAAAAAATTACTTTTGTTGAATTTGTACATTACAAAGACTGAAACCCTCAATGAATTGGTTACTGAAATGACAACTTCACAAATGACAACTTCACAACTGTTGCTTTCTTCTTTCCCGTCACACTTTTTTTGTTTTCATTTTTTCCCTTCAAATTTTTTTCTTCTGTTCATCCTACATCCCACCGGTCTTTCTTTCTTTTGTCGGTGTATATAGTACACAATTCTTTAGCTGCACCTGTGGCACACGGTACAATGCTTTTGCTGCATATGGTATAATTCTTTTGCTGCATATGGTACAATTCTCTTGTTGCATATTCTCGAGCTGCATATGATAAAATTTTGAGGCACATAGTAGACACTTCTTTCATTCTTTCTCTTTCCTTTACCACACATGGTGCAATTCTTCAGCTGCATGTGGTACAGTTCTTTAGCTGCATGTGGTAAAATTTTTCGTTGAGCACAGTACAATTCTTTTGCTGCTTTTGGTAAATTTCTTTTGTTGAGCACAATACAATTCTTTTGCTGCTTTTTGTAAATTTCTTTCGTTGAGCACAATACAATTCTTTTGCTGCTTTTGGTAAATTTCTTTTGTAACTTTGGTAAAATGTTTTTGCTGCATATATGTAAGATTGCCTTCAGCCAGTGGGATATTGAGAGCAGAATTTCGTGTAATCTGAAATAAGCTAAAATATCAGTAAAGATAGGGAGAAACTGTGTGGTCAACGCACTTATAGGGTTTGAAGCGCTTTAAACTGGTAAACAATAAGCTGTGTATAATTAAAAATTACCTTTTAGGCAAAGGCTAATTTTTGCTAAATCTTGCTTGAAGAATTCTTTCATATTCAACAAACTCTGACCATTCTTAAATGAATGACCCACAAAGTAGAGAAAGACATGGGTCATAGTGAAAACTGGGCTTAAAAATGAGAGGTTTCCAGTGAGAGAGTCTACAATCATATAGAGTGATAGTGTCATTATTTAGACCAGTATTATAATGACATTTGTAGCCAGGAGCTTGGATTAGGAGCTTGGATTAACTGAGTTGATTGTTACTGTGGTTAATTAGACATCTACACAGTGTTTCAGATAACTGTTCTACACAACACCCTTGTTGAAAAATACATCACAAATTCAGTTAATATTTCAATTTGGGCCAAATGCCCCACAACTAAATAACTTAATAAATCTGTAACTATTATTGCATACGTTTACCAGAATCCTTTCATATTTTTCAACAAACTCTGACCATTCTTAAATGAATGACCCACAAAGTAGAGAAAGACATGGGTCATAGTGAAAACTGGGCTTAAAAATGAGAGGTTTCCAGTGAGAAAGAGTCTACAATCATATAGAGTGATAGTGTCATTATTTAGACCAGTATTATAATGGCATTTGTAGAGAAAGCTTCAGATAAATACAGATATAAATATCTAATGATAAATGTCAAATAAAAATGATAGGTTTCTGGTGAGTCTACATTCAACATTTAGAGTATTATTGTCATTGTTTAGACCAGTACTATAATGACATTTGTAGCCAGGAGCTTGGATTAACTGAGGGTTGATTGTTACTGTGGTTAGACATCTACACAGTGTTTCTGATAACTACACAACACCCTTGTTGAAAAATACATGTAGATCACAAATTCATTTAATATTTTCATTTAGGCCAAATACCCCACAATTAGATAAATTAATAAATCTGTAACTATTATTGCATATGTTTACCAGACGAATATCAACACCTGTAAATGGTTGTCGTAGGAAAACTGAATATTAATGAGTAAAATATGCATAATGACACTATTTTGGGGATGGATATTGTCAGTCGTTCATCAGATTTTTAAGTGTTCATATTTTGCTACCCATCGGAAGTATAACAGCAAGTCCATAATTCTCAGTAGTAGCAATGAAGAGGTTAAAAGAATATTAAAATTGTTACAGAATAAGTCGAAATATAGAAAAAAGAAAAAGTTGTAGGTAGCAAAGCCTCTCTTAAGAAATAACAAAACAATACAATAAAACTTGAAGGAAATGGAGAGTAAGAAATAATACCAAAACTTTACAATAAAAAGCAAAGGGATAAGAGTAAAAAAAAAAACCAAAACAATACAATAAAAGGTAAAGGAAAAGGGGCTTAAGAACCAAAAGGATAAAATAAAACGCAAAGGAAAAGGGGCCGAAGAAATATGTCTGACCCAATAAAATGCAAAGGATAAGTATGGAGATTATACATCCAGTCTATGCTTGTCTTTCACTTGATGGTTAAGTTCAGGTGCATTACAATTGGATAAAGATCTGCACCATCCATTCGCAAAAGAACTAATAAGTGATTTTGATTGTATAAAGTGGCACTTTAAGTGATTTGTTTTTAACCGTAATGATTATCTGGTTTTATGGCAAGTTAATGGTATCAAATATCCAGTAGCTAAAAGTGACACTTTCTTCCTTCTATTGTCTTAATCAAGAGAAAAGGTTAGGGCTTTTTTCATTGCATTTTTTAAAAAATCTTTCACATGGAAAATGAACTCTCCCCACATGGAGGAAATTTGGTACAGAATTTACAGTGGAAATGTCAGCGACCACATTTATCAATTATGTATGTACATTATTTTGTTGCATACTCCAGCATTATTTCCCTGTCCTGAAGACATTGTCATTTTCACCATATCATGAACTGAGAGGACTGTGATAATGGATTAGAAACATTTAGTGAAGGGAAAAGTCCAACCACATCAGTCTCGACTAACTACATGTTCACAACATACTCCAGCATTATTTCCATGTACTGAAGAGATTGTCATTTTCAGCTTATCATAAACTGAGAAGAGTTGTTAATGGTTTAGAAACCTTGAAGACAAGGTGTTTTAATATCTTTTAACTATACAAGTCTCAACTGACTGAATGTTCACTGGTCTATATAAAAAAAATGAATTTAGCACAGCATATGCTTTTGTTGTAGGCAGACAAAGGTTAGTGCACTGGTCCATCGTTAAGTATAGGTACTGACATAGTTTTTTTTTGGGTGATAAGTATAATATAGTGTATAAATTCTAGAATGTAAAGCATGTATGTTCACTGGCGTGTTTTACAAATGAATCCATACATTATATTCTGGTTGGGTGTAACATGAGGTTCTAGCTTATGGTCTTTGTTTATGGTCCATCGTTAAGTATAGGTACTGGCATAGTTTTTTTTGGTGATAAGTATAATATAGTGTATAAATTCTAGAATGTAAAAGCATGTATGTTCACTGGCGTGCTCTACAAATGAATCCATACATTATATTTTGGTTGGGTGTAATTAACATGATACGAGGTTCTAGTCAGTTCTATGCTTGTTATATGCAGAGGGTTGTTGAGTTGATCTGTTGTTTAGTATAAATAGGTATTGACTTTAGTGGAAGTTTATGGCCTCTGTTTCCACTTCTTTTGCGGCACATGGATAAGTTCTTTTGGTGTATACATGGGTATAATATAGAGTATAAATTCCGGCATATATAACATCTGCAATGAGTCTGAGCCAAAAACCAAAAAAATCTGCACTGGTCGGATTTAAAAATGATTTTATATATATAACATGTTGCTGAACCAACTTAAAAATGAATTTATACAGTTTACTATATTCATGTTGGAATTAGTAAGATATGGGACGTGTCGGTGATAATTGAAGATGTTTACACTATGTTTATTGATACCTGTAGGACATTAGAAATATACTGTAAGTGTGTGGCTGTTTTTTTTCCATGGGCTTTTTCGCATGCAAGAATGTTTTTTTTTTCATGTACTTTTGCGGCACATGGTTAAGTTCTTTTGATGCGTATATGACTATAACATAATGTATAAATTCTAGAAAATGTAACATCACTGGTGCTTTGATAATAAAATATGTAACATCTAGTCTGAGCTAATTCAAAAGCGAATTTATACAGTATACTATATTCATACTGGCATTAGTAAGATATGGGGTGTGTTAATGATCATTGAAGATGTTTGTGGCATGTTTATTGATACCTGCAGGACATTAGAAATATGCTGTGTGGCTGTTTGAGAGATTTAATTCCATGGGCTTTTTGATATGCAAGAATATTTTGTCATGTTGTAAAGTTCTTTTGCGGCACATGGCTAAGTTCTTTTTGTGCCTATATGGGTATAATATAGTGTGTAAATTCTAGAAAATGTAACATCGCTGGTGCTTTGACTTAAAAATATGTAACATCTTTTCTGAGCTAATTTGAAAATGAATTTATACAGTATACTATATTCATATTGGCATTAATAAGATATGGGATGTGTTAATGATATTGAAGATGTTTGTGGCATATGTTTGATACCTATAGGGCATTAGAAATATGCTGTGTGTGGCTGTTTGAGAGATTTAATTCCATGGGCTTTTTGGTATGCAAGAATATTTTGTGTCATGTTGTAAAGTTCTTTTGTGGCACATGGCTAAGTTCTTTTTGTGCATATATGGGTATAATATAGTGTATAAATTCTAGAAAATGTAACATCGCTGGTGCTTAGCTAATTTAAAAATGAATTTATACAGTATACTATGTTCATATTGGCATTAGTAAGATATAGGATGTGTTAATGATCATTGAAGATGTTTGTGGCATATGTTTGATACCTATAGGGCATTAGCAATATGCTGTGTGTGGCTGTTTGAGAGATTTAATTCCATGGGCTTTTTGATATGCCAGAATATTTTGTCATGTTGTAAAGTTCTTTTGCGGCACATGGCTAAGTTCTTTTTGTGCCTATATGTGTATAATATAGTGTGTAAATTCTAGAAAATGTAACATCGCTGGTGCTTTGACTTAAAAATATGTAACATCTTTTCTGAGCTAATTTGAAAATGAATTTATACAGTATACTATATTCATATTGGCATTAATAAGATATGGGATGTGTTAATGATATTGAAGATGTTTGTGGCATATGTTTGATACCTATAGGGCATTAGAAATATGCTGTGTGGGGCTGTTTGAGAGATTTAATTCCATGGGCTTTTTGGTATGCAAGAATATTTTGTGTCATGTTGTAAAGTTCTTTTGTGGCACATGGCTAAGTTCTTTTTGTGCATATATGGGTATAATATAGTGTATAAATTCTAGAAAATGTAACATCGCTGGTGCTTAGCTAATTTAAAAATGAATTTATACAGTATACTATGTTCATATTGGCATTAGTAAGATATAGGATGTGTTAATGATCATTGAAGATGTTTGTGGCATATGTTTGATACCTATAGGGCATTAGAAATATGCTGTGTGTGGCTGTTTGAGAGATTTAATTCCATGGGCTTTTTGATATGCAAGAATATTTTGTGTCATGTTGTAAAGTTCTTTTGCGGCACATGTCTAAGTTCTTTTTGTGCCTATATGGGTATAATATAGTGTGTAAATTCTAGAAAATGTAACATCGCTGGTGCTTTGACTTAAAAATATGTAACATCTTTTCTGAGCTAATTTGAAAATGAATTTATACAGTATACTATATTCATATTGGCATTAATAAGATATGGGATGTGTTAATGATATTGAAGATGTTTGTGGCATATGTTTGATACCTATAGGGCATTAGAAATATGCTGTGTGTGGCTGTTTGAGAGATTTAATTCCATGGGCTTTTTGGTATGCAAGAATATTTTGTCATGTTGTAAAGTTCTTTTGTGGCACATGGCTAAGTTCTTTTTGTGCATATATGTGTATAATATAGTGTATAAATTCTAGAAAATGTAACATCGCTGGTGCTTAGCTAATTTAAAAATGAATTTATACAGTATACTATGTTCATATTGGCATTAGTAAGATATAGGATGTGTTAATAATCATTGAAGATGTTTGTGGCATATGTTTGATACCTATAGGGCATTAGAAATATGCTGTGTGTGGCTGTTTGAGAGATTTAATTCCATGGGCTTTTTGATATGCAAGAATATTTTGTATCATGTTGTAAAGTTCTTTTGCGGCACATGGCTAAGTTCTTTTGGTGTATATATGTGTATAATATAGTGTATAAATTCTAGAAAATGTAACATCGCTGGTGCTTAGCTAATTTAAAAATGAATTTATACAGTATACTATATTTATATTGGCATTAGTAAGATATGGGATGTGTTAATGATATTGAAGATGTTTGTGGCATATGTTTGATACCTATAGGGCATTAGAAATATGCTGTGTGTGGCTGTTTGAGAGATTTAATTCCATGGGCTTTTTGGTATGCAAGAATATTTTGTCATGTTGTAAATTTCTTTTGCGGCACATGGCTAAGTTCTTTTGGTGCATATATGGGTATAATATAGTGTGTAAATTCTAGAAACTCTAACATCGCTGGTGCTTTGACTTAAAAATATGTAACATCTTTTCTGGGCTAATTTATAAATGAATTTATACAGTATACTATATTCATATTGGCATTAGTAAGATATGGGATGTGTTATTGATCATTGATGTTTGTGGCATATGTTTGATACCTATAGGGCATTAGAAATATGCTGTGTGTGGCTGTTTGAGAGATTTAATTCCATGGGCTTTTTGGTATGCAAGAATATTTTGTATCATGTTGTAAAGTTCTTTTGTGGCACATGGCTAAGTTCTTTTTGTGCATATATGGGTATAATATAGTGTATAAATTCTAGAAAATGTAACATCGCTGGTGCTTAGCTAATTTAAAAATGAATTTATACAGTATACTATATTCATATTGGCATTAGTAAGATATAGGATGTGTTAATGATATTGAAGATATTTGTGGCATGTTTATTGATACCTATAGGACATTAGAAATATGCTGTGTGGCTGTTTGAGAGATTTAATTCCATGGGCTTTTTGGTATGCAAGAATATTTTGTCATGTTGTAAATTTCTTTTGCGGCACATGGCTAAGTTCTTTTGGTGCATATATGGGTATAATATAGTGTATAAATTCTAGAAACTCTAACATCGCTGGTGCTTTGACTTAAAAATGAATATGTAACATCTTTTCTGGGCTAATTTATAAATGAATTTATACAGTATACTATATTCATATTGGCATTAGTAAGATATGGGATGTTATTGATCATTGATGTTTGTGGCATATGTTTGATACCTATAGGGCATTAGAAATATGCTGTGTGTGGCTGTTTGAGAGATTTAATTCCATGGGCTTTTTGGTATGCAAGAATATTTTGTATCATGTTGTAAAGTTCTTTTGCGGCACATGGCTAAGTTCTTTTGGTGCATATATGGGTATAATATAGTGTGTAAATTCTAGAAACTCTAGCATCGCTGGTGCTTTGACTTAAAAATATGTAACATCTTTTCTGGGCTAATTTATAAATGAATTTATACAGTATACTATATTCATATTGGCATTAGTAAGATATGGGATGTGTTATTGATCGTTGATGTTTGTGGCATATGTTTGATACCTATAGGGCATTAGAAATATGCTGTGTGTGGCTGTTTGAGAGATTTAATTCCATGGGCTTTTTGGTATGCAAGAATATTTTGTATCATGTTGTAAAGTTCTTTTGTGGCACATGGCTAAGTTCTTTTTGTGCATATATGGGTATAATATAGTGTATAAATTCTAGAAAATGTAACATCGCTGGTGCTTAGCTAATTTAAAAATGAATTTATACAGTATACTATATTCATATTGGCATTAGTAAGATATAGGATGTGTTAATGATATTGAAGATATTTGTGGCATATGTTTATTGATACCTATAGGACATTAGAAATATGCTGTGTGGCTGTTTGAGAGATTTAATTCCATGGGCTTTTTGGTATGCAAGAATATTTTGTGTCATGTTGTAAATTTCTTTTGCGGCACATGGCTAAGTTCTTTTGGTGCATATATGGGTATAATATAGTGTATAAATTCTAGAAACTCTAACATCGCTGGTGCTTTGACTTAAAAATGAATATGTAACATCTTTTCTGGGCTAATTTATAAATGAATTTATACAGTATACTATATTCATATTGGCATTAGTAAGATATGGGATGTTATTGATCATTGATGTTTGTGGCATATGTTTGATACCTATAGGGCATTAGAAATATGCTGTGTGTGGCTGTTTGAGAGATTTAATTCCATGGGCTTTTTGGTATGCAAGAATATTTTGTATCATGTTGTAAAGTTCTTTTGTGGCACATGGCTAAGTTCTTTTGGTGCATATATGGGTATAATATAGTGTATAAATTCTAGAAAATGTAACATCGCTGGTGCTTAGCTAATTTAAAAATGAATTTATACAGTATACTATATTCATATTGGCATTAGTAAGATATAGGATGTGTTAATGATATTGAAGATGTTTGTGGCATATGTTTATTGATACCTATAGGGCATTAGAAATATGCTGTGTTTGGCTGTTTGAGAGATTTAATTCCATGGGCTTTTTGGTATGCAAGAATATTTTGTATCATGTTGTAAAGTTCTTTTGCGGCACATGGCTAAGTTCTTTTGGTGCCTATATGGGTATAATATAGTGTATAAATTCTAGAAAATGTAACATCGCTGGTGCTACTAGTATGACTTAAAAATGAATATGTAACATCTTTTCTGGGCTAATATAAAAATGAATTTATACAGTATACTATATTCATATTGGCATTAGTAAGATATAGGATGTGTCAGTGATAATTGCAAGTAATTTTTGGTTTCAATTTTTGTTTCATGTGAACATGAGAATATTTTTTCTCCCCATGTCATTTTCTTCGTCTTATTTTTTCTTCCTTCCTTTCTTTTTCTTTCAATCAAAATTTTCACTGTCTTTCACTTTTCTTTATTTCTGAACTGGTTTGAATTTCATACTAATGTTGTTGTGCAATTCTGAAGGTGTTTATCCTCACTCAGATGGTGTAGAACTTTAGGAACATGTTGCTGTTTTGTTCTGCATTGGTAATGGATGAATGTTAGTTTGATTGCATTTTGCGAGATGTCATAAACCTTCTTTTTGATGCAAATGCTCAGCTGAAGTATTTTTAGCTGATTTACTTTGCTAAGCTTTGGAATATGTGTCACGCATATTGTTTTAAAATCTTCCAATTGATAAAAATGTCACATATATCTTTATATGCAGACCAGATGTATTAAATTCCTTTTTTGTCAGGATTAGAAACTTCGTTGTTCATATGAAACAGGAGAAAAATTGGGACAGTGATTTCCATGTTTTTGTGAAATGTCTTGAATTTGTTTACATTGCTATACTTTGAAATATGTGCTAGATGTAATAGGTGTTACACAGTATATTTGAAGTGAGAAGCTATTGCTTTGCATGTAATATAAAATTATAATACATTATGTCAGTACAAAGCTCAAATCCCTTCTGTTGCTGTCCAGTTAAATTTAACTTTTTGTCTTTCCTTCACTGTCCAGATATTCAGACTATGGAGTAAATAGTTATATGAAGCAGAAATTTTGAGAATGGATTTCATATATTAACTGACTTTAACTTGAGAATGTGTGGTGAACTATCTCTTGTATAGTGCAAATGTGTGGGTGAAAGGTACATGTTATGAGTGGTCACTGCTACTCGCTCCCATGTTAAGGAAGGAGAGTGAGTGAGTGGGTCCGGGTATAGTATAGGTGGGTAAGATTGGGGGGTTGGGGGGTGGGGCATTTTAAGTATTGTAAAACTTCTTTTTGATGCACATGCTCAGGTGAAATGGTTAGAACTTGAAATTGGGTGTTTGTGTGTGTGTGTAGCGGCAGGGTTGGGGTGTGTGTGTGTGTGGGGGGGGGGTGTGAGTGTAAAGAACTTTGGGGGGGGGGGGGGAAGGTGGTCATCATTGGTATAGTTCTTCTTTAAAATGAGAATTTTTCTTTGAAAGTGACCTGTGAATATGCAATTCAAATATTTTTTCTGTTACTGTGGAATGAAATGTGAGGGGGGAAATCATTTTTCACTTTTGAGTAACAGAAACAGTATTTGGAGAACATCTGAACAGGTCATTTTCTTCATGATAAAGATTTAGCTTTATTATTCAGTGTTAAGAGTGGGAATTCTTTCAGGAAAAAACAGGCAGTGGGTTTTTATATATTTTCTAAGTACAGTGTGTAAGCATGAATATGTGTGTGTGGGGGGGGGGGGGGGGTGGGGGGAGAGAATTTTTTTTTGCTTATCAGTATCGCTCTTCCTTTAGAATTAGAAGTTATTTTATTTGGAAGTGACTTGTGAATATGCAATTCAAATATTTTTTTCTGTTACTGTGGAATGAAATGTGAAGGGGGAAATCATTTTTCACTTTTGAGTAACAGAAACAGTATTTGGAGATCATCTGAACAGGTAATTTCCTTCATTGTAAAGATTTAGCATTATTATTGTGTTAGGATTGGGGAATTGAGGCAAAAACAGTGTTTTTTTTTTAGTATTTAGTATGTAGTTTGGGTGTATGTGAGAGTTTGTGTGAATGTGAATGTATGCATGAGTGAGCGAGGGATGTAAATATATGGAATATTGACTTGGTGTGTATGGAGGTGGAGTTGGGGGCGTCTGTCAGGTTCTTGCTAGTGTTTGACCCTTTCATTGCCACTGCTGTAAAACTGATTTTTTATATTTGCGGTGACGCATAGATCCAATAAATGCTTCCTTCTCATGCAGCAGATATGATTGAAATAGTAGTGCCTGTTTGTAAGGCCAATGCAATCATCAGAAAAATGCTAATTGTGGTCATGTAAACTTGCAGTTGTTCACATTTTAGTGAACCAGCACTGAAAGGGTTAGGACTTCTTGTTGAGGCAAATGTTCATGCGAAATGCTTTGAATGTATTTACTTCACTATACTTTGTGTAACACATAATGGCTAGCACATATACCAATGTTTCAATTGATAAACTATAAATGACCTGTCAGTATTAAACCCAAATCTCTTCTGTTTCTGGACAGTGAAATTTAGCATTTTATCCCTTTTCTTCAATGTCAAGACTAGAAACTTTGAGGTTCATATGATACAGGAGGTTGGATTTCATGTAAATTTATTACTTTAACTCTAGAAAATGTCATGCACACTTTGCAATGCAACGTGTTTGAAAGGTGTAGTGAGAGATCTCTATTAATCTTATCGATGTCAGTAGTTACTAACTAAATTCACTTTTCAGTGACAGTTCATTTGAAAAGGCAGATTTTTTTCGATGCTAAAATCTTTTTCATGGGTAAATTTCATTAAGAGTAATGTTTGGATGAAAACGAGGCTGACGCTCTCTGTGTGCGCATGTGTGTGTGAGTGGATGAACAACAGAGTGAGAAATAGCACAATAATCTGCATTATTCTACTAATAAATTTTGCTACCATAGTTTCTCTATAGTTTTGTCACTCACACTGTTCATGAAAAGTACATCAATAAAATGCTTTCAATGGCAGCATCTTGGTGTCTTTGTTCATCTTGAGTGGAATCAGTTCAGTGGATGTTTTGTGACAATTATTGCATTAATCGTACCACTGTACTTGTGTGAGCATCGGTGTTTACATGTACAAAAGTCTTTAAAATACAAACACATAAAACTTTTTCATGATCTGTGGTGTGCAACAAGATAATTCAGAAAATCACCATTTAGATCAGTGCCCCGCCCACTTCAATTTGAAAGAAAAAGAAAACATGTGCCCCGCCATGATTGGATAAAGTTAGTATGCATTTATAAAAAAAAAAAGTCGTGCATTTAAGTTCGATGATTTGATCCGAGTTTAACAAAGAAAACTACAAACATGACATAAACAAACAACAGTTTATCTGTACGGCTAAGTTAAAATTAATTCTATATATGACAAATCCCCACTCCTCATTCTGAAGTCCCAGCCCCACCAAATATTGCCACACCCCACAACTGGGAGTCAAGTAGACAATTTTAAGAGTTTGGGTAAAAAAAAAATTATTTAGGCTTACTGGTGACAGCACAAGGCCAAACACTCTTCAAATTATCTTTAAACTCTAACACAAAATTTAGACATTTAATGCACAGGCTGTGTCTGTTGGCATCTAGTATATCTGTGGCTTTAAAGCCGACCATATGACGAACCCCACAAAGTATAATAAGACTTGTGCAAAGGGTATTGCCATAAATCGATCGCCGGTTTTATATCCCAGATTACCCCCCCCCCCCGCCCCCCCCCCGATATTGCAGAATATCCCCCGGATAGTCTAGGATATTCTAGAATAACCCCCCCCCCCCCCGATGTTCTGGAATATTCTGGTTTATCCCCCCCCCCCCAGATATTCTTGAATATCCCCCTTTATAACAGTTTATCCCCCCCCCCCCCCTCCGGGGGTTAAAATAGGATGGGGGATACTTGCCAATGGGTAAGCAGCATCCTATTTTATCCCCCCCCCCCATTACAAATTACCCCCCACCATTTTTTTTGTTGTTTTTGAGTAGCCTCTCCCCCCCCCCCCCCCTTTTCTTCATGTGCGTATCTGTATACAATCTTTCTCTGCCACACACAAAAAAAAACATATGCAAAATGTGTTAAATCTGAACACTCATAGCTATTAAGTGCCATACTGTGCTGTATATTTTTAACAAAGATATTGTTGTTAAAGAAAATAATGATGATGTCTGATTTGAACTGGGCCGCCTGAAGAAATACCAACCCGCCCTGTGCAAACATATAAGTGCCGATAATAGTAAAGTTATCAGTGATCACTCGAGTTCTCAAACACTGATAGAGAAAAATGCTTGTTTGTTAATTTTTATGAGGGTATAGTACTGGGGCTCTCAACCCTAAAGGATGAATTATCACTGCTTGAGGGGTAGGGTGGTCTAGAGCAGGGGTCACCAAACTTTTTGTCACAGAGGGCCGGATAACTGACACACTTACAAGCGCAGGCCGCATTTAAAACAATCTGTCCATCCCGTAGCTCTAGATATCCCTGGTTTTATCAAACAAAATCAGGTACCATGGCGGGCCGGATGAACTGACGTCGCGGGCCGGAGCTGTAGTTTGGTGACCCCTGGTCTAGAAGCAGTGCTCGCCTCTCATGCCGAAGGTACCGGTTTCAAATCCTGGTCGGTACAGGCATATTGTAAGTTTGGGATTTTTCTTATATTTTCTGTCTCTGATCCTATGGGAGATAGGATCGAGAACCTAGTCTTCTCGGATAAGGATGAAAAACTCGGAGGGCCCAATGTGCACGTTACACGCGCTAAAGATACCTTGGCAGTTGGAAATCGACAGGAGCAGGCCGAACAGGCCGCTGCCCGGGGGAAATTAAATAAAATATAATAATATCCTTACCAGTACCACTCCATACTCCTCCCTCCTCATCCACCGCTCCCACCCCCCTCCCCCCATTCGGCTCCAGTTGTATCTGGGCTGCAATGACACGAAGGTAATTTCCCAAATGGGATACAAAAAAATACATTTGCTGATTCTGGATTCGTATTTATTTATTAAATGCCAGTATCAATTCATCATTAGTTGTTTATTAGATAATTGAAATAACATTGTTATGTGGTAGTATTGTTATTGTTATTGTTAAATTTGAACTGAAAATAATAAAGTAAAAAACTTTATGTTAAAAGTTCCCCATTCGGTTGCTTTATTGTGGTGGAAGTGTGAACCCAAATTACTGAACAAAACAGGGTGGAGGTGGTGGTGGTGGTGATTGTGGTGGTGGTGGTTAATTTATTTTTGAAAAGTTGCCAGGGTTAAAGGGGGCGCAAAAGGTTGGGAACCTCTGTTAAAATACTAAACCGCTGCACAAAATCAGTTTTTAAACATCTAGCTACAACAGTATCGAGATAGGCTTTCAATACACTTGTCTTAAACACTTGAGTGTCTCGTGACTGTTCTTAGAGTATCATCAAAGATACCATGTAAAAGACGAGGCCGTGTCTCGAGGGTCGCGTACCAAACTGTCGTAACTCGGTTTTAGCAATTTTTTTTTTCTGTAGCAGCAAAAGAAATAAATAGCTTTCTTTATCACGATATTTTAAAATATTTTCTCCAGAATTTAAGCGGCAGTTTATCACAGCACCTGCTGGGTATCAAGGGCAATAAGCATACCAAATGGACTGTTGTTATGAGTATGTACGTACCCCAAGCGTTTTGTGCAAGGGGCGCGTACGCACACGTACTACCTCTATCCCCATCCTTTTCCTCAACGCTAAATCTTATTGAATCCCTAACCCTGCCCCCTACCTATGAACCCCCCCCCCCTCAAAAAAAATAAAAAAATAATAATAACAATAAGCAAAAAAAATGTGAAAGCATAATTATAATCATAATTAATTAAGGCTCTTGTCAAGGTGCATTTCAGAAGGAGCTCTCTAACTCTAGAGTAAAAAAAAAGTTTTAAAATACGTACTAATAGCGCAAAAAACTTGAGCTACGTACGCACTTGTAACAAAAGTCTGCTGAATATGTCAGTATTTGAAAGAAAGTCAAGTTACGACAGTTTACCATGCGTCCCTCGATCTGAAGATGATACAGTTATCACAACAGTTTAAAGAGAATAATGACGAGGGCGGTGATGAGACGGGAATTCCCTACTGCACTAAACCAAGGTGAAAGACAAGCACTGGCATGCAGAGGTTTGCTGATGTCCAGGGCCAACACCTTGACTGTATGCCCCAGGACTCAGCTATAATTATTATCTTAATCAGCATTACGCACAGTATTTACATACATGTGACATGTTCTCTACTCTGGTCTCGCTTATTAAAACACGGATCCACATTCACACCAGCTCGTAAAACGAAGATCACAGCGATAATTTCAAATTCCCCCCCAAAATTTGATTTTAATCTCTCTTTGATTGGGCGTCCCTTGAAATGGATGCCTGTGGCCGTCGCCACCCCCACCCCCCTTTCTGCACGCCACTGAAGACAAGAACATCAGAACAACGTCTATGCTGCGCCGTACCAGCTTGTTGAAGAGATCCAGGTACTGATTTGTTTCGATTACCTCACCAAAATTTGTGACGTTGACCGCACGGCATCTCAGCCTCCCCCCCTCCTCCCGGCCGCCCAATCCCCTAACCAGTGCACGGCGACTGAGCATGCTCACTTGCAAAAATTAGTTATAATCCAAAAAGAAGAACTGAATTTCCCGGGAGAAGGAAACATAATGGCCTTAGAAACTCCGACGAAATACGAAATAAAGTTCAGAATTTCATAGGAGGACAAGTTCTGCGGCGCCAAGTCAAACAAATCAGTTATTTGTAAAATCATTTATGACAGAAAAATGTCTTGTGTATCAAATCACATACACACGAATAATGTTGCTTAATTTCGTTTCGTCGGGGGCGGGGCATGTCGCAGGCCAAAAACAAACACTACATGTATTCAGTTCCCGATGGTCATTCAGTAATGTCTGAGATGTTCACCCCCCCCCCCCCCGCCTTGCCCGTCCCATACTGTCACAATAAAAAATGTCAGTGGTTCTCAAAATTGTTGAAAGCCTGAAATGTTGACGTACCCATCATGGATCAACTTGAGAATGATGTGACAAATAAGATGATGGTGAGTTGGTTTAGGCCTGTTACCTTGTTCTGATTCATAGCCAGTGGCGAATCTACTATGAAACAAATGAATATTAAGCTTCAGGGTCCCTAATCCCGTAGGGATGTAAGTCCGCCACTTTTCATAGCTATGCTTTTACGGGTTCAATCTTTAGCATTTATTGGCTGTGGGCTGTGGGCCCAAAGCTGTAACTTATCATTCCTTAACCCTCTACCCCCTAAATACGCCGAAATTCGCCGATTTGGGACCCTTTTTATATCCCTAAATACGCCGAAATACGCCGATTTGGGACCCTTATTATATCCCTAAATATGCCGAAATACGCCGATTTGGGACCCTTATTATATCCCTAAATACGCCGAAATACGCCGATTTGGGGCCCTTATCATATCCCTAAATACGCCGATTTAACACGCGTCTTAAAAAAAATCTAGCCAGCCGTGTTCCCGTGCCTGGCGATATAAAATTTGCTGACACTTCCACTAGAGTGTAAACAATGAGGCGTGTTTCAGTGAAAAACGGATACATGTTTTCACGTTGATTTTTAGATTTTTGTGCTTGTTTGAAGTTAGACGATTATTTTTACCATGATTTGAGATGGATGATGTACTCAGGTTGTTCCGAGAAGAAACTGGAATACAATATGATGGAGATTTGTATGGTTTGCAGACCTACTTGTTTCGTTTCTTATGTCAAACTTTGTCCATTTGTGCATGTCCTCTTCAAATTTCATAAAATTCTGATTATTGTTTTACCACAATGATTTTCTAAAATAAGTAGGTGTAAAATATATATATACTAGATGACCTACCGGGCATTGCCCGGAATAAACAATCATGTGCCCCCCCCCCCCCCTCTCTCTCTCTCTCTCTCTCTGTCTCACATAATAAAAGTAATAAACTACAGTCTTGCTTCAGAAAAATTCGCACCAGAACACTACGCACTAAACTGAACGCTTGATACGGTTACTTTTTATGACATGCACGGTACTATATATTACGAAACAAACATGCTAAAATACAGATGTTACATAGCAATAAACATTGTTATTTTTTAAAAACACATGCTTGAAGTAAACAACTTTTAATTATAGCCATCATCATCTTCCTTATCTGAATTTCCACCTTCCTGCCAAATTTAAGGCCTGAAGAGTGTATAGTTTGGTCAGTTAGTCATGCCAAAGGTTGCAAGTTACTGAAATCTATAATAGATACCCCCCCCCCCCCACCCCCCCCCCCCCCGCCATGTTGTAGGGAAATGGACTAGAATGGCAGTGGGGGTTCTTTGGGGGTAAAGGGTTAAGGGAGTGCACCAAGGAAAAGTTTTTTGTTGTTTTTTTGTTTTTTTTTTGTTTTGCATGCACGTTCTGTCAGGCATTTGGGTCACAACAAATAACCAATGTTGTCATTTCAAATATGGCACATTTCTGTGTAAATCATATTTAATTCGTAAGAAAATGATACTAAATGGTGAGAGGGACTGAATATTTGATTCGTTCACACAACGAAAAGGATGATTTTGTATGCGAACGCCAAAAGGAATCTAAATTCGTCGCTCCACTCGCATAGTGACGGAGATGGAGATTTTGAGGGTTTTGAGTTATTTAGTCCATATTGATAAGGAGATTCTAAACTACATGCTGTATGAATGATTTTGCGATAAATAAAGCAGTTTTTGTATTTTTGCAATTACCTATTTGACGGTTATCAAACCCAGACACTCGCATACTGACGGAGATGAACTCAGACGCTATGCGAGTGTCTAAAACGCAGGTAAGTCGCCAGCGGTCAAGTCAGTCATCAGCCAGCGATAGGTCGTGGGCGTATCGTCAGACAGGAGATCAAAGGACTTTCAATGAGCAAGGCGCCATTGAAATCAATGGACGATGGGGGCGGAGGTGGGTGCGAAGAAGGGGGAGGGGCTTATTATTTATATAGGTCCATTATTATTGTGTCGGCTTTTTAAGTAGAACACACTTCTTACGAACCATTACGCCAATTTAATCATCTCGAATTTTCGTCTTCAAGTTTGACATATTTTCCATGCACTTATAATAAATAAAAATTATGGTAAAAAAAAGTGCATACAGCGTTTCTTGAGAACATACCGACTAACTAGATCAAAGTATAAATTGAGTACCACTGGCAGTGAATGTTTCACTTCATACCAAGGCTTAGAAAAATATGGATTACCTTAGTCGTGGGCAGTTATCAGTGCAACTTGCATTAGAGAGAAAAATAAAAAAAAGAAGTCAACTACACCATCTCTATCAGTTGAAAAAAATGCCAGAAAAAGAAAATCAAATGTTACAAAGAGAGACAGTCCAGAAGATCTTATGAACGAGTCAGGAATCAGCGATCTTGATGTTTCTGTAAGTGATCTGCAAGAGATCAACAGACAGATAGACAGACAGACAGAGAGACAGAAAGACAGACAGACAGACAGACAGGCAGATTGATTGATTGATTGATTGATTGATTGATTCCTTGTCCAGCGATTGGCAATTTGTCCAGTCTAACACCGAGGCTATAGTTCCATTTCATGGATGTTTTTATTATTATTATTTTTTGTCTTTAGATCGATCCTCAGTCAAAAATTGAGATATGAGGATTTAGGAAAATAGTAATACATCTCTCTGTTTGTTTACCTACGTACCTACCTACCTATCTTACCTACCTATCTGCTTACCTACCTACCTACCTACCTACTTTACCTACCTATTAATCTACTTACCTACTTATAGAGAGACAGATAGATAGATAGATAGATAGATAGACAGATAGATTCCAACGTAGATAGAGAGAGATCAACAGACAGACAGACAGACAGATAGATAGATAGATAGATAGATAGATAGATAGATAGATAGATAGATAGATAGATAGATAGATAGATAGATAGATAGATAGATAGATAGATAGATAGATAGATAGATAGATAGATTCCATTGTAGATAGAGAGATCAACAGATAGATAGATGGGTAGATAGATAGATAAAAAGATAGATAGACTGTTAGGTAAATAGATAGATAGATAGATAGATAGATAGATAGATAGATAGATAGATAGATAGATAGATAGATAGATAGATAGATAGATAGATAGATAGATAGATAGATAGATAGATAGATAGATAGATAGATAGATAGATAGATAGATAGATAGATAGATAGATAGATAGATAGATAGATAGATAGATAGATAAAAATGAATAATTAATGTTAAAAAGAATTCGTATTCATTAACTAAGTCAATATACAGAAGTGAACAAAAGTACAGCCTTTCTATTCTATGTTTGTATGGTCTAAGACATCGCCAACTCCAAGGCAATGAGTGCACATTCCACTCGCATACTGACTGACTTGATTTCGGCGCAAGTGGATCTAGATGCGAACTTCCCTTCTTCCACTGACATAGTGACGGAGATCAAATTTACCTATTTATACAAAATTGTCAGTTCTAAAACACGACCTCAAATATAGATAATGTTATTTTAAGTAACATTTTCAAATTTCAAACAGATTAAACCAGAAATAGTTCAGTAGCAGCATTTTTTAATTTTTAAAATTTTCTTCGAGCCGTAACTCAGAACAGGTAAAATTGATCTCCGTCACTATGCGAGTGGAGCGACGAATTCTCAGGCGAACGGAGGCATTTGGCACTTGTTTGAAACGAAGATTGTTGTTTGAGAAGAGTTTATTCACCAGCTTGAGTTATTCACTTAGTCAGAGATAACATTTTTTAGATTAGTCTGATCACCTGGTCAGTAGCATCTCGACCTTTTGTAATAATTCTACTGGTGACATCCCTAGAATAATAACAATTGTAATGATAACAGTAGTAGAAGTAATAATAATAGTAATAATACGTAGTATAATAGTGCTCCATCCAGTTAACAACTAGGCTCTGAGAGCTTTTCAACAGTTATCTCAAATCTATCCTAAATGAGACAGACACTACACGGGCATACTCAGGGGAAGAAACGAAATTTGACGGACATTCAAGGACAACAAGAGCAATAACAACAGTATCAAAAACAACACAAACAACAACAACAACAACAGCAAGGAACCACTGACAGTACGAGTCGTTGGGGCAGACAGAGGTACATCTTGTCGCTGTCTCAAAAGTCCGGGAACCACTGGAATATAAGATACATATATTAACCCTGGCCTTTATCATTTTTAACATCTTCAGAAAGGACAAGTGGAGTAGTGTGTTGAGCTGAGATAGTGTCCTGGGTGCATTACCAGCCGGCCAGTTCACTGAAGATTACTGGGTAGAATATCTTGTGGATGCTGCGGTCGGCAATCATGTCGAAATTGCTGCTGCCACTTTTCCTTGCGACACTTATTGGATTCATCAATGCTTGTAAGCTTTTCAATTTTCTTTTCTTTTCTTTTTTAATCTATGCAAATTCCTGTGTTTTTAAATTCGAAGTGTGCTTGAAGCCTGAAGACAGTATAATAGTTGGATAATTTTTATACCCATCCAACATATCGAGGGTTGGCAAGTAGAATGTTTTATGTCCAAGATAGTCAAACTGAGAAAAACCAGTTTGAAATTTGAAATGTTGATGAAATTTCAAATTGCAATAACTTCAACATGGTCACTTGAATAGTTTTATTGGGTTGTGACATAAAATCGGACACCTTGTGTCTTGGATAACTACTAGAGCAATGAATATAACTGGACACAACACATTATAACCTTCGATATGTTTCCGCCTATGTTGTATTTTGATTTGTCGATCCTTGCAGTTGTAGTCCATTCAAATGAACAAAACATGTTTGTTATTTTCAATGTTTCAAAACTTGTAGATATGTGTGCGTGTGTGTGTGTGTGTGTGTGTGTGTATGTGCGAGAGAGAGAGAGAGAGAGAGAGAGAGAGAGAGAGAGAGAGAGAGAGAGAGAGAGAGAGAGAGAGAGGTAGGTAGGATTTGTTTCTGCCTAAGTAATCGCAATGGAATAATATTTACGTTATATTAACGTTTAATGCTATTTGGGCTGCAGGATGGAATACGGTAGGCTACAGGTAATGACATGAAATCCCAATGAAACAACAACAACAAACAACTGAGGCTAGCATGCTAACAGTATTTTTAAACATACAATAGAAAAAAACTTCTACCTCAGACCGCTACATACATATACCATTAAGTTTGTTGTCTGCATGCGTGCCTGTCTGTCTCTGTGTGTGTTTGTCTAGTTGTCTGTCTGTCCGTCTGTTTGCCATCTGTCTGTCTGCCTTTCTGTCTATCTGTCCGTCCATCTATCCGCCCACCCCGACGATCTAGCTACATACCTTATCTACTTATGTACCTATCTGCCTACCTACCTACTTACCTGTCTGCCTGTCTATCTACCTATATATCAATCTACAAATGTATCTATTTTAATTCGTAACTTTCCGTAAGCTACGGACATTAGCGAGAGAGCAGAGAGGGCGCGAACTGATCATGCAGGATTACGTGGTTTTGGTTGACAGGTGTGTTTTTATTCATTGAAGGTAATTACATATGTACTATTAAATTCCGAACATTTGCAACGGATTTGATACTGTAGAATGTTATAAAACACTGTGGAATCTGGGAGTAAATAATTTGCTGCAGTTTACATGTTCTATCATCTTGACCAGGGGTCACCAAACTACGGCTCGCGGGCCGAATCGTCAGTTCATCCGGTCCGCGATGGTACTTGATTTTGTTAGATAAAACCAGGGATATCTAGAGCTACGGGATGGACAAGCTTCCTCAAACCAAGATTCCTCAATACAAGTGTGGGTTGCTTGCTAACCTCTTTGATGACCTTTGTTGTTTTTTATATAGTAAATTGATACCTTTTTAATATTAAAAAATCGTCTTTGCTCTAGAGTTTTTCTTGTGGCTTGCAAGTATTGAACAGATTGCTTATGCGGCCCGCGCTTGTAATTCTGCCAGTTATCCGGCCCTCTGTGAAAAAAAGTTTGGTGACCCCTGATCTTGACGAACAGCTTTCGCCTGCAACTATTGTCGCTAGGCCTCGACCACTGTCTTGTATCTCTGAGATCAAGAACGATGTGCCTTGACCAGTGCCGTGACCTAATTATTACACAGTTATTTTTATGCGGGCGGGGCCTATTAGTACAGATGGAATGTGTGCTTGAGTGGAATTCATGCGATGCGATTTTTGTTAACACTCCAGTCAAATGTTATAATGATGTCGTTGAGATTCACCAGTCATCTGTATGTTATCGAATTCTTGTGTGGTATTCGCTTTCACTGACCAGGTTAGAAGAAACCCCACCGGTTGTGTATTAATTGCAGACTAATGCTCCAGATTCTGTGGAAAGTTAAGTAAAATTGGGAGAGAGAGAAAGTAACAATTCCGTGATCTTGAGAAAGCAAAGACAATTTTCAGATCGTCCTACAGATCAATTCACTAAGAACTTGAATACTATCCATGATCTGTCTACAAGGGCCGTGGAAGTGAAACGAGATACATTCCTATCAAGGCACTTATGAATACTGAACCTTAAATTTTGAGGATTTTCATGACGACATCATTTTTGATTTCGAATGCGGCACTTATAAATTTCGAACCTCTGCAAGAGCATCTTGAAATTCTGTCGAAATAGATTTGATTTCATATCCGGCACCTATAAATTTATTGAATGTCTTCAAGAGGATTTCAAATTTCTTTTGAAATCATGTAAAAGTAGGATGAGAAATAAATTCAAAACTAATTAGTGCACTTGTCCATGTGGCGGCGTCTTGATAAACTCAATCAAGGAAAAGATCATTAAAGCCGGTTGTGAGAAATATCCAGCACCAGAATATTGGACAAATTTCGCAATGCCAATTACTTAATGTGGGATCTAGAGTCACATAGAGAGAGAATTTGCAGATGAGAATAAGAAATACATGCATAAAAGAATGAAGGCCATGGCTGGATAACAGCGGCGCAATAGAAAGTGATCTTGAGGTCATGAGAAATTCGAGAAAAGAACACAGACCTTGGAACAGTGGAGAATGTGAGATTATTGTGGATACAACAGTTATGTTTTAACTTCCTTTTTCTGGGAGGAAAATGTTTTCCTCCTGTCACAGACAAGGAGGAGACAGAACTATCTGTTGTTTTCAGTGTATTTATCATATCGCAGGCTGATGTATCATAATAGCAAATTTGGAGTTGCTTTGAACCGAGTGAAACATCACTTACATGATGGAGTCGTTGACCAGAGATTAAACCGCTGAAGTTGATCTGTACAATGTTTACCATTCACTTGACTCCATCTGACTTTGGGAATGCAGCGGGTTCCTTTAAGAGGGAATTAACTTAAGGCCAGTTCAGTGTTGGGAGGTGGCTAGAAAGTGCTGCTTAGCATACCAAACTGTTGGTGCAATTACAATCATCATATCTGAGTTTTAGAAAGGTATGTGTATATAATTTATTATATCCTCTTACCTGAATAACCTCCTTCTTCGGTATGCAGCTATATACAGTACTAACGTTTAAGGGTTCAGTTTAGATTCAATCAGCATGCACTTTAACCCACAGAGGAGCCATGCTACACTGGGCAAGAACTGTATGACAAGTCCAGTGTGTACCCTTGGAAGAAAAAAGTCACTGATCGCTTTGTATCTGAAATGGCAGTCACTTCCGAAAATGTATTTGTTTCCATCTTATCCACAAAAGACTGGATAATTTGAGAATCTGAGAACTCATTACAGAAACTATGAAACCGGGAGGTAAGGCATGAGAGATGCAGTATGTGAAGATACAAATTTAGGAGGGTTCATGTTGTGGGATGACGCCCACAATCTATTAGCTAATCTGAAATTTCGGTAATCAGCTAGTAGCACGATACACGTTCAAAAGTTTGAGGAGTTGTTTATGCAGTGAAAAAAACTTGAAGGACACAGTAATGGTGTGAGGGAGAAAACGTTACACGCAAATGCGTTGGAATTCTAAGCCGTGCAGGTTGTTCTTCCTGCCTTCACAAATGTAGGGGAATCACGCCGGTGTGTTTGACGACCAGTAGGCATAGCCTGAGGCCGGAGAAACTAAGGTGCCATCTTTTCATTATGTTCATGTGCTTACTGATAAAAGTGTAGCCATAGTATACATTGGAAAGCGCGAAGATAATAATTTGCTGACACGAGAAATTATCAGTAAATCTCGGTGGACAAGGAACTAATCATGGTAGCGTTTAGTATCACTATAGTACATAATGATGTCCTTGCCAGTGAATTTAGAATTTTAGGAAAGGCAATGAAACTTGATGCTCAGCAAAGGCACAGTGACACAGTAAGTGACACGTTTGGACCTCTCCAGGCAAGTCTCTTTCAATCTCATCCAGACTACACTTTGAGATCATGTCGTATTTTAATGTCACTTGAAAGATGTGAAAGCCTAACCTCAAATTGCAGGCTATACCATCCACATTCAGTGGGAATGTATATATGTCAGCTGTTTCTCTGCTTTCGGCTTCATATCGTAAGTGCTACTAAGAGTAGAGAAAAGTAAACCAGAAATATGCCTTATGACGCCAGGGTGGCCGGACACACACAGGAGGGTCCAGACTCCTGAATCTTCTATTAGAGACTCCGTGTATATTTCCAAACAAAAAATTTAAATACGGCATCATTCTTCTGGTATAAAAAGAGACCCAGCCATTGA